>JAUBNY010000268.1:30224-57762 GCA_032275445.1 Crypturellus soui | reverse complement strand
ATCCAATGGCTTGAGGAATCAGCTCTGGAGCAAAAAGAATGAAGTGGAGGTGGAGGAAGGAACAGGAAAGAAAGCAGACATTTTTTGGAGTTGCTGGCCTGATTCTAGACAAAAAATTGATATTGCCAAGGTAGCAGCCACTGAGGTGATAGAAGACAAAATATGGAGTCATGCTCAAAGAGAGATTCAGCAAGACTAGGCAGTGCTGCATCTATGGGATAGAGAGCAGTGCAGGTAAGAAACAGGATAATGGCAATATACATGATCAGCTGCAGGTGCATGAGTGAACTATTTCAGATGTGTCAGAGCAACCACCAGAACAGATCAAAAAGAAGTCTATAGCAAAAGTCTGAAGAACTACCTTCATACCTCATGATTTCAGGATTTGCCAAAAAAAAGAAAAAAAAGGCAGGCTTTGGAGAGTTAAAGCCATATCAAGTAAATCCACAATAATGCTTATTTTTGAGAAATTGTCTTTCAAACAGACCTGTTATAGAGCTAGAGTTGAGATTTACAGCCCAGCAGCAAGACAAAGAACACCAGCCTTTCACGGCAGGTGTCTTTGAAGAATGCCACAGATAGCACAAAGAACAAATAACTCTATGAAGACAAAGTTACTTAAGTAATTGGATCACATGAATATCTATGTGCAGTAATAAAACACCAAAACAACAGACCTGTCAAACAGTTCTGATGATAGGAACAAAACAAAAAACAAAACCAACTAAACAAAAAAAAACACAAAAAGTATTAGATTGCTCATTGCTTAGTGTTAAAGTATTGCTTTCTGGATAGAAAGTGAAGATCCAACAGAATGTGTGAAGTAGAAGAGTACGTACACTACTTTTAAAGTGAAAGAATTAATGAAATAAAGGAACATATGAAATGAAGGTTGTTTGATGAAAATACTAGGTGGCCTCAGATTATTCATACTGTGGATGATATTTGATTCCTGAGAAATTAGGGCTTGTTGACTCATTGGAAAAATTGTATGTACCTTCCTTAATAAATTGTAATTGTTATCTTTAGAAGTGAAAGGCAAGACAACATACTTTAACTACATAATGCTTCCCTTGAGTACTTGACTCTATTAATATTACCATGAACAAGAATAGAGAAAAAATAAGTTGCTTATTCATAACTTCAATTATACATGTCATAAATAAAAAAATAGCCATGTTGCTCTTTTGCTGTATTTAGGCCATAATGTACTTTTGTAAAACAGAAAAAAATATGACAAGGAAAACAACAATACCACAAAATAGGGCTGAAAACAAATGTCAAGAGATACACTTAATGTTTGATTGAATCTGAAAACTCGAAGATATATGTATGACACATCTAATCAGCATTAAGCTGATTTTGACCTACAGTATGATTCAAATGCTAAATGATTTTTCTCTCCAATTAGAGTGCAGTCTAGCAAGACAGTAGAAAAAAAGGCTTTTGCGTGTAGATCTTCCAGTATAATTAATGTTAAGTACTCTATTTGTTAAGTGTAATTAGTATGGAGTGGAGTTTCATACAATAGTAAATGGTAACATAATTACAGATGCAAGCTGTCTCCTAACACAGAATTAAGTCAAATTTACTATGCAAAAGAGCTTGCATTAAGGTTGATACATATTCATAAGCAGACAAACTTTATGCCATTTCTCTGCTGAAGACTGAAGAACAAACAGTGCGTATCCTGTACAAAGACTTGAATTTGTCATGGCTCATTTATGGTCTTTTTTTCTGACTAATGTAACTTTGTACTCTTTAAGTCTGTGATTTAAAGTAGACTTCTCTCCATTTCTAAGGGATATAAGGTCATTATACATGTATCATCAGGCATGCTCCTTCCCCAATCATCTGACCTGCTGTTTCACAGAGGGTGAAAGATCACTTTCTATTCAAGTGGTAACCACCAGTGGCATTATGTAGTCGTCATGGTGGCAGCTTCCCTCATCTTTTCGCCACTTGAACAATATCTAGCAATACCAGTGCTGATGGCTGCATCCTGCCGGGAGATATTCTGATGGACTCGGGGCAGACGGGTAACAGCATAATAGCTGTTGCTATTGCAACAAGCCCAGATTTGGCTGACATGCAAAAATGACTATAAGTCAATAATCTTATCCCCATAAACATGGAGGACAGCCCAAGAGACTGCTGAGCTCTCCTTGCAAGGCGGTGGGCTGCATGACAGGACCTCCCCTTGAGTAGGGACACCTCTGCAGGATACTCCTCAAGGTTAAAGAGATCTCTTACCAACAAGAGATTGATGGTAAGTGAACACAGCATGCTAAATCATTCTAAAAATTTGTAAGCTTTACTAAGCAATATCCAGGATTCATTGTGCACATAATACTTACAAGTAAACTGTTGACAAAGCTTGGGACCAAGGCTGGATCCAGCTGCTCCCAGACTCCTCTGAGAAAGAGTTTGGAGAGCAAGGGGTTTCAGTCTGAACCTTGGGACTCAACAGGAGGGTCTCCAGGGTAATTTTGTAGAAACTTGTCCTTCACGCAGCAAATAACAGTGACCTTGCCATTGAATCTTGTTCAAACCACTGCCCATATCAATAAAACATATTACTGTCTCACTCATATGAGTGAAGTGCGTTGCATTATCCCTCCCACCCACACACTTGTTCTGTGATAATATGTTATAAACATAACCAGCTTTAAAATAATTTTGTTGTATGAGGAAAATTACACAAGGAGCTTCATTAAAGGACACAGTGGACAAGTACTTGAAAAATCCATTTCAAGGGTGACTAAATGGATAAACCACATTAGGGTCAAGAAATCCCAGGAGCTGTTACTTAGAGAGGATCACAGGCCAGTATCAAACATACTAGCCTTGCTCCCCAGCTACTAGATCATGGATGTTGCTCCCACTGGTTCTGTCCCTGATATCTGTAACTAACGAACATAAGCACTCATTCTGCCTCAGCTTCTACAAAAAGAAGAGAAATGGAATAAAAGAAAAAACAACCAATGGAAAAAAAAAGTGAGGTGTGAGTCTAATGGATAAAAGATAAAAATAAATAGTGACAGATCTGGAATGGAATGGTGAGAATGCACTTCAAACAGTATCCACTGCTCCTCAAAATGCTCCAAGCATTGAGTGTTTCCCAGGGGTTTCCCTGCCTACTAATATGGGATGAAGGAACAGAAAAATGTCCTACTGTTGCTGGGATTCTCACTGTTAGGCACCATCCAAGCTTCCTTATGCCAGTAGTATTAAAGACCAGCTTGGATAGGCGAAGAAAAAGCTGGCAAAGAGGTCCCATGAGACCTTGAGAATGGCATCAGTAAAATGAAAAGGCAAGTAGAGTGCAGGCAGGACCTCAGTAAGAAGATCTGAAGGAGTCAGAATAGAAGTAAGCCTGGTACTCATCATCCAAAGGTCTCCTTCCTACCACAGAAAAGGCACTATCCCAATGTAAAATATGCTGTGCAAACACCCGTGCTATGGGCTCGTCCCCTTGGTGTTCCTGTGCTAGAGACATGTTACTGGACTCTGGCTTCATGATTTGAACCAGCATGCCCAGTCCTAAAGGCTGGGGAATCCTTGGCTTTGGAATGGATGAGATGGTAATTACAGGTTTTCTACAGGGTCAGAGTTACAAGAATTTTGTGTGTGAGCTGGGTCTGGGGATGGTGGTATAAAGCAGAATAGCTAATTCCTTGTTGTGGGATCCAGAGAGTGTGCTACAACTGACAACTCACCTTGTCTCTGTGGTTAAATGCATCCCATGGCTTTGTACATAGACAACCAATATATCTGACTGATGTATGATGGACACATCTATAATACCGATGCAAACCTTGGTTGTACAGATCACTAAAATAATTTCTTCTCAGTTGAACAGATCCTATCTACTGAGCCCTGTTGCACTTTAGAAAATCTAACTGTGAAAAACACAGTTTGGAAGCAACCAGTTTTGTACATTTTAATTCATACAGCCCTTCAAAAGTAATGGCAATGCTTAGGTTTATAGCACTCCTTTCTTAATGCTCTCAACACACCTTGGTCAGATTCACACTTTACTGTGTGAACATTTTAGAAGCTGACTTAAAGACAACTAAATACAAAGCAAAACAGATGAAGCAATAACAGGCTTTGGATTTGTATCTACCTGCTTGGATATACAGTCCAAAAGTGCTTATGAATTTATCCAGCTAAAGAGAAGCATTAGCACAAAATGTATCTACCATCCATGGTAATTCAACTCTGAGTCAAATCTGTCAAATTTGAGTCAGGTCCGGAAAACTTATTATTCTGATTGCTTTAGTTTTTAAGACTGTGGATAATCTCATTACACACTTACTGTGATTGTATGTAACTAGTACTGCAGACTGATTTGTAAGCTTTTGAAGGAGAGCTGAATAATGAATTGGTTAGTGAACCTAAGCTCAAGAGCAGATACTCAGACTAGGACACAGACAGGAACTTTCAAAAATATGTGAAAATTATTTTTTCTCATTGGAATCAGAGCAGGCAAAATTTAGAAGCAAAATGGAACTTAAAAGAGGCAAATGCCCTAAAAACAGTGAAAGATATGGTGCTAAATGGAAACTCCACAGATCCCAGATAAAGGGTTGAGAAAATTGAGAGAAAGAAAGAAGAAAAACAAACAGAACTTAATCAGCTTATTAAAACTGATAAAAGCATTTTTTTTCATAGGCTTTAAAACAGAATTAGCTGTTCTTTCTTCAGTTTTCTGTTATGTGAAATGTAGCTGTTTTAGCATATGGTTTTGTCCCTGTCATTAGCAACTCTGCTTTGGGCAGGTACTTTATCCTTATACCAGTGTTTTAGCTTAGAACTGGCTCTATGCATACCCTGCTTTTGACCACAAAGGAATCTTTTAGCAGGTAACTAGCACACATTTAGTACACAAAGGTTATAGGCACTCTAAGAGCTCCTGAAGCCTCCTTTAATCTTTCTCTAGAGCTCCAGGTGTCACGTGTTACTTTTCAGCAGCTGCGAGAACACAAAATCATAGGACAACTTTAATTAAAAGCATTACAAAAACATGTTCCATCAAATTAAATAGCATTTAAACCAAACTAATCCTGCCAAAGAGATACGCTGAACTAAGGAAAAATTGTTTCACAGCAGTGCTCAGCTACAGCTACCACAGCAGACTACACCAGTCTGCTGGTGTAGATGCATCATTGTTTGCTTAGGCTCATAAAGTTGCAAATAACTAAAGGGCTTGTTGCCATTTATTGTTTGTGTTGTATCAAGCATGGTGACTAAACAGACAGCAATTAATTGTGTTTCAAAAATAGAAGGATGGTAGCAGTAAACATAAAAATAAATATGATACACTGATTATGAGTTAGTATGTGATTTGCAGAGGAAAGCTATGTCTGATAAATGTGGAGTTCTTAGAAGTCTAAAAACATATGATCTAAGGGGGATCCAAGGAAAAGGAGGCCATTTAAATTCCAGAAATCCTTGGAGGAGGTTAGTCAGGGTATTTTAAAGAAACAAAACTATAATGAGATAAGAGACAGTAGTCTCTCTCTCTCATGGCTAATAGGATTTATCTATGGTTAAAGGTAGGAAAGAAAAGGTAAGAGAGTGTTCACGTTTCACAATAGAGAGGAATTACCATAGGGAGATCTGCTCTTATATTGTTTTTTGGCATACTCATAAAAAATACAGAAAATGGGGAGAAGCACTTTTGAGAGAGGAGGCCTGTTTTATACTTTTCCCCTCAGCCTTAGCTGATGCTCCCTCTGAAAAACAAGCAGACTATACAGAACCTCTTGCATATTGATACTCTACTGGTGATCCCTTCTTCTAGTCGTGCCATATTCAGGGTATGGGTATTCCTGTATATACTCTTTGCTCTTGCTTTCACCCAGGCACTGAGAGAAGGTTAGGATCATTGGTAAAATGTCCTATTTTTTCTTGAAGTAAATTAAAATAAATAGCAAGCCTCTCCTAGGGCTTCTTGAATTTCAGCTCAGGTATGTAGAACTGTTGCAACTGCTTCCTCTTGTCAGATAAATTATTTTTCATTCAAGCTAGGACCTAGGACTTGAATTATAATAGTGATGCTGATTCATTATTTATTTAATTTAAATACTAATCTGTTCTTGTAATAAGTGTTTGTAAAACTCTACAGTGTTTTTAGCTTTTTTTTTCTTTAAATTACATTCTGACACAGGTCATTCGATTTTCCTTTTGAATAAAAGCTTTGTCTTTCTTATGAGAAATGTAGTATTGCAAACAAATAAGAGCACTCTAAAATTAGACTCAACTGCTAAATAACTAAAAACTAAAATAGATTAGAAAGGAAGATGGGAAACTTAGAGTTTCATAATGTAGATATTCACTAGCGCAAGGTTGCATAGGTAAACATTTTATTTTGAGAGAAATTATTATGGAAGAAGGAATGTATATTCATTGTTATCATCTTACTACTAAGAAACATCACAAAAAATGGAAACAATATACACAGTTTTCAACTGAGGGAATGAAGTGCTCTGTGCCAATCTCCTCTGTCTCCATGGAAGTCTCTGTAAGTCTCTATGAGCTCTCTATATAATTTATATATAACTTATGTCTCTATATATAACTATAGCGAGTCTCCTTGGAGAATGAAGTGCGATTCTTGGGAGCTGACCTGGCCGTGTGTAAGAAGCTAGTAAGTGTGGTGTTCTCAGGAAGGTCAGGCAGAGTGAGAGATACAGAGAATGCCCTAGAATTGTATAGAAAGCATGAATTGTATGCTGCCTGCGAGAGATAGAGAACTACAGGGTATATTAGTACTTGAGCACTTTGCTGGAGGCATGGCCACATTTTTTGAGGCCGGATGCCTGTCTGTGATGGAATCAAGAATATCAATATATAGCATCAATATCTTCCGTTTCTACACCTGGCTCTCTCCTTGGCCTGGCAAAAAAGTCTGATGCTAAATCAGGGAATTTTTATCTGCCACTTGCTACTTGGAAGTAGATTATTGATTGGGCAACATGGGGTTACTCCAGGTCAGCTGCGATTGCAGGTGGTTGCCACAAATAAGTGAGCAGTAAGGAACTTAATTGAAACACTTTACCTCTCTTCTCCTTAGAGAGTCTTAAATCACACATGTCCTAATTTCCTTTTCAGGGAGAGTGAATTAAAGTTTAGGAATATGACTTTGGAAAGATGCAGAGAGGAAGTCAACAGATAAAGGAGGGAAAGAGTTAAGAGGAAAATAAAGTTAAAGGAGGAAAAGCTAAAATGAGTGGAGTGATGCCCTCTTCAGATTACAAAAACTGATCTGAAAAAGAGTCTGTAAATCTGTGAACATTATGAATTTGAAAGAACTGAGTCCACATGGCCCCTGCAGCCCGGGCTCTCCATGTTTCCAGGACCTCAGTCTGCATAGCCAACTGGTCAGGAGCTCTTGTTAAAAGGCAGGACATATCACTGCTGAGATGAGGGTATGTATAAACAGTAATAAATACATCCAGTAAGGCCGGTCTGTTAAAGCATGGGTTGATGTTACTACTTGGTTACCTACTACCTATACATATTGATTTATATACTGCAGAAATGAAAATAATTACATACTCTTCTACAACATTTCTTTAGATGATAATGAACTATCCCTGGCAATCTGGGAAAGCTGGAGATACACACTGAAATGACCTCTGAGCTGGATCCATTACTGTATTAAGTGAGCTTTATGCACAGCTTCTCCACGGTCTTCCCTGAAAGCAGAATCACAGATAGTGTCGCCTCACTGCCTGCTCACCTTGCCTAGGCCAAGAGGATCCCACATTGGAGTCGTCATCTAAGCCAGGTGTTGGAACTGGTAGGCAAGTAAGGATGATCCTGATGATATCACATTTGAGGTAAATTAAAGGAAATCTGTCTGCTGTTGGCTCTTGCAAGAGCCCAGACTTCTGAAAAAGGCAGACACTCATGTTCTAAATTTTGCATACCTTAAATTATTAGTCATTACCAAGCCAGAAAGCATCAGTTCAAACACCACCTGGAATAAGTTTGAGGCTGAAAAAGGCCATCACTCCAACTAATAAGAACAAGAAATATTATATTTTGCCTCTAGCCTCAGGGGAAAAGCACTTGTACAAACTCATGATAGCCTGATAAAGCCAAATCCTATTAGATGCATGTGACAGTTCTACCATGGTCAGAGCATTTAGGCATATTGAAAGATGTGCTCCAATTATGGGGCATTAAATGCTGATTGTTCCATTCTCAGGAAGATCTATTGTCAGAGAAAAAGGCTTTTCATTCTAACAGCACATTTTTACCATAGTTTTAGACACATTTTAAGTTATATTGCCAGAATCTGCAGAGGAATCAGAAGAGACAAACTCATATTTCTAGTGCTATGAAAACCATTTTGTTGTTTCAGTCATAGGTGTTTGGAATAACACAATCCTGTGAAGGCTATAAATCATGATCAGGGCAAACAATTCTTTAAAGAGATGTGTAGTTTGGGGGATCCAGTAGATGGTACTATAACAGCAAGCTTTTCAATTTATGTTTTTCACTTCTGGGTAAAGAAAATATGGATGACTCTCAGATGTCAGCTTGGTCTTGTGAGTCCATGCACTATTTACTTTCCAAGCATTTGTAATAATAAAGATATTATACTTTTGTGGCATTTTTGAAATCACCTTTCTCTCCCTAAGTGCTGCTTTGTCCCAGGAGGCAGAGGCTGAACAGGCTTCTGTTGACAGAAGTTCACTGCAAGACCAACCTTTTCCAAAAAAATCTTTTCATCTGGAGGAAAAAAAAAAGAAAAAGAGGAAAAAACATCTATTGGGAGAGATATTGACTCTATTCAGTACCTGGAATGTCAACAAATTCTCGTTAAAGGTGCCCTTCTTCCCCAGACTGCGTCCTATGAGCCATGTCTGGAACATCAGTCCACCACCACTGCTGCGAGTTGCTCATTTGAGCTCAAAATATAAAAATCATGCAGGCCTATGGGACACTGTATTATTTTCCACATGTAGCTCTTCAGGATTGGAAGCCACTGCAACACATGACAGAATATGTTTTTAAAATGTCAAACTTGTTTCCAACGTGATTCTTCCTTGCTGTACTCCAATAGTGAGTTTTTTTTCGTTTATATCTCTCCCACATAACCTAGATCTGTCTTTCCAAAGTTTTAAAAATATATTGTATTTAAAATTTCAGATAATTGACAGTATCATTTTTTTTTTAGGACTTTTGGTGCACAAATCTTAGAATTACTAGAGTTCTCCAATCTATACATAACTTTTTAAAAGAAAAAAATCCTTTTATTTAATGGCTTCAGCATATTGAAAATTGCTACTCAGTTTGTTATCTACTTTTTAACTGTAAATATATATGTTTTTTATGGACATGATACTAAATACACTGTTAAATTTATGTAGGATAAGTAAGGTTTAAATAGAAGCAATAATATTTAAATGCTTTACATGAAGCAAGAATATTGTATATGTATTTCACTTTTATAGTTGGACAAGCTAGAAACTCACCAAGTCAAATTTTATATTGGAGTTCACAGCCTTGTTTTATCTGATTACAATAGCTACTCAAGGTCATGAGATAATGAGGCAGGAGAAAATCTCATTCTCCTCACACATTTCCCATAGGTGTCTGATGAGCAGTAGCAATATCAAGAGTGTTTCCAGTAGGTCAAGGGAGGTGATCCTTCCCCTCTGCTCGACACTGATGATACCACATCTAACTGCTGGGTCCAGTTCTGGGCTCCCCACAACAAGAGAGACATGGATGTACTGGAGTAAGTGCACTGAGAAACTGGAGCATCTCTCATACAAGGAGAGGTTAAAAGAGCTGGGATTGCTTAGCCTTAAGAAGGGAAGGCTTATAACTTGCCAGTGTATACAAATATCCAATGAGTGTAAAAAAGATGGAGCCAAAGGCATCCAGGGACAAGAGGGGCTGTAATGGGCACAAACTGAAAAGCAAGCAACTCCATTTAAATATATATATGTATTTTCTCTCCTCATTGTAATCAAATGCTGGGACAGGTTGCCTGACAAGGCTGCAGAGTCTCCATCTTTGGAGATATTCAATAACTGATAGGACATTGTCGTGGAAAAACTGCTCGAGCCTTGAGCAGGGGAATGAGACTCGACAGCCTCCAGGGGTGCCTTCCAAAATCAATGGTTCTGTGATTTTTCAGCAATACCCTTACCTTAGAAATAATTTGAATCTAGGTTCAAGAGAAGGAAGATGCTTACCCTTTCAAAGGGGAAGCATCCACTCTTACATGCATTCAGGAAAACCACCAAAATATTAGTGGGGAAGAAAGACTGCACAACCCATTAAAACTTGAAGTCAGAAAATGTTCAGATTCTACATTATGGGTTAATGGACAGACCAGGCATCCTCCACATCTAAAAAGGGACTAGATGCAGCTAGAAAGAAAATGTTACCATTTGAAATTCCCAAAAAAGCATTAGCTATAAATCCAAACACTTATAGGTGATTTTAGGACTTTTTGTTTTTTTACAAAATATAAGGAAGTTTCTATAAATTGTGGTGAGAAGAGCAGAACATAAAAATAAAGCAAAGCCAAACAAAACCCAAGACACTTGCCTCTGTTCCGTAGAAAGGAGCATTTCAAAGGAATTTTGATTGCGTTTGTGAAGCTTCTAGATGTGACAAAGAATACTTCTGAAACTAAAATTATTACCTTGAAAGTAAAAAGGAAATATTTTGCCTTGGGATATGCTCATTCCAGATGGTTTGGCACATCATGCCACACTGTAGTGTTGATTATAACCCTTATTTGCTAAAGAGAGGCTTGATAATAATTCCTGGAAATAACACATTTGTTTCTACAGCTAAAGAGAACTCTCCATTCTGAGCCCTCAGAGTGTACTCTCAAGCTTCCTGGACATACTCAAAATCTCCAGTGTGTTAATAAAATCCTGTTGTCTGATGGTCAACCATGGCCATATGCCTCAAGGTGTCAGGAGAACATTGAAAATGATAACTTTCTTTCAAAAAGCTGTAATTATAGGTGTTTAAGGAATTGGCTCAAGTAGCAGAACACTGCTATACTAACTGGATTAGAACACTGAATAATTTTTTTTTTCTTTCATGGTGATTACTTCTGAATTCTGATGACAGGTCTTCTGGAGAGTGACTGATTAGTACTATTAGCTGAATTCATCCGCTAAGAACAGCCTGGTAATTTTCAGTCTCTGAATAACAGAAATTTAAATAATGTTTTATGCCTCTGTGTCCTAGAAAAACATAACCCTGGACCTACTTACACCAAGGACCAGTGGTACTCTCTTCTCACTATTATTCAGTATGTTTGGGCCCTGCAGCTGCCCATGGCTCTGTGTTAACTCAAAGAAGAATTTCGTTCCCTGATACAACTTAAAATGGGAGCAACTTTTGTTTTGGACCGTGGAGCAGAGCTGAGCTATTGTGTCATTACCAGACACAGTCTTAGTAGAAGTCCCATTACTGTCATAGTCATCTGTTGGCATTATTTTTGTTCCCATTCAGAAACTCATTGGTGAAGGCATAGCAGTTACATGGAGAGGGATGATGTGACACAGTAAGAAGGGTGTGTTTTCACTGACAGGCAAATGCTTTGTGGGTTTACCTGCTTTTCCCAGGGTGAAGTTGTCTTTCAGATGCTCAGAGATTTGAGAATGACCATTACTGTACCATAGCGGCAGAGAATAAAAAGCTGAAGCCATAATAACATATATGCTATGGTGCACTGCTCCATGGAAACTAACAGTAGGTTTCCAAGGCAGTCAAATAAAAAAAAAAAAAAACAAAACTAAAAGAGAGAGAAGTACAGAGAACATCAGCTAGCAACTTGATGTTTTAAGGGGTAAATTTTCAAAAGTGCTGAAGCCCCACTGGAAGTTGATGACAGTTGTGCTCTTAAATCACTTAGGCTCTTTTGAAAAGTCTAGCTGGAAGCATTGTTCCTTGACAGATATGACTGATTATTCATTGTTGGACACAGCAGTCCTCTAAGGGCAATTTCCTTCTACATTCCTGGTCTTCTCCTTTCTCCTCACTCCCCCAGAGGGTCTGTATTTTAGGGGACTGTTACAGGACTGTGCTGCTTGGTCCTGAGTCCAGCAATTCAGAAGTGGCTCTGGACCAGGCCAGGGAGCAGCAGGGACCCTGCTTCAGAAAAAGTCCATTCTCTTGCTTCAGGAAAGGCAGATACTTTCCTGACGAAAGTGTAAGTGGGCAAGGCAGAGGAACAACAGCCATCTGCTGAGATGAGCACAGCGAACACAATCTCTAATAAGAGCTCTAAGGTAACAGAGAAGTAGAACTGTTTTTAAAAAGAGATGATCAGAGAGGTGGCTGTTATTTTGACTTCTGGGCCTACCAATCTGAATTGATCCACCTTGAACACAACATTGCTTGCTATTCTTTCCTACTATTTACATTGTAAGAAAACAAGACATCCCAGTAAATTTTGCCGCTGTGTAACAAGCTTCACAACATCTCAGTAGGTGCTGTGGGTTACCTATAGAGTTTGTTATTTCTTAGCAAAACAAATTCAAAATACAAAACCAACAAAAATTCCTTTTTTGGGAAAAAAATAATACAAGCAAGATGTAGATTTAATATTCATCTAAATATCACAAGCAACATTATTTCCATAATAAAAGTCTTGC
Source organism: Crypturellus soui (assembly GCA_032275445.1). Taxonomy (NCBI): domain Eukaryota; kingdom Metazoa; phylum Chordata; class Aves; order Tinamiformes; family Tinamidae; genus Crypturellus; species Crypturellus soui. The sequence continues at coordinate 45,112 of JAUBNY010000268.1, read as the reverse complement.
AGCAGGGGAGAGCTGTAAAATTACTGACCTCTAAAACTAACAAAATCCAGAATAACCAAGATTGTTTTCATAAGTCTGAAGACCTGTAACTTGTTGTACAGAAGAAGCTGGATTTCAAGACTTTAAATACAATAAATAAAACCAAGATAGTATATAATCAGTTTTATGGGGTTTATTTCCTGCTTTTGATTGAAAATTTCAGTTTAGTACAACATCAAAACATTAACTGATGAGTATTTTGACCATGGATAGAGAAGCTTTCTATTCCCACTTTGGACAGAATTGGAACTTGGTTTTCCACGGATTTGCTACTCTAGGTGTAGCCCCACCCCCCCCAAAAAAAACCACAAACAAAACAAAACAAAACTAAATGCTCTTCTCATCCATTCAGGAAATAAACATGTCAAGCATTCCTTTGATTCAGAGTGTAACTGAAGTTTAAAACTAGTGATTTATGTTGTTGATTTATAGTCAATCTCTTCTACCTATGAAAAAGAGATTTTTTCTTTACCAAGAAAGATAAATCTGAATTTGCCTTCTGTGCTTCAGCTAAAAATTGATCTCTCATTTCACTGAGTTCATTTGAACCCTCCTTTTGGACTTCGACCCAGCAAGATCCCCACAAGGGAAGCCTTGGCCACAGAGGCATCATCCAGATTTTTCTGTTCTCAGATAATGGAGATTTAAGCATTTTATCAGTAGAAAGTAACTGAAATCAGAAGGCGTGATTGGTTGAAGAGAGCACTGGGAACAGCTATCAGTGAGTGATGATGGCTTCTCTTGTTTCTTTTAACGGTGAGATTTGTCACCCTAAACTCTCAATTCTCCAAAAGGATTCAACTTATTTTCACAGTAATACTTTCTGAAATGAAAGCTAAGCTGACCACATTTGTTTTACTGCCACTGAGAGATTTCAGAGGCATTTTTTTTAGGCAAGAAAGACAAAACAGACAAAATATTTTGAAGAATATTATATTATTAATAATAATAGATAAACAATGAACAGCTTAACTACCTGCAACTAAGTTCCCAATCTTTAACATAAGATTTCTCACTGCAAATATACATGTTCACATCCTACTGCACCAGTAGGCAAAGATTAGCCAAAAACTACAGCCTGTGTTCTTGGTCTGATCTGACAAACAGACTTCAAATATCACTGAGCAAAGACCAGCACAGTTTAAAAATCCCTAGACTATATAGGAGGAATGAAGCAAATATTATCTGTGTTATAAAACAAATTACTTTAAAGTGTCCTGAGCCAGAAACCTTCAGAAGTCCCATAGGCAGGATGGCGTTTATTCTGTGGGTGACATCTACTGGGGAGAGGAGGAGGAGGAAGAGAGGAGGAAGGAAGGGCAGAGGTGTTGGGGTAGGTGGTTCCCTGCTGCTCTCAGTTATGGACCTTGCTATGGACTTCTACTTTTCTATTCGTGTGCCGTGGACTCCCACACAAGTAACAGCCCTGCTGCAAGGTCAGACTGAAACCTCCAAAAATTCCTGGGCAAAGGCTGCTGTGAATCCTAGCAACTACCAACATATTTCCTGCAAGAAAATACTGGCGCTCCATGGGACGTGACAAAGGCTACACATCCCAGACTGCATGGAATCAAGTCCCAAGGTCTGGAGAGGGTGAAATAAAAGTCTTTGCATCTCATGTTATAGATCCCCCGGTCCGGCCATTTCAATATTTGAGGGCAATAAAAGGCATCAAAATCAGGTCAGGAAAGAACCCAATACAGAACCGAAAGGGAAGAATGGTCCACAACAGTGATTTTTCTCGGAAGATGCTGAATGAGATCCACCAGTTTATATGATGATCGCCTGATAGGCAGCAAAGCAACAGAGCCGATGATAACACCTGAAGAGGCCAGGCTATGGATCAACATCATGAGAGGTTGGTCAAGTGAGGTAAAACATATAAAGAATCAGATTAAAGAAGCTCTATGAAATCTGGCCTCCTTTGTCACTGTGGTGCCTCTCTGGAAAAGGCTGCAGTTTGGGTATCTATGTGTTTTTTCTGGCCTTTGACTGTTCTGAGTGTCTGGTTTTATGAATAACCAGCAATTTGGCATCTTTTGAAAGTTGTCATCCCTATTTTGACACTTTATCCTTGAAGTCTGATAAATTCAAGTGCTAAGTAAAATTCATTTATAAACCTACTTGCTCTTTATAGTTGTAACTCTCAGCAGGCCTTTATTTCACTGTGTCTAATTCCTTGGCATCTTCACACAATATCTTTAAGCTATGATGAATTGGTCTGGCAAAGAAGTTTTGTCTATTTTTTCATATTCTTATTTTGACCTTTTTTCAGGCACAGATAATGCACTTACAGCAATTTCAACTGTTATACATTATCATATTTTTAGAGATAGCTTGGAGAAGCCAAGTCAAGCATAGAATTTGAAGTCACTCCAGTGCCTCTCTGCTGCATTTCTTTCTTTGTAGGGTTTATAACAGAATGGAATAAAGTTGTGGCAAATATTTTAGTTTGCATTTCCTTTAAAATTATGCAGTAAGAGGGTGAGGAATTTAAGCATGCTTTAGAAGCAGGCAGAACTAAGTATAAGTATACAAAAGCATCATACAGATAACAAAGATTTTGGGAATAAAAGCCCATCAGTTAGTATAAAAATCAGTTACAGAAGTCAGGAAAAAATCATGATGCACAGTTTCTGATTCATTTCAGCTGTCAGCTTCAGTGCCTGTCACTGAAGGATCATTCTCAATGATTCTTCAATTTTTGTTTTTTAAACATGTTTTCTTTATTAGTTTTAAAATACATGAGCATGGAGGCTTTTATAGTCTCCTCTAGAACTTACCCACCTCTGTGGTATCTCAAACTCTTTCAGCTGCTTCTTAGCTGATGTTTTCTGTTATAGATACTAAATAAGACCTTACTTTTTCACTTCTTCAACATCTGAGAGCCTTGCATCTTGTTATTTCTAGTTTGCAAAATTTCCCCTAAGTGTTGTAGGTTCCTCACTCCCTTCCTCCTCAGTTGAGACTCCAAGCAGTTGCCAAACAGTCCAGACATTTACAGGTGGCCCTTCCCCTCTCTGGAAGTATTCAAAGTAGTACTCTGGATGTGTGCCAGAGCAAAGAAGCAGGAGGATTGCACCCAAACAAAAATAAAGGGAATCAGACAGGCAAACAGTAAATTTATCTCATTAGTAGCAGCATGGATCAAGCAAATGGGACATAAAGAGTAAAGCAGGCAAATCCTGCTTATTTGGTGTAATTCAAACACTTGTTGTAATGTTAGGAGTAAGTGAGAACAGGGCTCCTTTCTGTAACACTCAAAGCGCTTCTTGGAGCTCTCACTTTGTCTGTCCACCTGGGACGACTCTGCTTAACCTGTCCACTGGACGGGACCTCCACCACCACCAGTGTGTCTGCGGGCAGGACCTTGTGAAAAATTCATTAACGACTGTGAAGATCTCAGCTGTGACAACACAACAGAAATAATTCACTTGGAAAACAATCAGATTGCTAAACCCAGGAATGTAGAATTCAAGTCCTTGTTCAAGCAGGGAAGGATATCAGTTTCATTGTTTACTCTGTGAATTCCAAGGTTTATATAAGACTGCTTGGCAAAAGAAAGCATTGTAGCTCAAAATAAAATAACAGTAACAAAATAAAAACAAAACAACAAAAAAAGAAGAAAAAAAACTTTTTTTGTTCTAAGAATACTATGTACTCTTAATATGTCCTAAAAACTTAAATGGGCAGCAGAAGGTATTTTCTGGTTTCAGAGTTATGTGATATGTCAGCATACAAAGTATACGGCAGATATGTATGTTGGACAGTCCTCCACAAAAACTAATTATTATCCAACATATTAATAGACTTTTTATAATATATATTATAAAAAATGGATTCTTTAGATCATCAGATTAATAATTCATTTGGGAAATACTTAAATATTTCTCTATTGGATGGGGGCTAGGATTTTTCCATGCTTGTCACAATGACAGCTGTCTTGAAGAGTTTTACTGATTTTCCTATAAATAACTTCGAGCTGTGGAAGAAATATACTGCATGTAATGTAACTTGGCTTATAAAATAATTACATAATACTGGAATGAGGATTCAGCCTGCTGGAACAGCTTTCAAAACAAACTGACTGAATAAGGTTGAGTAGGAATCTGGATGATAAAGGGGACTGATTGAATGTATACAAATATTTAGAAAGCAACGGTCTACAGTAACAGAAAAAGAGATGATTGTAGTATAGAGTTGCTCTGATACTATATTGATGTGAGTGACTGTAAGAGGACTTTAGCAGTAACACCTACATTTTGTCTGATGTTGTCAGGGTGGTATCAGACACTCATATAATTTAAAACATGAAAGGGAATGAGATTTTTTCTGAGCTTTCAGAGTGCAAAGTTTTCTTTGCGTCGCAAAACCTCCTCACATGCTTTGGCTAAATCCTGGTGACTTCTGGGGGTACAACAAGGATTATTTCGTGTCATGACTCAAACAATCGTTTCAGCTGGTCAGGATCTGACTGATCCATCTAAAAAACAGGTATCACCCAATACAGATCATGGGTATGTCAAGTGGGCCGTTCATATGGAGAACTGAGGGAAGAAGAAAAGGTCAGAAGTACAAAGTCACTAAGATGAAGGTCCCAGTGCTTCAACAAAAGGAGTGAGCTCCCCCCATTCTGAACCACAAAACCATGTGCCTGACCAGGTGGTCACATACACAACAGTCAGGGCTCAGCTAACCCAAGCCGTGAAGAGACCTATTAGCTCAAGTCTTCCATGTTACCAGGTACCTTGCAATAAACTGAAGGCTCAGCTGTGAAGAACAAGGTCCCTAACCTTGTCAGGCTTCATGCAGGGATCATGGCTCCTCCCATGAGACCTCAGCAACAACTACATGATTAACAACTGCTGGGACTCAGGCAACCCCCATCATCAGATACAGTCTTTGCCATTGCCCATTGGTACTCCAGCACCCCCTGTGCTGTATTCCTCACCTATGCCCCCAGTTCAGCATGGTGTAACTGATTCAGGCACCATGGGATACTCAGCAGTAACCACAAGATATTCAGAGAAAACTCCAGACTCTTGAGAGAACTTGACGGAAATTGTCTGACAGTTTTAAAATAGGTATTTCAGCTAATGTGCTCAAGCCTTTCCAGAAGCAGGCTTGTCCAAAATTATCATTTGCTACCAGTTACTGCAGATTGTTGGCTGGAAACAGCTATAGACTCTCAACTTCTGTATTGTAAAAGAAAAATTAGGAAACACTGGAACAGGCATAACTGAGTATTGACATGAGCAGCTGTTATTCTACATGCATATTTTTCCCTCTCCATGATGAGTGTTATAAGAAAAATAACATTCCACAGACAGAATTAGAGGAGGGAAAGCAAAAATGCATGATGCAGGTAAATCTCAATTCAGCCAGTAAAGGATGCATCACATTACCCAGTAGTGCTAGGCTCAGTGTTGGCTGGTATGTCTACCTAAGATGCTAGGCATGTAGGAAAGAGCTTCACAAAAGATTGATCAATTCTCCTGTTTCCTCTCCTCAGTCACTACTTAGTTTCCATTTTTTTCCCATCCATCTCATACACTACCACTGAATGGCTGGGTATCATGACCCAGGCTACAATACTGTTAGGCATTCATCTCTCTAGAGAAAAAAAAAAAAAAAAAAAAAAAAAAAAAAGATATGTTATGCTCTGGACACAAGTCTGAGGTAAAAGTGACTCATAAATGTGAGACATTACAACATGTTCATAATGGCTGCATTGGCTCAGGGGAGACAATCTGGTGGACTCGCACTTGCATGGAACCACAAACCACCTGGACTAGGAGATTCTAAAGTATCTTAGTGCACTTTTAAAAATAGGGGGTTTTGGGTGCCTTGGTGCCAAACAGAAAATTCTAAAGGAAGAAGAATGCCATTGGGTAATTGAAGGCAGATGGAAAAGGACAGAGCTATGCTGAAAAGTCATTATATATTCAAATATTTTGCTAAAAAATCAGCTCAATCTTCATGACATTTATTGCCACTCTAAAATGAAATGAAGTTGAAAGAGTTCACTGGTTCCTCTTTTAATTCTCAGTTTTCCTCTTCTTCCAAGCCTGTTCAAGAAACCTTTCTCTCCTCTGCATCAGTTATATACAACATCTCTCTGTCCTATGCAGATCTATCCTTAGCCTCTCATTTTTTTTTTTTTTTGAGGTTTTAGTTTCCTCATAGCATTTAGGAAGGGAGAAAATATTAGTCCTCAGAATTAAGAAGTTCTGAAAAGAGCAATTAAGGTGACCAGTAAACTATAAGAGGGCTCACTATCCTTACTAAAATATCTATGCCACATTTCAATTCCTTCAATGTATTGCCCTGAATATAGATCAATACCATCTCATTATATTTTCCTTCTTAAGCTCAATTCATTCTGAATTTTTATGGATTGATTCAGCAAAAAGTACAGCAAAGTCAGGATGAAAGCCTATGGTGTTGATTTCATGCAGCGAGGTAATTAGATTAAAAGGAGAGTGCCAGCTGTTATTTTAGCAACCTAAAGATGACTTGTTTTGTTTTGTTTTTATTAAAGCAAACTGCTGTGGTTAATGATGCTACTGCATTTGGCAGCAGAAATCTGGTCTACCCAGGTAATATTCTGCCTCATTTTAGTACACTCACCTATTTCAAGTCTTCACTAGTGCCACTTACTCAACACTGAATCACCTACTGCCCCTCCCATCACACTCACAGGATGTAAATACAGACCACAAATTTAACTGGAAAGGGCATGAATTACATTGGCCCAGGGATAGCTATAAAGAGCAATAGCCATACAAATGGAGAAAAGTCATCTGCTTTTTATGTGCATGCATTAAAAATAGGTATTTTTCACAGGAACTTGACACATTAAAATTTTTCACACTAACAAAAGTAAATGGCTTAAAAAAATATTGCTTTTTGGCTTGTTCTCTCAGTGTGTCAGTGGCACCACTGCTTTGAGCACTATTGTGAGAATTTCTATTCACCTTGAAAAGCTGAGCTCCGCAGCACTGCTTGTCTGTCACTTGCATTGTTCTTGTTTAGATACCCACAGTGCCTGGTACTTACACCTGTCTGGTCTCATCAATTCAGCACAGCAGCACCCCAGTTTGGATTTGCACCTTTTAATGCAATCAGCTCAGAACAGCTTTTTTTCTCCATTGCAGGATTTGCCTCATTATCTGCTAATTGAATCTCCTTTACAGAAACATATGATCTAATCATTACAGCAAATCTTAAACCTCAACAAACACAGGCTTGATTAATGAAAATATAGTAAATTAAATTGTCATTTTGTGTTTAATCACCATGAGGAAGTTTCTGGTCCTGTGATCTAAAGGCAGCTCACCCACTGGCTTCAGCTCCCAATTGCTTGTGAAGTACTTTATCCCTTTACTTAAACTCTTACTAATTATAAAAGCTCTTATGTTCCTCTTTTCCTCCCTGCAGAGTGCCTAGAAATTACTTTGAACTTGAACATGCTGCTGTATGAAGCATGGTAAAGAGCAGCCATGTTCATCCTCTTAGGCACCTGTGTGGTACCTTTAGTCTTTTCCCTTGATACCTCATGCTAATATCACACCCCGAGGTCTGGATTAAGAAAGGTTTAGAAGAAACTCTGGTGTCAGGTTGCAATTCCTTTTTTTTTTTTTTTTTTTTTAGTACAGCAAAATTCTCTGCTATCAAATCATGATTTCAAGAACCTGCCTTTCAATTTGCCCCAACTTATAACTGTAAAAATAGAGGTATTGAGTTTAATTCCTGCAGCTTTGCTAGCAAATTGCAAAGTTTAATATTTACTTTTTCCCTGGCAGTTTTGAAAACAGGAAGATTTTTTGCATAATGCACTGATACAAGGGTGTTAGTTATATTTTTCTGTTGTGATTTCCAACATTCAGAACAGCAGACCTTACCACAGGTAATGGTAGCCTATGTCTTTCCACCACACATGCATGAAGTAGAAAGATGACACTCAGTTTGTTCCTTGCTAGAGAAATATGTACATGTCCCTGTTGAATAAAACCATCCTCTCCAGCTTTAAATGTGTTTGAGCTGTAGTTTGCACATCTCCTCCTCCTCCTTTTCTCTCTCAAACATCTGTGGTAGAGGAAGGATTCCTTGAATTAGCCCTGGCTCTGGGTCTTAAGAGAGATGGGAAAGAAGACAAATGTTAATAGCTTGCCAGTATCAACAGAGAATATTTTTGTTTTCAAGCCTTGCACCAAGGGGACTCATTTCATTTTGTGCTTCTCTCTTTTCAGCAGAATCTTAGTAGCATGATGTACCAGGTGCTGATATTACTTCTATAAAATCTACCATGCTCCAATGAAAGCTACTTCAATTGGAAAAATATTTGCAGCTATTCACATGAAAACAAAGCCAGTTGTATTTGTCTTGCACTTTTAATTTCAAGGGTCTTTTCTGGTTAAAAATGTTTCCTCTATGTATTTTTCCTCTCAACAGCACATGAAGTGTTACATTATTTTCTCTGAGGAAAAAGTTCCAAAAGGAAAGACAATACGAAAACACTTGGAAAATGATTATCTGTTGAGAAATAATCTTAAAAAAATTCAGCTAGATGGATTTGACATTTACTCGTGGTGATAATGAGAGTGAGAACTTCCTACTTCACCTGGGGTGACTAGAATGACTGCTTAAAATATATGGTCGTTCTCACAGAGAATGCTGCAGGATCCCAACACTAACCTGGCTGTTCCTTTTGATACAGCATATCTGTTCAGGGTAGCAGAAATGGTGGGAAAAGACCTCATCACACTTAAAAGTCTCAGGGATTTAAGTGGAGTTATGCTGGCTATTTAAGGAACAAATAGTAAAAACATGTTTCTCTGATATGGCCATGCTCTTCCTCCCATGGGAGCTAAAGGACTGTCATCCTCCACTGCCACAAACAGAAAACATTAAGCCATCTACAAAAATCCTCATGAATGCACAACCTCAAGTGCCAACAAGGGTGAGTGTATTTTCAAAAGGAAGAGGTACTTTGATAGAGACTGAAGGAAGAATGAGAACAAAACCATTTTGCTCATTGAAAGAATGTGAGTTTTTAGTTTTGAAACCCATGAACAGAAAGTCTAGTATTTTAAATAAAAGAAGGGAGAATTCAGCAGATACACATGTCCTTGGCTGTTTTCCAAGAAATCTTAGCTGTTCCAATGAATTTAGAATGTGAAATAAATCATGTATATGAGAATGGATCTTTTGATAAGTTATGACTTTTTTCTTTAAATAATGAAATCCTGCTAATTTATTCTGAAAAAAAAAGACAAAAAATAAAACAAAAAAAGCTTTATTGCTTGACAAGTCTTTGGAGCTGTTTCACATTCACACACACACATACACAAAGACACACATATTTATATGGAGTTAGTAGCAAACACATACGGCATAGCTATTTTTCCAAATCACTTTGTTCTGGCACCGGTTTTCACATTAACAGCATGTCATACCTACAAAGATAAAAATTGTATTCTTTCTGTCATGTTCTGCAATATTAAGAGGTGCTGCTCTTCGTTCTACAAACCTCGGGCTGTCCTGCACTCATCAGTATCATCACTGAGGAGCTTAAGGACATGTAGGACATAAGCAATTGTCCTACATATTGCCTACGTGTACTGTGTTCAGATCGTTCCCTGAGGTGAGGGTCTATCTTGTGTATGGTTTTGCTTCAGTTAGTTTTAGTTTCTGCTGAAAGCTAATGCACCAGTTACAGAATGAATGTCATCTCTTTTTCTCAGCACAAAATCTGGCAGATTCCTGGATCCAGGTATTTAGCGTTAATTTACAGAAATCTGGACCATACATATATTTGGTGTAGCAGGTCCAGAATAGAATGACTTGAGAAAAGTGAGACCTCTGAACAAACATCCCTCATCTGGGGACCTGTCAACTATTAATGTTTCTCTTGTAGGAGAGCAACAACTAGGAATAGGAAAAAAAAAGGGGAAAAAAAGACCTGAAAATTAGTCTTGAAATACTCTGGTTAGATTAGCTAGCCCTGGCAAAAGAAACTGCCAGAAGAAAGTAGCACTGAATTGCCCAACCTAGCCAGATGGATAGTGTGTGAAGGGAATTATGCTAAGAAATTAATTTTACTATCACACTGATGGAGGATGCAGTACACCATCTTAAGTATTTCTTTAAAATCATTAGGGCAGTAAAGGCATACCTCTCTAGTCCTTGATGAACATAGTATTAGTTTTATAAGCCTGTTACTGCTGCTCTCTGCAGTGCTGCCAGTAATTGCAATTTAAAACGGGTGCAACATAAGAATTGTATAACTAAAGCACCACAGTGTTGATATTATATGTTTTGGGGAAAGGTTCTGTCTCATACAATTCTCTTACCTCCAATACAGATATTTTCTGGAATATACATAGAAAAGACACTGTTTTTATAATTTCCTAGAAGCTATGCACACTAGTGGCTGGATAACTTTTGTGCTGGACCAAACAGGCTACATAACTTAGGATCCTTTACTGATCAAGTTTATAATAATGTGAGCAGATTTGGGCAGGTTAGTTGTTGTGGCCATATCAACATTAATTCTGCTTCACCTTTGTTAGAAGAAAAATGCCCCCATCAAGCCATTTTTGATTAATTTTTTTATTTTGTTCTGAGTGGTCCTGAAGAAAATTTGACAAATAGGTCCAACTAACAACAGTCTGTCTCAACAGCAATTTCTTCTTCTCTTGCTAATGCTACGTTTAGAGTTCTTACTAGAGCAACTGTGGATCCCTGTGAGCATAGTAGCTTCATCCTATATGGTAGCTGTGGACTGGAGCTGAAAAATTCTGTAGTTATTTTGATTTTGTATAAACTAGTGATAGCCAAAGTGAAATTATTTTGTTTCTCCTCTCATCTTCTTTTTTGTTCCACTGTTACCAAAGGATAATGCGGTCACCAGTGTGTAAACTGAATGACTAAGAAACATTACCTATCATAGTACCTAGACAAAACTTTCTATACAACAGGACAAGATAAATCAGAACAGGCTACAAAAGCGTTTAGTGAAGAAGAGGGAGTATATTCTCTCCAAAGGCAAATTCTCTCCGAAACACATAACTCCCTTCTGGGAATAGAGACAGACAGCTGATACAGACCTGCAAAGGGACAGCCAGTCCAGGGTTTTTGCCACTGACATCCCAAAGATAGAAATAAGTGATCCATGGGAGAAAGTCTCTTCAAGAAGAAGGAATTTTGTTTGAGGTAGTTTGCAAGTTGTATTATGCAAAATGATATAGCACAGAATAAAATAACATGTACAGAATGGCACAGCTCCGTCTTACAGAACCATAATACTTAGTTTCTAACATGTCCTGGGTTCAGACTACATACACTTTCTCCATCATGAAAGTGTGTTGAAAGCAAACCTTTAAGTCAGGAAAACCCTCTGAAATTTCTGCATGATGGAATGATAAAAATTGTACTTCAGTTTTACTTTTCATGCCAAAATTTTGTTATACAAAGTATCCATTTTTCTTTACTAAGCTAATCTCAACAAGCTCATAGCACATTTAGGTATGGGGTCATGAAATCTATAAGCCTCAATGATTTATGATGTTTGGGAGCTAGTTCCTAAATTCCAGAATACTTCTGAATTATGATTTTTCTTTATAATTGTTCAGAATGGGTTACAGTAATGGCTCTGTATATTCACTGAGTGGTGCTGAGGCCCGATGTCACTGCAGATGTCACTGTCTTGTTTGGACTGCTGCACAGCGTTTAGTAAGTGGGCTGGACTAAGCAGGAATAAGAGAGATCTGTGCTTGTTTCCTTCTATGCATGAGCTTCAGCTAAGCAAATGCGGCCTGTTTGACTTCTTAGTGATTACTCTTAAAATAGTCATTATTGGCAGGACAGTAAGAACATCTCTTTCTTGGATATTTTGAATAATCTATGGTTGGAAATTCAGGGACCAGTGTGAAGAAAGACTAAATTTACAGGTGCATCCCGTTCACATGATAGTGTAATTATGGTGAGGAGAAAATGCCCAGTGTTCAGTGTCACAAACTAACTGGAAAATAGGACTGAAATGGGAATCCAGGCTAGTGGGCTAGGAGACAAGTTACCTTGCAGAACATTTTCTTATGGCCTAACCTCTAAAGTACAAATTTCTTAAGAGAAATATTGTGTAATTGCTCTCTTCAAAAAAAAAAAACAAACAAACAGTTTTTTTTCAAAGCCAAGAAAATTCAGAATTTTTTCTATGGGAAAAGAAATATTAGTACTGAGATCTCAGAAAGTGTCTGAAATTTCCTTTCAAGTCTGGTGAGTAGAATCCACCCTTACAAAGGTGATTGCTGGTCCCCTGTTTCCCCTCACAAGGGCAAACCTAATTTGTGGGCTGTCCTTGAGTATGGAGGATGCCCAGCAAAATCCTGAGTCCACCATCCATGAAAGTCACTGGTGAAGGTAAGTCAACTGGATTTTCTGTGTGCTAGAGAGTGATCGTTTCCTCATTTCTCTTTGTATCACACGCCCACTGCTAAAAATTCTAGTTTTCTTAGCACAGGAGGTCCCTTTTCAATATCCTCCACTGTTGATTGAAGCAGACTTTTGTCTCATTTGCCAGAGGCAGATTAATCTCTATTACTATCTGCTGTATTAAAGAATTATTAAATTATTTCAGCCATGTCTCCCTTCTAAAGACCCTGTGTGCCTAGCTGTGACATTGTTCCATGACTGTTCACATCACCCTTCCCCAAAGGGGCTCCTGCCTTCAGAGGTTTGTGCAAGATGTGTGGCAGCATGTGCCTATCATGTATTCCCTTTGAGACAGCAATGTGGCAATTAAATTTAATCATCTCAGTTTCCTGGATTCTAACTAGCAGAGAAAAATATAAAATGTAGTGACAAAGGCAGAGGAAAAGATGTTAAATTATGGAGTCAAATTCAAGTAAATTAAAAGAACAGATATATTCTCTAGATTTTTTTTTCACAAATTAAATTTTACAGTTTTATAAATAAGTAATTCTTGTGGAACCAGAAAAAAACCTTAATTTCAAGATAAATGGTGTTTGACAATCTTGTTTAACATTGTTGTTATTATATTTAGTAAAGCAGAAAGCATACCCTTTTTCATATATACACACAAAATACCAAAAAGTAATATGAATTTAACTGATTACAGTAATATTCCTACTCTCTTGTACCATGGCCAAACTATTTTTCTCTTTCACTGCTTCAGTACCTCTACATGGTTGCTGCAGTAACAAAGTAATTTTCTGATAAATTCATCAGGAAAAGTGCACTATAGAGAACATGTATAACTCTAAACCTGTCAGACCACCACAATTTTAAGGCAATTATTCTCCTAGGGAAAAAAAAGGAAAATTACATAATGTAATTGCACAGAGAGAAAGATAAGTTATCATAATTTTATGCTACTAAACCTAACTTTCTTGAATGTGCTCAGCACAGGAGATGTTCCCTTATGGACAATATATATCTTCTCAAGCTGTATCAACCACAATATCAACAAAGCTGGCATATAATGTAAATCAAGATTGCTGGCACACTTGAACCACTAAAAATGATGTCTGAAGGAAAAGTTTTACAATAACATTCATATCACAAGCTGCAGTGAACATTTTGCTAAGCAAAATGAAATACCACAGTACTGAATACCAAGGGTATTCAAAATCTATATCATAATTGAAAGTGTAATTGCTGTAGTTAAGTTTAAGATTTATTCTGTAAAACATAAAACCTACAACACCTGAATCCAACAGCAAATTCTGAATAAGGGGAGTAGGAAACTACATTTTAAGCAACTTACAAGGACTCCCAGTCACCCTTTAAAGGACCTAGACCATCACCAAGAATGCTGAAGACATTAATCTCCAAGTATCCTTTTCTTGCCTCCCTTTCTTCCTCTGTTGCCCTGAGACATTCTTACAAGGTCTTTGGAGGCAAACAGAATACAGTTTAGGCTGATTTCCTAAACTAAGAAATATCTATGGGATCCCAGCTCTTCAATGAATCCTCTCCTGTCTTGTTTTGAAATGATCATCAGGATTATCCATACAGCATTTATACTCAGTTTAGCTGCTCACACTCTGGTGTCATTTCTCTGTAATTTTGTGACTTGTGACTGCATAGTTTAGAAGTTTACTTATGATCTGAAACTTTTAAAACGAATTCTTCGTTTAGGATTGCTTGCCCCTGCACAGAAATTCTTGATGTTACTATGAAGGGAGAGTACCTGCTGAAAGCTCATCTTAAGAGATCTGTTCACAGGAGTTTTACAAAAATAGATCTACCAGTCGAACCATGTTAATATCAGAAGACTTCAGTTATATCAGAATCAAGGATTTTTGTAATAAGAATTCCAAAATTATGTTACTCTTAATTCAAAAGTGCTTAATTATTTTATTTGAACCTACATATTTACAAAGTAGGGTAGAAGCAGAGGAATTCTACTTATTAAAAAAATATTTCCAATTGAAGTGTGTGGTTCATTAGCAACCTATATGTTTAGGAGCCATGGAAGAGAACAATGCAATTTTAATTATTAAACAAACCTTTTCTTGTCATACCCTTCTGGACAGATACTTACACAGTAAAGCTTAGGAACGTGATATCACTTGATAATAAGAAGAATCTGTTAGTATCCTCAATTACAAAGGTCATTCTAGATGTGAATGACATGAACTGGCTTTGGGACAGCCGTGGAAAAATGTGAGGTAAACATTCCTTGCTCCAATTACAAACAGTGGCAATTTTTTTTTTTAAATAAGTTTCAAAGATTGCTTGTTACAGTATAAGATATATGCCATACAAATGATGCCAGTTATCCTACCACAGCAGCTCTTAGACTTCTAGAAAGGCTGGGCATT
>JAUBNY010000268.1:3835-20851 GCA_032275445.1 Crypturellus soui | reverse complement strand
CCCTTCCCTTCCCTTCCCTTCCCTTCCCTTCCCTTCCCTTCCCTTCCCTTCCCTTCCCTTCCCTTCCCTTCCCTGCCTGGAAGCAGAAGAGTGTTTTCAGTGTGCCAATGCATGTCCCGTGAACTGCATTCAGTGGCCATGTTCTGCCTGTAAATTTATGCATTTCTATTACTTCTCTTGCTAAAATCTATAACCATCATTATTTGCACTTCTCAGATTTTTTTTTCAATAACAACAATAGTTTGGATACTGAAACAGAGAAAACACAAGGGCAGAAGAGTGTCACAGAAGATCCAAGGTTCTTAACAGTAGAAGAGATCTGTGAAAAAACGGTGAGAGTAAACAGTAAATTAGTCTGATACGTCTGGACGAGCTTTGAGATCAAATACCAGCTCATATTTTGAGTTTTTTGATGTAGCTCTACAGATGCTCCTCTATTATCAATCAACATATAATCTTAATCACCTGAAAGATCTGTAAGGATTAATGTGGAACAGTTTGGCTGGAGAAAGAGTACACTAGATGAACTCTACTCTTTTTGTAGTGGTTCTCTTCTTAAAGGTAGGCTTCCCTGTTTTCCTATACATCTTAGTGTCCTTTTTCTTCTTACTAGAAAAAAAGTACATTTTAGTTCATTTTATATGAGTGCATAAGAAAGTGCTTGCAAATAGACCAAATAAAACACTGTATATGTTACCTAATCAGAAATAGTTGGATAATAAACTCCAAAAATAAATGTCATCCAGGAAATACAGGGAAATTACAAATGTTACAGAAATCACAGACAATGCATGAGAAAGGCTTTAAAAACTGTTAGCACTTAGCAAGAGACAATGGAGAAATTTGTAGCCACATTAGAAGAAAAATTAGTGCCTGCAGTTAAATCGCTCATCTGTATGTATATATGGACTATGAATACTAAAATGACAAAAAGCCTTTACAAATTTTTATTGTTAAGCACTAAAGCAGGCAAAATAAAACAAAATAGCTTTTCAGCAGGAATTAGAGTCATCATTAAAATAAATTAGTGAAATATGCTGATTCTCACTGTATAATGTTATCCAGTGACTTGCAAAGATGGAAACCAGTTCATGGAAACCACTGATTTGGTATCAGAGTTACTCAGGAATTTGTCCTTAGTGGTGTACCCTCTCATAGCTCTGAATTATATAAGAAAATGGGCTGTGGAAACAGATCCTCTTCGCTGAACAAAAATGAAGATAAGCTGAGGATATTGAGTGACTGCAGCACTAACATGTGGTTAAAACTGCCACTTACCCATAAGAGAATGCAGGACAAATCCTATGTGTCTCAAAGAAACAATGATGTGCACTGCAAAGTGGCTGGGCAGGGACCACTGAGATAGCATATCACTGGAGAAGTGAGGTCCAGGCAGCTCTTGCAGCAACTCAGGTTGATGAGGTGGTGCAAACATCCCAACACATTCACTGTGCAGAGGGGACTGCTCTTATTTTTCAGTTTCACATGTATAGATGTATATTAAAAGAGCCGAATGCTTGCATATAGACAAACCTATACTCTATGGTATACATCACATGTGTAACTATTGAGAGGTTTCAGTCAGATGTGACAGATGGAGCCCAGCTTGCCAAAGCACAAAATGCAGTGCCAGAGGCACACAGTTTGCCTTATTCCTGCTAAGAAGGTTATCAAACACATGCAAATATATTTCCCAACAGATTCAAAGCAACACACTCTCCTAGGTGTGTTTCTCACATGCTGTCTTTCATTGACTCCATCTTACATCCTTTTCAGACTTGGGACTGCAGTTGCATAGCTTACTGAGATGAAGAATCAATTTATAGCAACAATTGCTCAGAGGACATGAATATAAACAAACTGTCCTGCTGAGAAGGGAAAAGCTATGATTCAAAGCTTGCTCTTTAAAAAAAATGCTGATAAGTGCTAAGAAAATCAATTGAATGCAGAAAAAACTTCATAAAAGTTTATTTTTCCTAAGAAAACATGTTCATAATTCCATAGGGAAGTAAAAGAAAAAGAAGAAAGTATCAATTCTGTAAGTTTCTGTAAGATATTTCTTCTCTAAAGGGTCCTTTTGTGTGTAGATTATACTACTGTACTTAAAAGTCATTGACGTGAGAAGAAAATTTGTTTTAGAAGCTGAATTGCTGTTCTGAGTATACCTCTGGGCCTTTTTAAAAGTATATTTATACACACGCACGCACGCACGCACGCACACACACACATATATATACATGTATACAAATAGCCAAAAAACCTACTGTAATATTGCTATTTAACTTACATAAAAATACGTTACATATCTCTTGGGCACAGCCTGTAACTTTAAATGCAAAATAACAGAATTAGGTCCTGACAAGTCTTGAAGGGAACTCAAACACTAATATATATGCATGTAACACACACACACACACACACATATATGAAGTTTATATACGTATGTAAATGTTTGCATTTGTGCATTCATATATATTTTTTTAAGTTACTCCATTGTAAATCAACCAAACACCAAACCATTACAATACTCCATTTTTATTTTGTTTGTTTGATTTCACTTTTAAGTTACTTTTTTTTTAAAACATTTTAATTTTTTACTTCTATGTCTTTAAAAAACAACTGCTATATCCAGCTGAAACTGGTATCTATTTTTGCTTGATTTTCTGTTCTTTGGATAACTTAAGTCATCAAGAATAGTCTCACTGCTGGGATTAACTTTTCGTTGTTGCAGCTGGGCATGATGTCACTGTCTTCAGGTAGATTTGCTTATTAATTGTGCAAACTTTATAATTTGGATAAATAGTTCCCAAATTTTGGGACAAGAAAACATTATTAGAATCCGCATTTATATTACAGCTAAACCAACAAACTAGTGTAAGATCACTGTATAATTAAATTTGGGCTTTGGTATGAAAGACATCATTCTGCAAAACTTCTAGCACTACTGCTAGAAAAATGCAAATGCAACTTAAAATGTTGCTAAAAGTTTTATCAATATTTTAGCTGGTTTCCATCATATTTTTTGCCACGCTGAAGTCAGAATCTAAAAACACAGATAACCTGAAACCAAAACACTGGGCAAAATTTTGTATTTGGCCATTTACACTCTACATGCATCTCTTTTTTTTGCAGATCTTTTTTGCAGATTTTTTTGTTTTCCTGGGAGAAACTATAGCATATATCATTTTGTGACTTAGTATACAGCCTCTAGGCAAAGTTTTTGGTTTATTGATGAATATACTAGTAAAACATCATATAACAGTGCAGAGCAGTAATTTTATATTCCTTTAGGTGCAAACTCTACTAAGCCCTCATGAGTAAACACCTGGGATTCTGGGAGGAAGCTGGCCTTTTAACTTCATACAGAGATTGGATAAATTTTAATTTTCTACACTTGAGGGATTCCATAAATTTTAGAAGTGCCCGGAAGGAATGAAGAAGGATGAAAGGGTGAGGTGATACTCAGAGTCTGCCTTATCTTCCTGTCTTAACCTATTTCATCTACTGAGAGAGCTGAAAGGATCTAGCACAGGGATGGCCAATGCCACTTTGCAGAGGAGTTGGTCTAGATGACATCCCAAGGTCCCTTCCAACCTTTCTTTTTTTATTTTTTGTTTTCCTATAATGATGACAACTTCTTTGAACTGATAAAGTTAACCCAAAGTTAAACAACTGAGATGGAGTATTCGCTTTCATACATGTTCTGCTGGATATCACTTGCTACTGCAATGCAAAAAAATCCACAATATATCTAAATATCTGAAGAATGACTCTGACACTGCCTTGGATTAGCCCTGTTCTATTGCTGAGCTGACCATTAATCCTTCAGTCAACAGGGGAAGGATCTCTGCCTGGATGTAACCCTGAGCACCGGGGTCATACTTTGAAGTCTGAAGTTGGATCTGCCTTCTGTCCTCCTGTGTGAGACAGTTTGAACCAAAAGGCCACCAGGATTTCTTTCTACCTGTCTACAGTGTTGCAGTATGGTTAGAGCTATGGCTTTCAGTTGCTGAGGCTGGTGGAACTCAAGCACACCTGGAATGCAAAAAGCAGGTTAGAAAAGCAAGCCTACTGGCTTCCATTTACTTTATTGTGATGTGTATCTCCCATGGCAAATTTTGAGGGTTTGAATCTCAAAATTAATAACTGAGAGGTGATAAGCTATAGAGGGCAAAAAGCCTAGTGAAGTCCTTGTCTGAGAGTTCACAGGGTGGCAAAGTCAAGTCTTGTGTCATTGTAATGATTAGCAAGTCTAGGGTTTTAATGGGCAAGCACCTTCTCTTCAACCTATTTTCTTCTTATTCTTCTGAGCTGTTTGTCATTTCCTAATCCTGTCAGAGCTATTTTTTTTTCTAAAAGCCATGTCATTATGGAAATTCATGTCAATTTCAGCTATTTCTGTTAGAAATTAACCACTATTTATAATACACCCAAACTGCTAATTACGCAGTGAACGTTCAGATTAGTTGTTTACTAACTATATTATTCAACCTCTAACAACGAAAGTTTCCACAGGAACTGTCAAATATAAATATTTTAGCTAAGATGCACGGTATGTGGTATTCATTTTGGGGAGTTAAATTCCACCCTGACTTGTAGCCTTTTGTTCCTATAGTCAGTAGATTTGAGTGGGCTATGGAAGAGAGCTTGGTCTCATGAGACTACTTAAAAAAAAGTGAAAAGCTCTATCCCAAAACACAGGATTATTTTTAAGCTTACAGCAAGCAAACAGTAAAACTAACAATACAGCAACCACTACAAACTGACATGATAAAAATGATGCTGACTTTTTATTTTTGCATTACCATCACCATTTGATTTTAAAGCAAAATGGTAATAAATACTACAAAAGGAATTACAACAAACCAGCAGGGAAGAATATTAAAATGTCCCTCATCAATCTGCCAGAGGAGCAAGAACAATTGGAAATGTTGCAACTTAAAATTTAACCAAATAGTTTATTGCTGGAACTTTTATCTAGAGGAATAGAGGAGAAATATAAGTAACTTTGTTGTTTTTAACTTTGTTGTGCTGTGTGGAACACTGACATCCAACCACTATTTTAGGATGTGTCATCTGGGAGGTGATGCTGTCAATGCTGAAAAAGTTGTGTTCATAAGCAACCCTCCTTTTACCTATTCAGAATTTGTCAAATTATCAGTTTTTTAACTTGTGAACTTTGGCCTATACAGTGTCTTCCAGAGCCTGGCCTCCATGGGGGTATACTGCAGTGCCACATTTCCCTGAGGTGCTGCAGGAAGACAGTTGCAGCGGCAAGGACCTGCCCTGGTGAGACCAACTCAATTCAAGCACTTCTGTGTGATGAGAGCTTATAAAATGTAGTCATTGTTAGCATGGTGATCCCCAAAGCTCCTATAGCTCAGGCAGAGGAGCTAGCCAGGTGGTATGCATGGGTGTTCTTCAAGTCAAACAAATTTGAAAATACTTGGGACCCAGTCATTTGGTCTAATTGGAGTGGACTGAGAGCCTGAAGGGAGGTAGTGTGGGTGGCTGTAGAAGTATTTAAACAGATGGACAGATTGAATTAAAAATATTGCAGTATATTATCTTGTCACTTTAACCCATCAACGGATAAGAAGATGCTTATAATTGGATATGATGCACTCAGCTGAATATCTAATACAGAGAGAAATGGACAAACAGTGGCATGTCTGTTTGGAAGTAAAGAAGTCTTCACCCTTTTTTTGACTTTTGTGACAAAACTGCTAATGGAACCTTCATTTTAACATGTCTGAAGGATGGACAAGATCTAATTTATACGTCCTTTGTATCATTCAGATATACAAAAACAGCATCTCTATTTACCAGAGAAAAACCTCAATAAGCGAAGAGTTTATCTGATATTTTGTCTGCTTTCCAGTTGCTCTCCATCTCCCTCATGGAAGACTTTTGAAGGAGGAATGTGTTGAAGACATAGCAAAGGAATGTGAGAAAAATATGCCTTGACTGCTTGAATACTTCTAGCTGCTCTAACACCAGTGTGGAGCAAGTGAAGATGAGAAAACAGAGCAGAACTGACTTCCAGCCTTTACACTTGAGCAGTCCCTGCGTGCCACAATTATCTTTGACACATCCAGTAACACAGTACTCCAAAACACACACAACACTGGCTAAGTTGACCACTGACTTATTGATGCAGTGCCTATCTTTTCCTGAGGCAAATTACTCAATGAAAATAGAAAACATCAACTCCACATAGGTCAGCCTTCCGAACAACCTTGAAACAAATGATATTAATGCCATCTCCTTTCTCCTTACCTCGTCTCTTGGATTACAGTCAAGCTTATTGCTTGGCTGTGTGAAGCAGTTGATAACTGCAGCATATTTTTATTCTCCTATATCTAAGCATTATCTTTTTGAAAGTACAGAATGGGAAACTACCCAGGGTGACACTGTAACAATCAAAAGCATCAAATAAGAAGTTCCTCTGATGAATCACGCCTCCAGTCTTCTATGCATTGGAAAATTGCTTTGCATCCTCTTACCACAACTTAACAATGGTAGAAGCAGCAATAGCAATCTTCTCTTCATTCTGATTGACACTTGTAACAACATAGGGGAAATGGATGAGAATGACCACAATGGTACATGTTTTCCTTTTTTTATGCCTTCATTTTTGCTTTTTTCTTCCCCTATTAACCAAGCATTTTATTTTCAGCATTCAAGAGCTCCAAAAATACTCAACATAAATTCAGAGCAATTGATTGCTGGTGAATAAGAAACATATCCTATATCATCCTTCTTGCAGGTTTTTAAATCTTTTGTCATT
Source organism: Crypturellus soui (assembly GCA_032275445.1). Lineage (NCBI taxonomy): Eukaryota > Metazoa > Chordata > Aves > Tinamiformes > Tinamidae > Crypturellus > Crypturellus soui. The sequence continues at coordinate 14,061 of JAUBNY010000268.1, read as the reverse complement.
TTGGATCAAAAAAAAAAAAAAAGATTCCATGTTAAAATGGAGCTTCTTTAAATGTAGGCTTCTGGGTGGGTGCAGTTTTCATCTTGCTATCTTTGTTGTGCAGTTGTGTAGTCATAGCTGTGTGAAGTTTGATCACCCATATGATTTGCCCACCTCACTGGCCACCGCAAATATGTTTTGCATGAGGTCAGTAGTGAAAAGGAACATGGCAGCTAGAACCATTTCCATCATTGAATCTCCCCCAAACTATCATAATACAATAGCATTATGAAAATTCTCTCTGGATTTTGCCAGTTCTGTGGGACAGAACTGCTAACCCAGTCAGGCTGTTGGCTAGCTGAAGGCAACAGGAAGACACCTCTGAGGAAAGACATGCACTATCAGTCTATCTACAGGCAGTGTATCTGAAAGACACCTATGAGACATATGAGACCTTTAGTAAAAATATATATGGAATTTCCAAAGATCCAGAGTACAGATGCTGGTGCAGATGCATTTCTTTATGTGTGTTTGCATAAGCTCAGAAATGGCAGCCTTTTGGGCTCTTTTACATACAGATAAATGAAGAGCATTGAGAGCCTTGAACTGGAGAGAAAAGACCTTGGATTTAATACTATAATTGAAAACAACTGCTCATATTTCAATGTAAAGAGCATTAGACATCATACATAAAGAAGTTAATTGAAAAGTAAATCTAGAACAATGATATGTCATAAGAGTTATTAAAAAAAATTATAAACTTTCAAATTGTATTTTATTGTATTTGTGGATTGTTATGAAAAATCTCTTGGTCACTCCACAATAAACATCTCTTTACAGGTACAGATATGTTTTCAATAAGAAAACTGGAATTTCTGTTTTGTGTGTGCTTTCAGCCATGTTAATTCTCTTTCTATTTCATTTTTCAGTGAACTGTATGATGGACGGTGTTTTCCTAAATTTCTCTAAAATATATTAAAAAATACATGTGAATCTCTCTTTTGAACCTTGAGGGCTCAAAATCATAGGCAAATAAAAAACTCCAAGACAGATGACAACAATCTAATAAAATTAACTATATCTCCTATTCTTAAAATACTTGATTCTTAAAAATATGTGTATATACATATATTTAGACACTTTTCATGGCTCTTAAATACCTAATTTGCTTAGGGTGGATCTAGCTGAAAGTAAAGTTGAAGAGTATTTTTCAGTTATTGTGAAAAAATAACAAAGTTGCTCATCTTCTGCGGTCAGCTCCTCCATACTCACCTTATGGTTAATGTCTGATGATGGATGGGTTTATGCGCACAGTAGTGAGCCATGGTCTTCTCTGTTTTTTGGTGCTTTGTTACACTGCAGTTATCCCCAGATGATTTTGCAGACATGAAAGGGCTGTGTCCGTACTGATCTGAATCTTTTATAATTCTCTCCTAGGACCCGTCATTTACTTACAATTAGGCCCAGGGTCCAACTGCTCAATCTGTGTTTTTCTGTGTTAAATATCCAAGGCTCAGATTTCTATTTTACTACTGCAAGCAGAATAGAATTTCATCATAACGACAACATGATTAAATGAAATCCAGAAAATGTTCTTGACCTGTTCTGAAAAGAAAGTTTAAGAAATTGCAGGTATTTGATGTACCTGCAATTTCTGCATGAAGAATTATAAAAGCATAATGCTTTCTAAGTTTTCCATGCACACAAAACAATAACACTCCTCAAAATATTCAGTTTTATGGTTTGAGGATTTTCTTTGTCTTGCTCTTAAAACACCTCCTATTGAATTATGGTAAACTAGTTTGTAATCTTTTTTTGAATTTTATCTGTATGCTCAGGAAATCTTTGAGGACATTGAAAGTCTGATACTTCTTCAAACTTCATAAATCGAGAGTACAAATAATAAAGCCTCAAAAAGAACTGTGTTAATGACTAAACAATAAAGAAAACTTAATTTGTGCTTTATGCTGAGTTTTAAAATTCTGTACAAAGCAAAATCTATATCCTTGGATATAAGCAGCAACTGAAGACTCACTATAGCTGCAAAGATGCTTGTACTCTGAGGAAACAAGGTCCAAAGCTCCTTGCCATCTCAACATGGGAGCAGAATGAAATAAAGAAAATTTCACCTAAATAATGAATTATATTCTTACCAACAAACATGAAGGACTTTCTCAGCCTCTGCATTCATGAATGAGACAGAGAAGGTGTCAAAACTATGTTCGTATTGTATCTGATTGTATCTGTTTGTATTGCTATCTGAGATGATAGCTCCTCTCAGAAGCAACCTGGTGTACTCGATATCTGGCATCTCATTGTCTATATTGATCTTATTGGAAGCTGCTGCTCAGTGTGAATTCAAGCAGATTACAAATCTCATCTATCTTTTAAGCACTAATCACCAGGGCCTTTTAGGAGGGAGGTATACCAGACTGTCCCATACAGCTGAAGTTGGCCATAGAAGAGCAGCACAGTGACCAAGAGGTGAGATGAAGTCTGTAGGGTCACACACACAGTGAAAATCAGAATGGGTATTTGCACTGAGAAAGTATTCTCATATGGACCGAAAATGCTTCTACAGGCAGAAAAGTAGAGTGAGAATTTGACTCTGATCTTAGTAGTTTTCAACACAGAGATGTAAAAGTAGGCAGTGATTTTAATGGAAGAAGTTTTTAAACTCTGAAAACCTCCTAATTTTATCTGAACAAGTAGGAGAGGTGCAGAAAAGAGGCAAAGCTCTTTTTTCAAAGAAAAATGAAGAATTGTTCAAAGTCTTTAAACAAAGACTATTAAAATACATTGAATTTAAAATCTGCATTCTGAAATGATCAAAAATTACAAAAAATAGACACAAAAGATTTTATAATGCTCATAAAAACACAAACTTTCTGTATGATTACATTCTGCCACACTTCTTCCATTTGCCCTTTCCCTTCCGTGAGCTACCCTCCTCATCTGTTGTTTCCTGACTGTCTGTGAACGGACAATTATTTGACTGCCATTCCTGCCTACTTGTAGGTCTTGAATGTTGTGAAAGGCCTTCAAACAGGTGGACCGTAACTCTAGGTAGTGCAATATCTTGATTTGGACAGAACACACCCTGCCTCTGTCTGTGTAAATATTTCCTATTGTGTCAGCGTATTTTGTGCATTTCTGTAGGATGGAAATGCCACCAGTGCTCGTAGAAGTTGGGCTCATTTTCAATGGCTTTGCATTTCTCTCTGTTCCTGGAACGCTATGTTACTCACATATATGAATTTAGAACATGAATGCAACATTATAAGCTTTAAATTTTTTTTTTTTTTTTTTTTTTTTTTTTTTTTTTTTTTTTTTTGGTTCTTAGCAATTGCAAGCACACTGTGAAACGACAGACTAGGGCATGAAAGATGTGGAAGGAAAATATGTTTGCTGTGATCCCGCTGACAGCGGTGCAATTAAACTGCCATGAAAAAGAATGCATGTTTTACGTGTCTAAAGAATGGTTTCAAGCCAAGCACATTTTGTACTGCACTTCAAGGAAGTAATTAGCATATCTGGCATTATAATAGCTTAGGTGATGGGCAACAAGATATTAGTCACTGCAAATAGCTGCAGTATGGGATTAAAGCATATTATATGACTGGCTGTTTGACACTATCTGAGGACAAAGAACATATAAATGCATCTAAATGAATTAGAATGCAAAATCATATTTTTTCTTTACTTTTGAAAACAGCATTATATGTATTGAAATAATTCTTACACGCTTGTATTGCCTCATCATGTGTTTTTTTCAGAAAGAGGCTGAACATAGTGTATAATTACAGGTCTCCTAAGCTGTGCATTAGCCCATGCTCTCTGGGACCAAAGGAGATGAGTATTTCTGTGTCTGTATCTATGACTTTCAGTGATGACATAGACAAATCCAGTGATATATTAAACCAGTTTTTGTCCAAGAGCCCGTCTTCCTTAGATAAGTTAAGAAATTATTCTTTTCAATCACTTAATCATCAAATTAGAAGGGGATAACACAAGCCCCCTATGATCAATAATGTTACGACAGGGAAATTGTTGGAAGAAACAACACGTAAGCTGCAAATCTTAGTGGCAGCCAGGAAGCAAGTCAGACTCTGTACTTGCACAGGACAGCCTTGGATCTAAGACAAACACATTAACAAAATAAAATAGCCACCAAACTGTCAAAGGAAATTCTTGCCTGAAGTCCAGTCTTCTTTCCAAGAACTATCTTCCATAAAATTTCCATGGAGGGAGGAAATCTTTTCACTATATGTTCACTGAGGGTGAGCATATCTACATCCAGGAACACAGAGATTATTTTCTTCAGATACAGAAAAGCTCATCTGATCTGAGACACTCGGTGAAATGTCAACTATGATTAGCAGGATCACCACCTGGAAAGTATCCAAAAACTAATTGCAGAAGGTGGCTATGGCAGCTGATTATATGGAGGCTCTCTGGGTGCAGGATGCTACTTCTCTTTTCCCAATTCTCTAAGGAGGTACGAAATCGAGCTGTTCATCAAAGGGCCCTTTTTCATGTCATTGACCAAATCAAGAACAAATCAAACTTCAATTGTTATAAATACAGTGTTGACAGATTAGTCATCTACTGGGGAAATCTCTGCATCATCAGCTAGCACTCACTCTAGCAACAAAACCAGTATATTTTGTAGAGAAACACGGAACTGAAGACTTGTAGATGGAATTACAGTATATATGTAAGTAGGTGCCACAGGGGAAATCTAATCCTCTTCATGGGAAAAATTATCTTCAGAATGGATTGCATTCTTTTCTATTTCTGAAGAATTTCTCTCCTCCTATTGTTTTTATTTTGATTCCTTTTTTGCTCTCTGCTGCAGTCTATGTTTTATAAATGAACAGTGGCAGTAGTGCATGTTTCCAAATTCTTACTGCTGCAAATGTTCTCATTGTTCATTCAAGAATTAATCCTGTATCTGGAATACAGTTACACTTCAATTCCCAGCCTGGGTAGTCAGCGTGAACTGAGCTATTCCACTTTTCACTTTTGACACGTGCAAAAGTAAGATTAAGATTTGCTCAGAATGCTGAGGACTTGTTCCTAGTACATGGTGCATAGTCCTTGTGCCTAGGGCCTTTACTGCAAGATCACGGCATGCTTGGGAGATGAGGGCTGCTCTCCTGAAGCAATTGATTTGAGCAAAGTCACTGCGGTCTGCTCATATTTGAGCTTTTGAGCTGTTTGTCCCACTGCTCTGTCACTTGAGGATGGGACAAAGACCTTCCTATTGTATTCAGGCGTGAAAAAAAGCAGGCCCTTTTTTTTTAATTTTTTCTATTAATATATGGGGGAATCACATGCTCCTATGGTGGTGCTGAAATGTGGCAAGATTACTCAATTTATGTATTCATGGATAGTATTAAATAATGCTGGTTTAAGATTTTCTTTCTTTTATCTTCTTTCTTGCTTTTATTTGCTTATTTATTTTGATTTAGCTGTCTACAATGAATAACTTCTAATTTGTAATCTACACTACTAGATAGTTTTCTTGGAGTAACCAAAACAGTAGATGAAATTGGTTATAGTGCTGCTTGAATGAGGGGACTTTGAGTAACGACACACCACCAAGTATGCCAGCTGGCAATTAGTTCCATATTATACATTGTTCACAGGAGCTAATTTTAAACCTAAATTTGAATTTGCTATTTTTGCAGGATACTTTACCATCACAAAATTAATTTTTTAAAAAGGTGTAAAAAGAAAAGCAGTAGTAAAAAAACATTAAAAATTTGTTGATGACTAAACCATGCACATAGGTGCAGCAGTTGGCATATGTTGGGTCTAATCAACAATAGGGTTATCAGAAGTAGTTGAACTTTAGTTAGCCCTATAGGGTAAAGGTGTAGCTTTGTAGCTTCAGTGCAAAAAACAGGCTAGTCATTGTGGAAACTGTGAAGGTGTAGAGACCCTTAGATGAGCAGACCATGAGTGCCAGCGGTGGTGACAGCTTATTGTTAGGTGCCAAATGTGTAATCAAGCCGTTTAAGAATCAGGTGTTCTCTACCCATTCCTGCACCTCCATGTCCAGACCTGTTTGTGCATGCAGATGGGTAGGATGGGGAAGCAAAGATTTAATGGTGGCGCTGCCCGTACTCTCTACAGCCAAAGCAACTCAGTTCTGCCTCTTATAATGAAAAGTTACCCTGCAATCTCTTGCACATTGTCCTACTGTTAATTGGTCTAATAAATCCTTGTCTTAAGTTGCCATATCACTTCAAAGTGAGAGTAAATGCAAAATCTCAATTTGAAGAGTCTCAGATTCATAGAGATATTTCAAGAGGTGTATGTATAGATGCACGTGGGAGACATCAATATCTGTAAATATCCAAATGCATAAACTTCCAGGTGTACTTCAGTTGTGTTTTCACATGCACAGTAATTTGCACAATAATCACCTAACATTTGATTTAATAAAAGCTTGGACGTAGTAGCTGCTTGTAGGACCAGTGGCTTGGGTTAGAAAACCAAACAAAACAAAATCACTCAGAACTCAGAAATGCTGAAAGGTTTTTAATAAACTTGAGATATCTGGCAACTGTGAGCTCAAAAAGAAAAGGTATGTGCTCTCTTTTGTGCCTTGTCCAGCCAAATACCCAATACCAAGGATAAAGGAAAGACTGCAGTAATGTTGATAGGCACTATTTACTATGTTACTGTTTGAAAAACAGATACGGCTTGCATACAGCAGCAAATACTGTAGTATATCAGTGCTTCACAGAAGCAAGTGTTGAATGATGTTAACTTGGCCATAAAAGAAGGCAAAAGAATTGTATCAGAAACAGTCATGACTGTGGATAATAAATCCACCTGCATGTTCAGAAACTTTCCTTTAGATGCGGGCAACAAGAATGTCTCTCTTCCAGGGCAAAAATATGCCCTTATATGTAAAGAGATGTTATTTCTTTTTTGTTTATCTATCTATCTATCATCTCATTTGTTTCTCTGGAAGGCTATATACTTTTGAGTCAAGATGCTTGCTATTTGAATGTATGCTCAAAAATCAGAAGGGGAAACAGCCTCCTTGGTTTATTAAATCAAAATAATACAAAGTGACACTAAATACTGAAAGTAATTTATCTGACTGCTATCACCAAGCATTGCTACTGAAGATGGATGATAAAAAATCACAGAGTTTTTCTGTTTCCTAGGTAAACAGCTGAAGGAAATGTATCTGTGTTCCTCTATTCTTGCCCTAGAGCATTTTGATTAATATTGACACCATCAAGCCTAGTGCTAGTGGACCCAAAGAAGAATAACATATTCTGGTGACTAATCCAATACTGACAGCAGCAGGCAGCCTGAATTCAACATAGAAAGATATTTTTATTGGATTTCTCCAGAGCCAGCACTGAAGCCAGCACTTGGCAAGAGTCATACTCACTGGGCAATCAGCTGTCACTCTGAAAGCTTTTGAAGATATGAAACAAAATATACTCATCCTATTTAACATCTTACCTTGTTTAATGTTTTAAAAATAGCTATTTTTAAAAAATTCAAACTCCTTTGTACAAGCTAGTTCTTTATAAACACCCACTAGTTTGTAGAGTTGAGTACATGAGACTGTTTAAACAAATGAGGCAACAACAATTGTGATACACTTACAGAATCAAAATTGCTTAATTTTCTCTAGAACTGAGTACCTTCCATTTCCATCCCCTTCTATTCCCTCTTTTTGACAACTCTTCTTAATTCTAATTTGGATTGTAAGTCTTGTTTCACAGGAGCAGAGGCTGATGGCAAGGGAAATACCTACCTTTGCAGCTCAAAATCATTCTGGTGGGAAACTGCATTTCTCTGAACCGTGAGGGTGTGTGTCCACTTTTGCTGGATGTAGCCAGTTGCTTTGAGGACAAGCCATGGTTTTCTTTATACAGTGAAGAAAGATAGGCCAACATCCCACACTTTCTCCTACAACTTCTGTGTGTGAGGGCTACAATCATAGAGCGGGGAGATTACTGTAATGTTCTTCCTCTTCATGCAGATAAGGATGCAGAGAAGACAGGAAGAGGGCTCCTGAGCTACTTCCCAAATTATAATTTCAAACAGGAATAAACTTGCTTGAGGAGAGAATAACTTGTGAGGAGGAGAGCCATCACACATGCTTTGCTTCCTGAAGTAAAAAAGAAGCCAGAAAGAAAGTGAAATACCACAGAGTCCCCTAGGCTGATCTGGGGTTTTATCAGTTTAGTCTGTGGAGAGAGAGATGAAGCCCAAGCTAGTCACATAAAAACCAACCGTGAAGGGTGAAGGAATGGGACTGACCAAAGAAAGCCTATTGATGGAATGAGTGGCCTGCCTAAACTGCCTAACAGTTCCTTTTAGTACAATCCCAATCTTATTTGATAGGGTCTCTAGCTGAAAAAAATACAATTTTATGCTCACTGCTAATAATAAAAAATCAAGATGTGAGCTTCCTAGCCACACATAATAGAGAAAAAAATAAAGTCATTAAAAGAATTTCATTTCATACTATGCTTTCATAGTCACTCAAGCAACATAACGTTTTTAAACCTCGCTGCTTTTCAGTTACATTTCTGAAAGCTATGCTTTATATCATTTTACTTGAATACGCAGCTTGTATTTGTCTACATAATATTACTTAGATATTCAAACTCAGCTCAATGTAAATATTTAAATCTAGTTACTACTATCAGGGAAGTACATGGATAAATATTACAAGAAAATAATGTCATTCAAAATTATGCCTAATTCACTGCACATGAAAGACATTCATAGCTTACATCAGTCCATGACTTCTTTAGGCAATTAAACAGGCACCAACATTATAGATGCATTATCGGAAGGTTATCATAATCAGTTAGCTAAGACTTGTGCAGCACTGAGGAGGAATAGTGCCAGACAGCTTTCATTCTCTGCTAGCAGTAACAGGTGTTGCTGCTAGTAGTTTTATTTGCCTGACGGACATTTGTTTTATTACCACAGTTATTTATGTAAAGTTCCTTGAAAATCAGGGAACTAAGGAGAGTCATCTGAGAGCAACAAAACACTGATTTCACAATGATATTTTTTCTTTTTCTTACCTATACTGAATTTTTTCCTTCTATTTCACCCCAGTCGTTATATCTTTGAAACATCCTGAACAGAGGTGTATTAACAATCATGTTGATCTTAAAGAGCATGATGAGAACATGTGAACCAAATTTAATTACCGACGTAAATGGGAGACAATGAGAAGCATTTCCTACATTATCCAGGAGATGGTCATTTGTAATACGTGAGTTTCTGAAGCTGGGAAAGAAGAGGACGGAATTTTATTTTGCAATGCGTGCTGCTGTCTTCTGCTTGTGATTGTCTGCTTCCCAAACTTGAACCTTACTGGGATTCCTGGGAAGCTTCTCCTTGATTACATCAGATTAGGAACAAAGAATAGTATCTCCAAGCAGGGAAAAATATCCAGTGGATCCACATTCATCCTATAGTCAGGCTTTAAACCAGGGTATATCCAAAACAGTCCTGCTCCAGCTTCCCACTGCGAAGCACTTTCTCTTATTATGCATGTAGATGGTGGCAAAACTATGTAAGCTGCCAATTCCTAGCTGTTGCTGAGATGCAGAGCTACAGATCCATAGGCCCAAGGTGAGTCTCTCCAGCCAGATATGTTCAATCTCAATTTTGATGCAGTGTGAGGAAAGCCTGAGACTACAGTCAGGAATTCCAAAGCATTTAAGTCAAAAACCACAAAGGAAAATCAGGTAGTAAATGCTCGATGAGAGCTCCCTGTCTTCAGGGACTGCTTTGCAGGCTGCTGTACCTGTACATTTCAAGATTACACCTGCAGGCCATGGAGGAATCTACACCCTGGCGGGTGCACGTGGCTGGAGACTTGAGCTCAGTGCCGAGCTCACCCCTTAGTTTACCGGAGAGGTTTGCATATGCCATGGTATCCAAGACAAGACAAATTCATTTCCCATTACAGGTATAAGCAGCGAAGCCACTTGCTCTCATGGAGGCAAAGCACTTGCTATGGTTGGGAGAAACCCCCATCCTACTGGAGAGACAATTGCTCAGAGAGGGCAAGCGGATGTAGGCAAATAAGTCAGGAGGCAAGCGAGAGCTCCTCTCTTCCCGCGCTGCCAGCCAGACAGACAGCCAGCGGCACCTCGACGCACGAGCTGCAGCCAGCACCCGCGCCTGCCCCTCTCTCTGGTGGGCAGGAGGGGCAGCAGAGAAGGGGCAGCTCCACCATA
>JAUBNY010000267.1:6052439-6066789 GCA_032275445.1 Crypturellus soui | reverse complement strand
GGAAGGAAGGAAGGAAGGAAGGAAGGAAGGAAGGAAGGAAGGAAGGAAGGAAGGAAGGAAGGAAGGAAGGAAAAAAAAGAGGGGAGAATCCAACCAAGCTTTTGGGGAGTAGGACTTAATCATCCAGATAAATGGGGGATATATGGGGGATATAAATAGACTTGTGGGATGTTTAGGTTTAAATTCAATAAAGGCACTTTTTTTTTTTTTTAAAGGTCGCCATATGGAGGTAAAAGAGTAGATGAAATAAAAAACAATAAGACAAAACAATAAAACCGTCTGTGTTTTCTTGACCTTTTTCAAATGCATTCGTCATGCAGTATATGGTAATCTTGTCAGAGCTTTGAAGCTACTGTTGCTGTGAGTGCAACAATCTCTAGTATCCACTTACTAAGGCACTTTCTGCAAGGTCAGATAGTAAAAAGGCTCTATCTGAACTGAACCTCTACGTTACTCGTGCTTCGAGGCAACAGTTTTCTTTACTATGCCTGCACTTTGCTATGTCTGCACTCCCTGGCAGACGTGGTACGTGCTCAAACCATTTCTGTGTTACTGATACTCAGCTTTGTGTGAAGTTATGATAGTATTAAGCAAGAAGATCAAATGTTGCATTGCTTAACTGCAAGTCATGCAGTAGAAGGGAAAAGACAGCAAGGATGAAGGAATCTTCATAGCTTCATAAATATAACAAATAAGTTCAGTTCCCATGCAAGTACATTGCAAAATGTGCACCACCAAGTTAAACATGTGCTCAACATTAGTGTTACTCATTGAAATTTCCAAACGAAAACATTTGGCTCACTATCCTATAAAAAGGAGCTGCATCAAAAAGTCTATGTTTGTTTTCTTTTGTTTTCACAAAGTTGATTAATCCTCCACAGCAACTGTGTTTTGATTAAATATGAATTTTGTTTTCAGTTCTCATCCAACATTGATTTTGTCAGTGTTTCTGTTTCATGTAGGATGTCTTTTAAACAGAAAACATATTTGCTTGTTATTACAAATGTGAGATAGTAGTATATTTAGAAGAACTTTTGAGAGCACTTTGGGGGGAAAAAAAGTGTTTTTTTTTTAAATTGTACCAAGCTGAAAAATCACATTTGTGAAACCTGGAAAAATATCCTTATTTGTAAACATAGCACAAAACCTCTACCTTTCTCTATCTCTCTTTTTAATTATTTCTTTGGCAGACTCTAACTTCTCTCCATCTGTGTAGAAGATTCAGTCTTTTAATGTCTTGTTTGGAATGACTTAATTCTACAGTGTAATAAAGGAAAATCAAACTCAGATGTGAGAATCTCAGAGAAGTAGATTTAAGCACACAGATCCTACCTTTGATCTATGCTGAATATTTTCAAGGTTGCAAGTGAAAATTAGAAATTTGCCAGAGGTTGTGGAGGAAGAAAAAATGTTGATAAGAGTATTTTTGCACTCTAGAGATCTTCATCAAATTCTATTCTTAATTAATTATTCTATTCTTAATTTCCTCCATTGGCATTTTATGATGTCAGTCAGGCGCACTAAGCCTGTCACACATCTACAGGAACCCCTGAGAATGTGCCACATTAATTCAAACTAAACTCACGTATGGCATACTCATTGCAATTTTCAGTGAGGTAACAGTTTCATACATTTCACTCAATCTCCTTCATGGAGACATTTTTCTTCTCCTTCACGTGGACATTTTTCTTATGATCAATCTCCTGCCTTTCTAACTGACCCTTCTGGAACGATTAAGCTATTCAGGATCTGGCACCTTTTGTAAGGTTGTTATTCAGCCTCCATTTATGTAGGCTATGAAGAAAAACAGGCACTACCCAAGAATGATGCCTTGGGTTGCTTTGCAAATGTAACCAAGTCTAAATAGCATAAAGGGAAAGCCCAGATGACTGCTTTAGATGAGACACTCTATAGAAGAGCTTAAAGAAGAGAGCAACTCACGTGCTGCTACTCAAATTTTCTACCACGGTGAAAAAGAAGCAAAAAATACCCAAAGCAAAGGACACTGAACTGAATCTTGGAAGCAGACTGATCAGCAGCGTGTCAGTTAGCAAGTCATCTCACCTACCCGAAAGCTTTGTCAGATCAGCAAGGTTTCCCATTTCGAGTCTGTATACTTCCTAAGGCAAAGGAGAGCTGAGGTTGAGAGGAAACAAAGCGTTTCCAGAAAACAGGTAGTTAGGTAGGTATTAAGGCAATGATGGCCAGTCCTTTTGATCTGGGGATCAAATTTGTTTGATAGTTGCCAGCCATCAGAACTTCATATATCCATCTCTCTCTGATTGTGAATTAGTGACAACTCTACAAAATTAATAAATTACTTTGGTTAACTCATTCTCCATTAATTTTATCCTCTTACAAAGAGAAAGGCATCTTCAGGGAGAAATTATGAGTTGACCATGGATCAGTGTTCTGCGACATAAACTAATTAACTTTTTTTTTTCTGTATTGTAATCAATCTGTGGAGTCCTTACGTGTAACTCCACTTGCATCTTTCATTACTTTCCTATATTTCTGATTGTCACTTTAAAATATTAAGGATGGATTGCTCATTCAAGTAAGTCTTTCCCGGAGTACCTCCATACAGGTTAACAGAACATTTTTATAGAAATGTCTGCAACTGTTCTTATTCAGCTCTGTGATAAATTTCCTTTTGAATGTTGTTGTATTAGAGTAGACTTGACAATGTGTAGCATTTTTTAAATCAATTTTTGCTGTCTGTGGTTTTCACAGAGCTCTGCACCGGTTCAGAATCATTGTAATTGTCAAAAGTTAGGTTGCTTAAGACAAGTTGGTTACTGGATTAACCATAGATATGTGACATAAAATATCTTTATTCTCCCTGCTACCACCAGTCACAGAATTTTATTTGAATAAGCTCTTTTATCTGATTGTCTTCACATGTGAAACAACTCGGCTTTTCTGTATAAGGACACATTAACAGAGTTCTTAGTGATTTCTCTGTGAAACACAGAAATGAATATTAAATACCCCTGTTTGAATTATTCTGGTGTAAATAAAATACAAATAATTAGCCCAGTACTAAAAGATCATATTTATTGTGTTTGTTCATTGTGTGTTTAGTTCATGTTATTACCTGTGTGCCTTTATAGATGTAAGCATGTAATATCATCTAACTAAAATAAAAATCTCTGGAAAATCATTTACCACCTGACTTTTCTGGTTACGGTCTTTCTCTTTTTCAGTTGCATCAAGTTCATGAAATCAAACAGGAACAGACTTTACAAGACGAAATATTTGCAATGGTCACAGTACATTGCTCAGCAGCCAGCCACACTCCCTACTTCAAAATTCAGTAAATGGACAACAGGTCCCAGAGCAATGAGATATTTTCCTACCTCTTGGTTTGAGCTTCAGTGTTGAACAACCTTATATAACTCACTTCAACTAATTACAAGCTGTCTTTTCAAGCAATACTTCCTTAGCACTGCAATGAGCTTGGTATAAATACATAGTGGGCACCTGAAACAGTCTGGATTTAGGACCTTTTCATTACCTTGTGTTGCAAACTATCTTATGACTTTTCTACATTATATGAGTCCAGATTTTAAAACAAAATGCATAAAATTTTCAGTTCATTATCTTGTTCTCATATAACTGTTTTTAAACCTCTTTGCCTTTATTTCCACTGTACTACCCCTCAATGCCAATATGCAGAGCCTCTCTCAGAAAATGCATTACCTGCACTTTGGTGAAGTTGCGTTAGTATCAGTCAATATGTTGACTATGGAAAATAAACTTTCCTGTTTACAGTGCATCAGATTACACAGACAAGGGTACCCTGAGAATACAATAGTACAATAGTACAATAGTACAATAGTAAAAAAGATGTAGTCCTCTGCATGTTACATAAGCGGCTTATATCAAAGCCCTTAGTCAGGACTGAGGCAAACAGAGTAACAGAACTGAAATTTACTTGACAATGAGACAAATAATGATAAAATAGAAAAAGTGCATAATTACAGTCACATATGCTAGGAGATAAGGCACTGTGATAAAGAGGATTATTCCTCCCATGTTAGCATATGATGCATTTGTTCTGAAGAATCAGATTTTACACACTACGTTCAGACATTAGTACTTTACTGTTAAAGGCTAATAGCATTGGTATGGCTGCCATCAAATAACAAAGACAAAGGTTTGCATTTACAGAACAACATTTTTTTTTATTTGTTCATTTGCCCTTATGCGCACATATTTGTCACTTGTATCCATTTGAATTGGTGAGAGAAAGGCAGTGCAATCTTTGCAGAGTTATGGAGAAAAAAATAAAAGGACAAACATCTGTTTCCACAATAGCTTGAGTAGTTACTGATTCTGGATATACAGAGTATTCTATCAGGCAGACCCAGCAATAAAGCTCTTCTAAGGGATTTAATAATAACTGAGCAAGCTTCAAACCCTTGTAAAGATTACTTTCAATGGCATAAAGGAAGTACACAGAGGAAATCAGATTTTACACAAATGTTTCTGAGATGGATGTGATAGAGAATGTAGGCATTGTTTTTCAGCTTTAAAGTTCCTGAAGGAGTCATTATCCTTAGGAGATTAAATCTGTAAATTCAAAGAGGCAGAGTCAATGGGCAGTTATTCAAGCACCAGATTAAAATGATTAATGGCAGCCAAGGCTAGCTAATGTGTGCAGAAAGCCACAGCACACTAATACATATGTTGTTCTTCATGTGTGTTTCCGTTTTGACTAGCCTGATGAGTTTTGTTTGATTGAGTTATCCAATAACATGAGGAGGAAGGTTAATTTGTTAGACACAGCCACATGGGTGTTGGCTCTATTTTTCATCAGTACATCTTTTGGTACTTAGGGGACTTATTCTGCACAAATAACGGGGGAAAAAGGCAAGAAAAGAAAAAAGAAAAAAAAAAGACCAAAGAAACAAAATAACAGAAGCAACAACAACAAAAACTAATTGGCTGACATTTCAATACAGCCTTCATACTAGCATCTTCCAGAGCCTGCATTTTGAGGCATGATATCGAATCATGCATTTTCCTGTATCCCATGGGCTGTAAGACACAATATTTGGAAGCACCAAGGGGTGATAGACATTTGCCAGCTGCCTCATTGCCACTGGCAAAATCCTAACAAAATCATTCTTTAATTGGAGAAGTGGTGAGATTGAACAGCACGGAGCTGTAACATACAAAGATACAACTTAGCCCCAGCTAAATTCCCTCTTGAGGTTCTGCAGCATCAACAACCCTGTATTCCATTAAGCACCGTGTCAGGTTACCATGCGGCAGCCCGCTCAGGTCTCCCAGCATCATTGTATTATAGGCAGGGGAGATAGGGGTAAGTGCAAGTGCAAGTAGCCAATAGATCATTAAATCTGATTTTACTGCAAGGATTGCATCACTGCCTTTTTCAGAATTAAGAGAATTTCTCTTATCTATTAAATATGGGATTAGTTTTCAGAAACTGATTTCAACAGTAATCTTTGTGTAAAAACGACATTGTCTTCTATTTGGCTAATGATTGCTAAATAAATTTTCCCAGATGCTACAAAAGAGAAAAAAAAATAAAATAGTTTGCAATAAATATGTGATATTGGTGGAAGAACTGGACTGGGGAATTTCAGGAAAACATTACATGATAAGAAAAGTAGTTGATAAGGTTTTAATTTCACACTCTTTAGCTGAATCCTACTTCATTTTTACTAGTAGTATGCTGATTATATAATATAGACATTTATTTCTCTAGTAACTGATTGAAGGGACTATTCCTTCTTTCTCCTCCTTCTTTTCCTCCTTCTCTTCCTCTTCTTCACTGCTTGGGTGACTGAGAATTTGAAAACTAGATACTGCTAGTTGTGTCACAGTGCAAATCTTAGAAATATGAATTGATAGAAATAGAAAAGGCATTCATATTAAACACTTTGTGTTACAGCCTTTTTTAACGGTGACCTGAGATGATTGGTAAAACACTAAGCCTTGTATTTATGATGAAAGTGAAAATGCAAGCAGAAGCAAACAAAGAATTCCTTAATCAGCCATAACAAACTCTCTGCAATATGCTCACCTATTTTCAAGTTCATCCAAGCCATGGAAATACACATCAACTTAATACAGTGGAGAATCTTTGTATTTTCAAAACCAGCAAGAAGTGGAATATTATGAACCTTATTATGTTCTAATTCATGTCTGCAGCTGCAAGCAGGCCAAAATCACCCAGTCACCTCTAATTTGAAACTGTTTTTTTAACCACTAGCATGCAAGTTTATTCATTTTGATATCTTATTTAAGTAGAATGTGAGATAGGGTGGACATTATGAAAGAGAAGGGTGGTTAACCTTTTTTTTATTTTTTACAAATACAGTAAAGTTCAGAAAATGAAAATCTAAACATCTAAAGTAAAAAAAAAATTAGAAAAGGCAATGAGAAGGAGCCTGAGAAATATTTTTAAAAGACAGACTGTGGAACCTCTATCCTTAGAAATATTTAAGGGCCTGGACAACCTGATCTAAATTCACCCTACTTTGAAGTGAGCAACAAAGTGCCTTCCCTTGATCACTGAAATACAGGCCAAATTGTGAAGACCTGGTTGCATATCTTTGTAATGAAACAATATATAATGTTGCATATAAGAAATAACAATCATTTTCTCAAAAGTTTCATTCATGAAATAGATTTAGTGGACTTTAGTCTAGTGGACTTTGTTAACACAATACAATACCTACATAATGTACTAAATACACAAGACACTTTAGGATGACAATATTTTGAGGTCAAATAATTTCATAGTTTTTGGGTGCAACAACTAGGAATTTCATACAGTTACTAAGATTTAGTTAATATCTGTACCTTATTAAGCTTAGATAATTCAACCATTTGCTATTCTCTTGTCCTTAATAGTAGAAAATAAAGCAAGATAAGGTTCTCAGGCACCACTGAATGTCATGTAAATGCTGTCATGTATACTGCTGTTGGGCGCAGTTTTATTAAGAAAAAAATCTCTGACACTTATGTCTCATGTTCTCAGTGCAGATTCTTATGGAAGTCTTGATCTGAAATCAGAATGATGTTGTGGCATGGAGAATATCCGAGCCCTGCCCATATACCATGATTTTAAGTAGGCAGGGAAGGGAAAACTCCCTATTCTTATTCGGCCTTATCTGTCTTAGCTTATAAAGGCACATTTCTCTATAACAAAAAGTAGATCTATATTGGTTTTAATGGAGGAGCACACCTTCCTCCACAGAAAGACCTGGAAATCTGAAAATATGAAAATAAAGCCAAAGTGGATTTTGGGATCATTTGGTGTAAAAGTCTACCATCCATATGCAAACAAATGGTATCTTTATTCTCCAATGGTATGACAGATCAGGATATGAAAGTTCATAGTTAATATCTAAAAACTTGACCTTTTTTTCCCCTACTTTGTTGGGAATGAAGAGCTATTTGCATGACATTTCATCAAAAGAGCCATTTAGCTCCTTTCTATTCACATGCCTTTCTTATGCACATTAGCTGACAACCTTCCTCCCCACCCCCTGCCAAAGAGACTGGTTTGCCAAAGGTGAAAACCTACAGATATCTGGGTTATGCTCCTTTCAGAAACCTCCTGTACTCATCAAATTAGTATGTAATTTCTGACACATCTTTCTCCTGAAAGGTGAAGTTTGAGGTGTTTTATTGATAAGTTAATAACTCACTTCTGCGGGATGTGCTTTGTGCTTACAAGACACTCTCCAAATGCACAGATGTGAGAAAGAAAAGTAGAAGAGCATGTCGACTTGTAATAATAATGTTTTTTAATATCATTGTTTATATTTTCATTCTTTCCAATATTCTACTCTTCTTTTTAATTTATTATGATACTCATTTGAACAATGAGACGAAGCTTATATTTTAACTTGAGCTTGCTCCAAGCTTTATTTGTTTGCTCAGTAAATTAATTCTTTTTAAAAGTAAAAACGGATCTTCATTCTCAATTTGTAGGAAATTTTTTCACTCTACAACTTAAATGTAGTCCAATGTTGTCTACAAAGCAAGCTAAGAATTTTCTAATTCGCCATGTTTGTTTAAGGACAATTTAACTTTTGCATAATCAAGCTTTTCGAGAATTTTTTCTGTATTTTAAGAATGAAGTATTTGCACTTGGTTTTATTCATTGGGAATTAAAATATTTCCATTTGTCAGACTGAACAAAACAATCAGATTTTTGTCAATTGAAAAGTAATCTTTCCTAACATTCAAAAAATTATATTTTGAACCTCAAAGACTTCAGCCCTATTTTTTTTCTAAAATGCAGTCGTAAGCAAATATTTGATATCAATTCGAGATTTGATAACTGATAAATGGTAAAGCTCAGGAAGAATTCAGCTGAGTCCAAAATACACTTAGCAGATTTATAGAAGCCCATATGTGTTTGCATAAATGTAGTTTTCTTAATCTTGTTTTAATATAATTCTTCAGGACAAAAAGCTCTGCTCTATTCAAGAAAATTCATTCTTTTTAAGTATGAAAATTTCTCTTTGAATTTTCAGCAGAGGGTTTGTTGGTTGATTGTGGGGTTTTTTTGCATGTCTACTTTAATCCATCTTTCCATTTCAGGATGTGTATTAAATACCATAGTGAGGAGGAAGTAGTTACTTATAATGAGCAATACCTTATCTAGGTGAAGTGACTTGGTATAAGATGATATTAATTAACATGAAAATGTAATGAAATAGTACAATCTAAATCATATCAATACTTTTGTTTAATTACCCAGATGCTCCTCCCTGTAGATATTTCACAAAAAATCAAATTAATTTGCTAATTAAAAATCATGTAAAGTCAAATTCTTAAAAGTTTAATGACTTTATTTTTCTCACTTTACCCTGTAAGAAGTACTTTTGCACTTTACTTTGCAAGAATCAATCAGGTCCAAAGTTTTGAAATGAGCCAGCTTATGTGTGACATTTCCAATAGAGCCATTGAATGTTCTTCTGATACTACTTTTTATATTTTGCTAATTGATTTGGAAAGGTTTGAATTTTGAGGTAAGCAATCAATGAGATCCTCTTTTAGTCTGAAGATATCAGCAATATCTTTTCTCTTGAAAATGAGGTTAAACTGTGAAGCTGTAAAGGACCGTGGATAGCAGTTTTAATGTTTTTGAGTACTGTCAGTTCTTTTGGGAATGGGGTGCCTATCAATTCTGTGCTCCATTCTTTAGGAATAAACAGAGAAATAAGGGAAGTATAGCAGTTTCATGATTGCAGCTCAGATTTTAAAAGAACATTATAATGATTAAACAAAAATTGAATTAGCTCCAACCATCCTTTGTCAGTCTGTAAGAGCATATGTAGAGGCAAGAAATTGGAAAATGTTTACATTGGGATTGAACAAGGAGGTACTCAATGCTTTAGGCTGTATTTCCTCTGCCAGCTGAATACATATCAGGTAGAGCTTGCCTGTCAAGCATAGGTAGGTCACCCAGGCATTCAGTATTATTTGCCAATCAATTTCTGCACTGGATAAACCTGAAATTCTGGGCTTGTTTGATTTTGGCAATGAAAACTCACCAGCATATTGGTCACAGGTGTATTACACAGACTGCAATTCTGCAAGCTACAGCTAACAGAGACAGGTAAACGATTATTAAAACACTCACCTTCTAGACTATTCTCTAGACTAATAATTTCTAATAATCCATGCTTCAAAAATGAATGAATGAATCAATCAAACAAACAAACAAACAAAAAACAAAACTCAAAGATTGTACTTCCCCATAAATCTGCAGTATACAGGCATCTTAGTTACTCCATGCAGTTTTGGTTTTCTTACCCTAAAATGAATGCATTAGAACTATAAAACATCACAGAATGTTGATAAGGAAGATTAGGGAATAGTGTGATTTCTGGGTAAGAAAAGAATTGGTAGAACTCTTTGGCCTGGAGAGGTGAAAAAAAAAAAGCGAAAACTACAGTGTTACAGAATTCTTTGAAATACAAATGTCAAGGAGATAGAAAATGAGGTATGACTTTTTAGTACCTCATAATTAAAGGATGAGAATTCATCAAATAAAATGAGTTAGAAAAAAGAACAAATAAACGGAAATTTTTCCTTTTGTTTTTTTTGCCACAAAATGAATCATGAAGCTGTGGAACCCCTTGCCAACAGGGTTGTTATGGGTAGCAAAGTATGCATACACTCAGAAGGTCAATATGCATATTTACAGAAAAAAAATCAGTGATTATGAATTCAATCATGATTATGAAGCAGCCATATATATAAGCAATCTCTGGCTCAGAATATCCATGAAACACTTATATATAGTGGTATGACTTGGCAGCTTTCTTCTTGGTATGTTCTTGTACATTTTTTTAAACAGTTCTTGTAGTGTAGTCAGGTCATTTCATAAACCAAAATCTCTGTCTACTCTCTGTGTTGATTCAAAAAACCCTTCTGGAAATCTATTGCCACACCAAAAAGGTCACACTATGTTAAAGTGAGGTGAAAATGCAAGTCTGGTAAGGACTTCAGCTGATAGTCACCAGTTGAAAAACTGCTAATCTCTTGTTGCCAATGGCATTTCACCAGGAGTTTATATTCATATTCAGTTCATGTTTTATTGATTGCAAGATTTACTTCCATGATGCACATCCAAGCATGAATTGGTTATATGTGGTACATGTTTTTATTATTTTATATAATTTAGGATAAATAGATAAATAACCCAAAATATATTATTTACGATAGATAAGTATCTTAAAGAATATGTAAACAAAAATATATATCAAACAGATATTAAACAGATTTTTATCATAGTATCTGTATACTATCTACAACAACCCCCTTTTTTTGGCATTTCAGGTCTTGATCCTTCATCAAGTTTTGCACAGAAAAAAAGAAAGAGGTTTTGCAAGATTGAATAATTTTGCTTCTCTCCTCTGTTTGTAATCCTCATCGTTAATTTGCTCAGTGACTCTAGGCTGACCAGTACAGGTAATAACAGTAATTTCACACCCTTCTAACTCACTTTGGGTTGGTGTTGCAGAACACAATCATAAAGAGGATAAAATTAGAGCTTTGAGATAGACCCAAAAAGTCTGTCAATGCCACAACAACCTGCATTGTAATGACAACTATTTGCTGCAGTAGAAGCCTGCCTTTCTAGTCACCCTCCAAGTTGACTAAATATTTGGGGATCACAAGGGTTTTGAGGTTGATTCTGAATCTTTTCACAGATCCATTGCTTTCCATTGTTTCAGTAATGGAACCTGTTCAGTATATCAGATAAAGTTACCAGGTTCAAAAAAAGGAGAGAGATGAATGTATCTTGAGGGATGCATAGGGATTGTTCTGGAAACTATAGAGAGAGACCAAGACTGGAAACTGAGACGAGGCAAAGACCAGGCTGAGGTTGGTCTGATGAGGCAAAGAACAGGTAAAGACCAGGCTGCCCAAAGAGGTTGTGGAGTCTCCTCTGGAGGAGAGCCCACCTAGACGTCATCCTGTGCCAAGTACTCTAGGTGTCCCTGCTGGAGAAGGGGGGTTGGACTAGGTGATCTCTAGAGGTCCCTTCCAACCTCAATCATCCTACGATTTTGTGATTCTGTAAGGTGTACAGAGACCATGTCTAGGAACAAAATGTGTATACAAAAAAGAGGTATGAAGAAGTTAAACCAAGCTTTTTTGAAACAAGAAATATCACAAATTGATTTCAGAAAGAGAAGACAGAAAGAAACATATCTCATAAGGAAGGAATGCATCTAACTTGTCTTTATAAACCTTTAGGTTAATATGAGGTATCACACTCAGGTGTTGCATTAATTTTGAAGATTTTTTTCTGATTTGAATCTATTTCCAACTTAAAACTTGAAGAAAACTTTTTTTTTTTAATGTGGGTCAATCCAGTCGTTCAATTTGGATGAGACTTAATGGAAGGAATGAAAGAAAAGTTACAGGCCATGCTGAATGATGAGTGAAAAGACTTTTGCTGAACTACATAATTTATTGTCTGTCACTGAAGACCAACTAGCTTACAAGCAGCTGATCTGTGCTAAATTTAGTAAATTATCAAGATACCAAGAGAGTTATTAGGAATTATTGTTCCAAATTTTTAAAATATATTATTGTGAAACTCACAGGAGCAAGGCATTAATTTTATTTAGGAATCAAAAAGGTTCACTGCTACACTCTTACTAAATAAAATAAAATAAAATAAAATAAAATAAAATAAAATAATGGTCAGTAAGTTAATTAGAGGAAAAAAAAAAGAAAATACACAAAATACACCTAGCAGATCTTGTGAAAAATACCATCCTGAATTTTACTGGTTTTTTTTTTTTTTGGTCATCTGAAGATTTCTTTTGTCTTTTGTTACTTGATCCTTACTTTTGTTGAATTTCCTGTAATACTACCCAAACTATCCTTAAAACAAGAAAAACTACTGAAAGAGCTCCTTTACAATACATTGACTTTTGCATGCTCTGAGGTGTTTCCTAGTGTATGAAGGTATTTTATGCAAGTAAACTGAATGTTCAAGGCCTTTAACATACTTTATTTACATTCCTAAGTTATTTTTTTTACAGTCTCCGTGATGAGGCTTCAGAAAATATTGTCTTTCCTCTGTTTTTCAGCACACTCTAAAGGAGGTATGCAGTTAATGTATGAAGTCATGAGCGTTTTTTACTAGATTCGGTAGGAGCAGGGGTTTCCCATTTCTCAGCTTTGTATTGGTAAAGGCAGGATCAACATTTAGTTTTTGAAATGTGAAATAGATGGAAAGAACATTATTTACTATTGAGAAACATAATCCATTTCCTCAGATAGCTGTTCATACTCAGTTTTTGTAATGTCTTTTTCTTCATTTGAACTGTGGGAGGAAAATATCTTGTTCTTAGTCCTCAGAAAAAAAATCAGATAAATGGCTAAGTTAAAGAGGTTATTATGAAATTACCTGTGTTCCCACTGCACTATGATATTGTTTGCAGGTTTTCTGACTCCTCAAGACATAGCAGGTTCATCCAGAAATTATGAAGGAGGCTCACATTATGATTTCCCAGTAATAATCAAAATTATTGATATTTACTGCTTTATAGCATGACACTGGGAATAAATACATGCAACTCAAGACATCATTTTGGTGTGAAAATATTACTTCATGAAAAAAATCAATCTAATATTTGTTTCTAATGTAAATGTGAAGATATTAGTCCATATTTTACTCTATAAACTGTGGTAATCATTTAATTTTTTGCACAGTATGTCTTTTTTTTTCAGCATCTATATCTGAGGTCATAAAAGCTCTGCCATGCTTGAGTAACCCAAGTACCCAAAACAATGAGTTTGCTTAATGCAGTTCCCACTTATTATAAAAATAATTTAATGTAAGGCAATTTTTCTCCATCCTAGATGGGGCTTACATAGAAGAAATTAAAATTAACATATGGTTACTATTTTTAACCTGAGGCACCCCAACCTATATTTAAAATGATACGCTTTATGTAAAATATTTCTGGTTGATTTGCTACAAATATTTAAAACAGCAACTCTATAAATTGTTCAGATCTGGAAGTCTAGAATAATATCTGTAATTGAAATTCAGGATGCTGGAGAGATACATAGTAGCTAACAATAATAATTTTGCAAAGGGTTATATTTAAAATGTCATGGTGCACAGATGACTAAGACACTCTTTTTATTTAAAGAAACCCTACAAAATGACCTTCAGCCAATTAGATATTTCAGTAGTTACAGGTGAAATTGTAAATCAGAGTTTGTAACTGTAATTAGTGTTTAATAGTAAAAAGGATAGAGTTATCATGTTAGTGTAGAGATCTTCAAATGAAGTGAAAGGAATCTATATCTGCTAACATGAGTTCTCCAGGGGCACCACTGCTGCTGCAAGTTCATCCAGGAATGTTTTATTTCAGCAGATGCTTCTTTTTTGTTATTAAGTAACAATTTCAAGCAACTAGAGCAGGTGGCACAGGGTGGTATCCAGACAGGTTTTGATGATCACCAGAGAAGGACACAACCTCTCTGGGCAGCCTGTTCCAGGGCTCTATCACCCTCACAGGAAAGAAGTTCTTCCTCACATGGAGGTGGAACTTCCTATGTTCAACTTGTACCCATTACCCCTCGTCCTGTCACTGGCCACGGAGAAAAGTCTAGCCCCATCCTCCCTACAATCACCCCTCGGATACTTGAACATGTTGATCGAATCTCCTCTCAGCCTTCTTTTCTCCAGACTAAACAGGCCCAGCTTGCTTAATCCTTCCTCATAAGATAGATGCTCCAGTCCCTTAACCATCTTTGTGGCTCCCCAATGGACCCTCTCTGGAAGCTCCACATCCCTCTTGTCCTGGGGAGCCCAGAACTG
>JAUBNY010000267.1:6011021-6022060 GCA_032275445.1 Crypturellus soui | reverse complement strand
ACACAAATGTTTACAGTAGATGGAAATTATTACAGAATTTATCAATGTGAAACTCTAATTTGCCAGAGGCTTATTTTTAGTATGTTTCTCAGAACTGCTTTGGAACTACCCCGTTAAGGAATGACAAGTGCTCAAATCCCCGTTCATCCCTGTTCACGTTCAACGTGTTCATCCCCGTTCAAGTTATGAACAGAAATCCTTCCTTACTGACCGCTGATAGTCACATTTCTTGTCTCTCTATATAGGATAGCTATGTTGCCTTGCAGTAGAGAGTCTCTCAAAACTGGAAACTGCAGCAACTTGGCACACCTAGTTCTTAATTAGATGATTCTCACAATTTTTAACATATATGAAGAATGAAAACATGTAGAGTAGTTGAAACATAGATTCAGGGGGAAGGACCAAAATAGGGTGATTTTTCCAAATTTTCAAGGATCAGTAGTAAAAGAAAAGTGTTACATAAATGGTTTCTTCCCACAAAATCATCCTGGAATTTGTAGTTAGTAGAGTATAAAAATATTTTCATTGTGAGAGGAAATTACCTCTTATCATATTCTTAATATTCGAACTTCTCATATTATTATTTAAGATTATGTCCAAGAATGCGATACTTGTAGCAGATGGAGCTGAATTCAGAAAAAAAAAGGGAAATCATCATCAGTTAAAGAAGCACCAAGCAAAATAAAACAAAATATAAAGTAATTCCCAAGAACAAATGTGAATCGACTGTATTACTGAGAAGCTTTTCTTCTGAGAAGTAGAGAAAGAAATTTTCTACTTATTTTTGATTGTCTCAAGCTTTTATACTAGTTCCCAGAAAATACTCCCAACATATCTTATTCTCAGCTGTGTTCCTTATTCTTAATACATAGGGGAGAAAATAGCACAGCAACATTTAAAATGCCAAGATTATTCTATACTGGCTAATGGATTGGTTTAGGAAACAAAACAATGAAAAAGGGAGGAATATGTCAACAGGAAGGCGTCAGTGAATGGATAAGAAAAGAACATATGGAAGGGAACTAATTTCTTTAAAAAACCCAGGTCTCAAAGGAGCAAATAAGATAGAAATAGAACAGGGGAAAAAAAAGGCTATAGTCCTTTACTGTTTTGATTGTGCTTTGGAATCCAAGTCCATACAAGTCTGGGATAAAGCCTGGTAAAGCAGATTATTTTCACCACATGCAAAGCTCTTAACAGTACCTTCATTATTCAAGTTTTATTAATTGTAGATATTTTAAATTGCGTGAAAACATTCTCAGTCTCCGTTTATACAAATCTAGTCTAATTCATTATTTCACTGTAAGTTCTGATCTCATACTATGGATATAAAAATTACACGTGCTTGGTTTTATCATTCAGCTTAAGCAGAAATTAAACAAACTGATGGAATGAATTGATAACTGACATTCTTCCTACATGCTCTGAGATGGAAGACAGGATGAAATGTTTAAACAGTAAGCTCAGAAGAAAAAAAGAAAAAAAAATTTCATATGCTTTTTAGATAAGGAAAATAAAAAAAAATCAAAGATTGTCTTGGTACACCGGATGGAAATTAACATCCCAAAGCATCTGTTGGCATTTTCTAAGATTTTACAGTGAGGAAAAAAAAAAGAAAAAAAAAGTTTTTATTACGTACTCTGTCCTGAATTATTCTTTTCATTCTTTGTATTATTAAAATCATCTGACATAAAGGGACTGTTATTAGAGTACTATGGCTCTATGTCATAATTTCATAGCATGTCATGGCCCTGGTAACCATAGGTACATGATCTATTGCATAGGTGTCATCAGTATTTTGAACGATCAGAAAATTAGAATTAATTTATGTGAAATTTTATATGCTTAATTTACTAAAATGATTGTTCAGTGTTTAGATACCACTCCCATGAGTAAAAAGATTCACCTGTGCTACTTTAAATAACTGTACTTGCTATATTTTAGACTTTGGTGTTTGGTTCTTGGTACTCTATTGAGGAGAGGAGAGCAGTTCTTTATGTAAAACTTTTAAAAGAATCTTTGAGTATGCCTCAAAAATGGGGGCATGTTATGGGGAAGGACCGATGGTGGGGCATAGGTGGATCTGGGTGGAATCAGAATACCAGGAGAGATGAATGTGGGGAGCTGTGTGTAAGCAGCTGTGTGTAAGCAAACTGCGGATCGGTAAAGCTGTCTGACCCAGCCCTGAGCCTGATCAGAGCCTGGTCCTTTGTTCTTATTCCTTAATAGTTTCCTGCATGACCTTTCTCTGTGGACACTGTATGTGTAAGTATCTGTGTGATCTGCTAGTGAACTCCGGATTGGACTAGCTGGTGAGGAGGAGGAAGCAAGAGTCTGCAAAGTCCCAGGTCAGAGCTGGAAACTGGATTGACAGGGCCCAGGGTCTGGGCATGGATTAGGCTGGCTTGGAGGGACCAGTAGCTGTGCTTGTGCCTGTGAATTGAGAGAGTGAGGGTTTGGGCATGACTACTAGTGAACTTCGGTCTAGATTCTGTGGAGAGGGGGATCAAGTTCAGACTATCTGTTTTGCTCATGTTTACCCGAGTGCTGTCGATGTTTATGCGGATGCCAGTAAAGGCAGTGCTCCCTGTGTTGATCCAGTACATTGCGGGTGTGCACTCAGCCTCACTGCTGGATGGCCGTATAAAGTGGAAATTCAGCAAGAATGGGAAGAAGAAATCAGATGTGTCTTAAAGTAAAGTACACTGGAACTGTCTCTCCCTAATATCAAGCATAGCAGACTAGCACTCCAAAGGCTGCTGTTTTCAAACCCGGTGGATTCCCTTCAAGAATAATATCCGTGAAATGCAGAAAAGTGAACTCCTTTCAGGAGTGATGAACACACATCCCAGACAATCGCTTTCCTGTCAAAGGTCTTCATTTGCATAGTATCTAGTCAAGTCACACAATTTAATGGATTTTTCATGAGTAAAATTGTTATTCCTGTCTAACAAAGGAAGGACAAAGGGCGTCAAGTTGAGTGATTTTTATGTCTTCATGATGCCCCTAGTAGAACTATAGGCTTACCTAGGTCCATTTTGGGAGTCAGCTGTAGAAGGAATTGATCCATACTTGGCACAGTACTTCCTTTATCTTCTATTATATAGATTTCCTCTATTGTTATTCTCTATTACATCCTCTCAAACTGTACTTTTTGGATGTGCAATAGATATCTGCACATCTTTAACACAAGTCATTTCTTTTACTTTACCATCTCCTTGTGCAACTATAAATTCTGTGTTTTCAATTTAGTATTTACCCAAAATACCCTAACAAGGAAAAAATCGCTTCTATAAAAGTTATACAACTGTTGTTTTATAACTCATGACATTTTTCTTGCTGGTAATACTTTTATTTCTGGTACCACAGTGAACTGTGCATCTGGGGAACTCCAAACTGATAACATATACTCAGTATAAGCTGATAGTCCAAATGTGCTTACCTGTGTATGTAATGCTTTTGAAACAATCTGCACATACTGCTCATGCACTGATTGTGCTTTCATGCTTCATCAAAGAGATGTAACTCATACTTTCTTTTTCCCCCAAAAAAATCTCCTAGCTTTTGCCTTCTTTTACGTTTGTTGTGTTTGGATGTGGCTTACAACTGTATGTTGATTGAACTTCATATAACACTGAGTTTCATAATTAGGATCTTCCACCTAATCTAAATCAAACTATTACAATATTAAGTGTTTTGAAAATAAATGGATTTGATATGGCATATCTATCTATGGTCTCCACAGACAGATAATCTATCCAAGCTATTTGTCTAGTCGGCAAAGACAAGCACATACCTCCAAGGCATGACTGAACACATTGTAAGAGAGGTAGTTAAGACAGAAGGGATGCATCACCTTTTAAAAGTGTTTATCATCCTCTAGGTAAGGGTTGATAAAGTCCAGGTGGCTTCCTTAGATTAGAGACTTTATTTAAAGTCCTGAGATGAACCTCCAGTTCTCTGCAAGGTGGGAGGCTAACCACTCATAGGCATCAGCATATTTAGCATGAATCTCAGAACACCTCAGCCAGTACCAGACACCTTGTGCTAGATCCTCCTAGGGTAGCTCCCATACACCTTAAGTCCTATACCTTATTTCCCTGTAGTCAAAGGAGTGAGTCATTTCATAAACCAAGCCTAATTCTAAAATTTAACCTGGAAGGCTGATCTTTGTTACATGTAGTATGTTTACAAAATCACTGAGAGTAGATACAGGAATATGAGCTGATTCATCATGCCTAATCTTTTCCTCTGCTGATTGCTAGTCCGTTTGACATAAGTGGCAGGTTTAGAAGAGTGAGGAGTTTACTTCATTTTTTGCTGCTGTCCTTACATCCTTACACTGTTCGTCATTAAGAAGGAACATTATTTCATCCAAATAGTAACATAAGTGACTGAAAGATATTGACTACTCATGTATTGTAAAGATGATGAAGAATGGTAAACTAACAAGCAAAAAACTAAAAGGTTGTGAATGTATAGGATGTTCCCTTTGCACCTTGGATGCCTTGCTTGTACATTCTGCAGTGTTTCACAATCTAATCAAGAAATTGACTCAGATTCATTGTTCCATGACATCTCTGTTTATTTTTAATTTTTGCATCTAGCCAAGACTTCCTTTTTTATAAGTACTGACTGTCTTTCCCACCATGCTTGAAAGGAACATGAGAACTCTAAAACCTGAATCTGGTCCAACTTTCCTGACATTTTTGTGAGGTTTGATTTTGGGGAATAAATATAGATCATTGCATTAAGGTTCCTCTCTGCTTTGTTCTTCTTACTGACAGCATGATAAAGCATGAATGAATATTAAAGAAGAAAAAAAAAGTGCAAGTATATCATTTAATAGCTTAATCTTACCAACTATGTAAGCATGCAGCTATACCCTGTTATATAGAAGAAACATCCTCTCCCAAAATTACTGTTTAGGGAAAACTTTGGTCCTTTCAAAAACTGATTTAAAGCAAATTATAGAATTTGGAGAGCAAATATTGTCTTTGAATGAGCTCTAACTGCAGTACTTTCTGACATATCATCATAGCAGATGCCACCTTCTTCTTAAGATTTTTATTATAAAATATGAGACATCTATAAACACAGTAAGAGTGAGAAAGATATCCTGTCACTGAGATGTTTACTTTAAGTGGTTTTATGCTAACAGTTTGAGTAGCTGGGCATAATGCACCAGCTTTAGGAAAACCTAGATAAATGGGACATATGGGAAAATAAAAAAAAAATGGAACAGAAGAAAATCACTTTTAAAGTTTATATTTGGATTAAACCTACGGCTTGACACACATAGTACTTCAACTTTAAATTAAGGTGTTTTTTTTGTTATTTTTGGAGAAAGTTATTTGAAATTATCTTTAACTTTATATTTCCGTAGCTACATTTTTCAATAATTGTTTGTTCACAACTGATATTTTAAAACCAGGTTACTATTCTTACCTAAATAGGATACAAGGATATCTCTCTCTCTCTTTTTTTTCCATAGGTGATATAATCAGAGTTTACATGTGTATCACATTGAAAATATGACATAATCACAAGTAGCTCATGAATGTCCTTGAGTTAAATTTCTTAGCTGAATATCTAGATGCATTTAGATATACATATAACAAATACCTGAGATCTTTATTTCCTTTATAGGAATACTGCAAAATGAAAGCTGAATCCAGTCCCTCATATTACTTGACACAAACAGTAGAATTCTGTCCTTATTTTATTCGGAACAATATGTTCTAATATTTCTGCCCCAAAATAAGTTGCTAAGTATGAAAATCCCTTTCCAGAGGGTTTAGTTTTCCCAACAGTCTGACTTAGGTGCTCCAGGCCTGAGGACAGGTGTTCAAACTGGGGTGCATTTAAGGAAGTGGCTCATCTCCCACTACAAAGACTGCTCTGTACAATATCTCTAGGGCCAGGAGGGAGACTGTTGTTGTTGTTTTAGTTGGGGCTTAGACGGATTTAGAATAACAAACTTTAACCAGTTTTACTAAACTTACCTGATGCCAAACGTACTTAATGAACAGTTTCATGAAATCGCTCTGCATTTGCCTTCAAATGGGAAAAATAAAATAAAATAAAATGTACTAGATTCTACAGTGCCCAGCAGAAATAAGTTATTTTTAATCTTTACTGATAGCTTTTTGTAGAAAACAGAAACTGTCCTTCATATTACATTCAAAGCTACCTAAAAAGGTAGATTTCAGTAGATTTTGAAAGACAATTATTGCTGTTTTTCACCAAAACAAAAAGTGTTGATTGACAATGAATAATTTTTTTTAGATGAAATTGCTTGGTTTGGCGAATAATTTTCAAGATAATAAAAAACTAATAATAACAAGAAGATATGGGGGGGGGAGGGCGAGGTGACTGAGTGATTAAAATACTTAACCAGAATGTCCAAAAACCATTCTCAGCTTTGGCTTCCTGAAGGATTTCAACTCCCATGAGAGCAGATAGGAGTACCAGGTAACATCTTATAAAGACATAGTTATTCACAGGCAAAGGATCAGGAACTGAATGACTCGCCACATGAGTGGCCTTGCCTCCAAGCTACAGATTTGTTCCTCACAGTCTGAGTCTCCATCGTATTTAATGTTTAAGCAGCCTATGCCAAGTGGACTAGAATCAGCACTGGAGATTGACATGCTCCTCCCTCCCCTCCCTCATCACATAGCCCACTGCATTAGCTGGGAGATGAGAAAAGCGTAGGAGTGCCTGCAGTCTGCTGCTGGGCAAAAGGGAGCTGTAACCAGCCCCTTCAGAGAGTTTTAGGAAGCTGTCGTTCATAAATCTTTTCTATATCAAAACTACTCAAGAAGAAATTCCTGAGTTCATGAAATTTAGACTTAAAGTAACTGCAAGTATTACATAGATACTATACTACCCAAGGCAGCTTTTTTTTCAGCCTTGTTGGCTTGTTTTTTGTATATACAGTTTTCACTTGGAAGATTTATAATACTGTATTTTTTTTTGAAAAGATATATTTAGTATTATAAGCAACTACTACTCACTATTTACATATACTACTGACGTTTTATGACTGAGTCTTTTTTCGTTCTTGTTCACTAAACAAAGAGCTGAATATAGGATTCGCAAAGTTCATAATCTGATTATAAGGTGCTTAAGAAGTATCTTTAAAAGATGTTGTTAGCCTTATGATCAAACTATTTGAATCACTGAGCATTGTATTAATTCGATTAAAATCTTTTAAAAATGTTTTTAAGTGCAAAATAACATGAAAAAAAAAAAGTACTTTTTAAAACCTGGACACATTTACATTATTCAGCCTTCTGCAGTGCTTCTATAATGTGATGGGGCACTGAATGTGTTCACTGAAAACAAATTTCATTTTTGTGAGTTTGTATATTTTGCTGCTTCTGTATAAGTCATCTCTTCTTATTTAAGATGCAGTCTCTTCTTGTGTTAGACCAAGATCCTTAGAGAATTCCAGGCCAGAGCTTCTTTGGAGCTCTGCCACTTTATCCCAGTTGATAATCACATTTTGAATTTTTAACCTGATTTGAGTATGACCTCGTCTGTGAATTCACAAACATTTTTGAGATCTTTTCTACACTGGAATAAGCCAAGTCTTCTCTATTTATTTATTTTTTAATATAAATATCATACATTGGAAATGTAGGAGGCCCAAATTGTTGCCTTTGTTTTGTTTGTGTTAGGCCAAAAGTAATTTACACTTTGGTAACAATTTGATGTACGAACATCAAACACATATGTGAACAAGCATATACATATACAAATTTACCTTAGGAAAGGTAGTTTCTGAAATATTCACATTCTTCCTGAGAATAAAAAGACTCAAGGGAACATTAATGCTGCTAACATGAATATGGAGCTGAGATATTAAAATTCATGAGGACCTGTCAACTGAACTAAGGCAAACTGTATTTGCCAGAAACACATGATGACACTGCAAGCTGGCAAAGATGTAAGCAGCTCAAGAAAGCTCTTCCTGGTGTTATTTCATCCCGCCGAATGTCAAATGAACTGTCTTTCACCAATCTGGATCTCCATGCAAAACCATATTTCAATACAATTTGGTGAAGGTGTTCTCCTGAGCACAGGGGAGACTCTTTTTCTGCTTCCTAGACACCAGACTGACTAGCATTTGGAATGACAGTGGGCTGCCAGCCAAATCCTGTGTTTTCTCAAACATGCGTTGTCTTCTCTTGCAGATGACTTGTGGTGAAATTTAACAGGCATCACCCATATGTTCACATTCATATTCCATACAATACCTGGCAGAGAATATCAGCAGGCCGATTTCGGAGAGCTCTAAATGGCTCCCCTAACAAGAGGCATTATTAATGCAATATATAGAAACTAGCTAATAAAATCAGCAACCTGTTAACAGGACTTTGCCATCTAGAGATCTGCTGAGAGACCTAATCAAACATGGCAGTCATAGTAGGTAATTTAAATTGTGGACCATTTAGAGGTTATAACCTACTAAAGAAGTTTATTGAAAAATAGTTTAAAAATTGTTGCTTTTTTTTCTCAGAACTTTATTGCAAAAATCAGTGAATCACTGTTTTCTCCGGCAGGAAATCTTGTGCATAACATGATATATTAAACACAAATGTATATCTATCATGTCAAAAATCATATGATTTTTTTTTCCCGTTGTTCTGTGAATGAGGTAGCCCATATTAGCTTACAAAGAACCAAATGAAAAAATAAGTGACTGAAGATGGTGGTTCCTCCAAGAATTAAGTATCGTAAATTTCGGTATGCAAATACTCATTTATTCCTAGAAATGATCAATTAACAATAAAAGGGACAAATTTCTGGAAAGAAAAGAGGAAGAAAAGGAGCTGGCTTATGACACTTTAACGTATCACATTTTGATATACTCAAGTTGGATTTGTAAAAGCACTTACAAATGCATAGAGATAAATAAATAACCACAAAGATAGAAATATATATATGAATACAGGAATATTTTTGAGTCAAAGATCAGAAGTCATCTATTCTGTTTTTAAAAAAATATCCAAGACAATTTCTTTACATGCATATGTATACGCCTGGCTTTTCCATACACCTTGCTGCAGACATAACTAAGGCATCTGCCTTTGTGTCCTACTCTGGACTTTTTAAGTATTTGAAAATTTGATCTCAGAATTTCAATAGAAACTTTCACAAATAGGGCAAAAATAGGTAAAGCAATAGAATCCACAATTAATATTTTACCTGTGAATAGAGAAACAACTGAAGCTGTTGTCTTTCAAGACAGTATTTTACTTTATTTGCAACAAACTGTTCTAGAAGATTCTTTTTATATATGTGTGTGTGTATACATACATACATATGTGTGTATATATATATATAAAATCAATTGACATCATTGCTTCTTGAAAATCTACTAGCTTTGCAGCGTGCTGCACTTCTACCTGGATGGTTACTCTCACTTGACTGTTGTACTCTTTAATAGGGTTTTCAGGTAGTGAAGAAGA
Source organism: Crypturellus soui (assembly GCA_032275445.1). Lineage (NCBI taxonomy): Eukaryota > Metazoa > Chordata > Aves > Tinamiformes > Tinamidae > Crypturellus > Crypturellus soui. The sequence continues at coordinate 6,012,581 of JAUBNY010000267.1, read as the reverse complement.
TTATCCGAAAGCTAAGAGGAATAAATGTCTGCCTTTTCCTTGTGACCTAGAAAATCAACTGGACATTCTTTCATGAGCAGATGTTGTCTTTCACTGTCATGTTACTGAAACTCATTACAGTGCAGTGGAAAAAGGTCTTGATTATCATTTCATATATGCACAACCAGGTTAATCAGCTATCAGCTGTCGACCTTTTCTACACAAAACAACAGTCCGGAAGTAGGCTTCAGTGCATGTATACATGCAAATATACACAAACCATTTTTCTGCCTTTTCCAGGAGCAAATAAATTCCATTACTGATCTCTTGCACAGCAGAAGGAAAAGATATATTTTTATGTAATAGAAGTATTTGTCTACTTCTCTTAAATGCATACACACACAAAAAAAACTTTTAAAGTTAGTTTCATAATTTACACTGTAGTTGTCATGGGTCTGACCTAATCTAGCTTTTCTTGTACTAGGCCTCATAGCTATAGGTAGCTCAAAACTAAACTGTCCCAGCACAGAGTTTAGTACACAATGTGAACCTTGCCTAAATAACCTTTGCTTCCTTTACAATTAAACCAATTAACAAACGGCATTTCTGGAAGACAAAACAAAAAACATCATAAAATTTACTGTAAGACAAGATGATAATAAATGTTCCTCTTACGAAATTCATCTTGCCATGGACACTATGACTCATGCTACAACAAGTAGCATGCTATAACTTGGCCAAATATGACCCAATTTCTACATAAATACTACAGCATTCGTCATCAGGGATGAAATTTTGCCATGATCAGGACATATAAGGACCATGGCAGTATGCAAGGTTGGCTCTGCAGCTTTGCTCAGTTGTGAGCCCAGTCACAGGATTGCCTTTGGCATCCCGTAAAGGAGACTCTACCGACATCTTTACCAGGGAAATACACAAGCTCTGTCTCTTTGCAGTCAATTCTGCCTCCAAAGTCAGTGTAAAGACACTCAAATAGTAGCATTTTATATCTTGTATGTGAAGTACAGGACGGACGGGCATTTAGAATAATAATTATTTAGGAGAATGGAAGGCTTATGCTGTCCTAATTTTGAATGCTCTTAGCTGCCCATACACAAGAGGTATCTTTATCCTACACAGAGTATCTAACTATTTTCTCTTCCGGATAAGAGGTCTAGGAAATCTGCTTTGTAGCATCAGTAAGACTTTAGATGTGATGTAGATAATAAAGCACATATGATGATTGCTATTAAAATTCAAGAATTACCGGTCATTTGCTTCATTTTCATGTGTAAGATTTTTTTTTGAATTAGTATTTGGCAAACAATTTAACTCTAGGGAATTATTGTATCATATTCCTTTTCTCATTTCATCTCTTATAGCTCTATTGCTATTGTCTATCACTAAAATGTCAGCCTTTTTTTTCTCTTGACATGAAAAATGTGTCTCAAAGTGAAACTATCACTTTTCAAACTGAAATCTGAAGTTATAAAAATACTTAGTCAAGTTTTTTCTTTTCCTTTATTTTCCCTTCTTTTCTTTTCTTTTCTTTTCTTTTCTTTTCTTTTCTTTTCTTTTCTT
>JAUBNY010000267.1:5974481-6001270 GCA_032275445.1 Crypturellus soui | reverse complement strand
TTCCTTCCTTCCTTCCTTCCTTCCTTCCTTCCTTCCTTCCTTCCTTCCTTCCTTCCTCCCTTCCTTCCTCCCTTCCTCCCTTCCTCCCTTCCTCCCTTCCTTCCATCTTTGTACAAAATGTCAAAACAGACAGCAAAGCATGCAGAAAGGCAGAAAGTCACTCTTCACCCCCTCAAATGTTTGCAGTGCAATGACCAGTAAAACAGTTCTTGCTGGAACCATTTAATGTGCATCTGGAAAGCTGCAAAACCCTCCTGCTGCATACCTAGGCACTAGGCTCCCATTCTCTAATCTTAAGTAGGTATGTTAAAGTTTAAGGTATGAAAAATTATTATTAATGTCTTTTACTATTTCCAAATTACTTTACCAATTTTAAAAGGGGGAAAAAACTTTTTTTTTCCTTTTTTTCCCCATCTTTCTTTCCCCCCAGGTACCACAGACACCCTGTAATGCATTAGCCAAAGCTGTGGTCTCAGATCTGGCACATGACCACCAGTACTTAAGAGGCTGCCAGATGCAAATTCCATGGGCAATTGCACTTGCAATTGCTAATTGTCCTTGCAGTTGGTTATGCAACTAAAACATCTTCAAAGGTTTTGCAAAGGTGAGTTTAACAACCTACGATGAACACTGGCCTTGCAAGATTGATACAGATGATGATAGAGATGATGAAGAGAACCCTTTTTCTTACTCAAAGCAAAGAATATGGTAAAAAGAACAGATGTGTGGAATCAAAACTTCTGTTTTTTTTTAATTCACTTTCTTTTCAATTACTGATTGTTGACAGATTCACACTGGGAATACTAAACAGGGCACTTGAAAATCATAGATTCTACTCTGCTTGAATCTCAAGCAGGTGATATCCCTAAGCTGCATGTGGGATGTCTTTTCTATTACTGGCAGCAGCTCCTGTTACTTAGCTATAGATCTCTATGAGCTCTCTTGCCTTGATGTTGTCACTGATAACCCACAGTGAAAAGTTGCTTGTACACAGTGTCACTAGCTTACTATGTGTGGAAGAATCCCATATATTAGTAACAATAAAATGAAAGCAGTAAGAGAGAGCACTTCTAGAAGAAATTTATCAAACAAAAAAAATTGCCATCAAACATTTAAAGCTTTTTCTCCCTTTCCCGTTCCAATCCCTTTCAACCAAAGCGTTGATTTGGTTTTCTTAAGCAAGAGAAAAAAAATCTTGATCGGTGAACTGGCCTGAATAATGATCACAGAGAAACTGTGAGAATAATTGTCAGTTTTGCCGGTGCTAGAGGTGTTGATACAGTATTTGACATTGACAGCTGATGACTGCGTCATATCAATGGAAGATGAGAAAACACAACAGAATAGGGTTTTTTTTTTCCTGCATTCATTGACATACTAAACTTGCTTCAAATCTGTCTTGATATTTCAAAATGTCTGAAAGGTATAACACTTGTTTATAAAAGTCAAAAGATAGACATGGCACTTGTTTATATAGAAACAAACAAACCTTGAAACTGTGTTATAAATAAGATGCAGGATTCTTCTTTTGTGGCAAACTTAGATGTCTCAAAATTGTGTTCCAGATGAAAAGATGAAATATCAAATACTTTCCTTGGTACATATGCTACAATTCTGTAGGTTTTTGACATTTCCATTCAAAAACAATGATTTGATAAGTCAAAATAGATATTTCATTTCGAACTGATATTTTAAAGGCTAGCATGACTCACACTATTGATTAAATAATGCAAATTAATGGATTAATTTCCATCAATTCAGGGTATGCATTGTATAATATGTATAATATGTGCAGGTGGGTATTTATATGTGAGAATAAATTCCTGGCCTTGGCTTGGTCATTCCTGTAAAAACATTTTTTCTGCAAGCTCTCTGCACAGCAAGTCCTGAGGAAGGCATTCAACTAATTATTTCAAAAGCAATGAAGGAGCTGCCAAATAATAACTGCTAGTTGCAGCATTGTGAGTTTGGATATAGGAGTACTAGTTTTCACTGACATTACCCAGACCCCAGTAGGAAATCAGAGCCAAAAAAAAAAAAAAAAAGCTGATTACATTTCTTACCACATCCTTCTGCACTGTGAAAAGATCTTGCCCAGCTTGTAGTGTGAGAGACAGATACTGCTTATGAACATGATGTAAGTTTAAGATCTAGCTCTTTGAAAACTTTCAAAAACAACTGTGAACTGAGTGTGAGACTCCTGCTTTGGGCTTCCAGGCTTTTGGTGTGTGCAGAGTATCGCCTTAAAAGTAAAATGAATGTTCTCTTCAAGATCACCAGAAAAACAAATCTGAAATAAACTATTGTCTATTCAGTAAATTACTGTGAATAATTGTGAAGAAGAAGTAGCTTTCTGCAATAAAAATAAGATTTCAAACACTAGAGACTATATGTTTGCCATGCTTACCTGTACATAAATGCTAATTCAGAAAGACAATGAAGTCACTAAAATAAAAAAATGTACAACATTATTATCTGACAATGAAGGGTAAAAGAAAGCAAATGAAGCAAGGATATATGTGTCATATCTATTTCCATTATACTCTAAGAGTGCGAGATTTTTGATGTCTCCCTACAGTATCACTGATGATGCAGCAGATTACTTGTTGTTCACTGTCCTTGGTACATTGCATTGCGATTTAATATGAGTAGGATGTGCTTTCTTCTGGGTTAGTGTCAAGATGCAGTAATTTTATTGCTTTATTTGTGTGTCATTTTTCTCTGTTAAAACTTTCTTAGACTCTAATTAAACTACTCTTATGATGAGAAGCTTTTTCAGATTTGTTTGTTTTCATTTGTGGCAGTTTTCGGCCTAGATAAAGTTTCCTAAATAAGCCGATAATCCTCAGTTTATCAGAACTCTACTTAATAATGAAAGTCTTGCAGAAGAGGCAGTGTATGACCATGTAATTAAAGACAGTATGATAATACATTTGCAAAAGGAAATGGCTGGATGCAAATTAAGTACAGACATGTTTAAGTAAGTTTGGTGTTATTAAATTTTGAGTGTGCATCATTATAAGCTCAAAAACAGCTTTGTGCTTATTTTGTACTGTTGTGTAGTACATTTATGTAGATGATAAGCACAGTAACGACTTGTGGATCATAGTTGTAGAATGCTAAGTCCACTGATGATTAACAGCATAGAGGTGGTAACTGGGTCCCACGTTCTCTTCTAGCAATAAATGAGGTAAGTGAGAAGTGTTGCTGAACCTTTCTTTGATATTATTAGCAAGGATGGCTGCCTGATGTCAGATTTTATAAGACAGACATCTCTCTGGGAATTATCCTTAAACCACCCTTACTCATTAAACTGTGAATAGCAGACAGATGTTATGCAATCATCTGGGGATACAAATGTGTAATACTTTTATGAATGCTGTAAGTAAAATGATCAACGAGAGAGTAATTGTTTGCTATATTAGATTGTTTTTTGTTTTTCTTTTTGTTTTGTAGGAATATATTGATCTCAGCTAATAGGTTGATGTGGGAGAAAGTATGCAGCAAAGCAATCCACTGACCATGATAGTCTACAAACAAACACTCATGGGGTAATTACAGGGTAACAGAAGCAAATAGCATATCAAAAGTCTATAAACAGTTAGAGAGTGAGTTAGCTCTGAGGAAGGTAGTGATTGAGAGTAAGCAGCTTTTAAATGGGATATTCCCCCAAGGAAGAAGAGAAAAGAGGTTAAGTGTAGACTAAGTGATAAATCGAACCAATGAAGGTCTGAACAAACTAATATTAAATAACTGGGTGTGTTGTTCTCTTTTATTTTTCATTGGATGCGTTACTTATAAATGCAGTAAGATTCTGTTTTGAAATGATGTCTATCAAGCTGATTGGTACTGACAATCTCATTCTCTGCAGTGTACTATAATGCCAAGTGATAGAATCGCAGTAAATGCAGAAGCAGAAAATCCCATGGCCTCTTCTGAGAGGATCACATAATTCTATGTAGGAACAACTCATAGCATGAAGCCTACATGACAATCACTGAAATCAGGTGAGTTAAGTCAGAATTGTAGTTGATCCACTAACATCAACATCAGGAAGAGCTCCTTTCAGTTTATGTTGTATCTGACTTGACAAGCTAGAAGTGGAAAGTGCTTAATGATGCTGAAGAAATATTCGATTCTTTCAAGTTACTACTTTGAAGTATCTCTTCACTGGTCTAACCTGGACCCCATTTATCTTCGTCAGTATCATCATATGTGGTCCCCAGAGGACCTTATATTCAAATTGATTCTTCTCTTGTTACAAACTGAAATTTATTAATATACAGCATAAATAGGCTCACTTTTCATTGTGTTATGAACTATGTTCTTTTATGACTATGTTCCAAAATGCTGCTGGTCCAGTTTGTTGTTTCTTCACTGTGATGAAGAATGGGGGGAAAAGAGAGAGAAACTGGGTGTATTAGAGCTATCAGGTCTATGCATCTGGTTGCAAATCTACTGTTACTTCTGTTCCTATTGTAAAGCTAGCCAATAGGCTGTTTTCTGATTTTGATTCCCTTACTGTCTTGTGATTTTTGACTAAGAGAAAAGAGGGGAAATGGAGTTAGTATTTCCACCTCTCTGCCAACAGAAAGTGAGGATTCCTTTTTCTTAGCTTATGTGCATAATAAAAGGCTCCAACAAAAGCCCTGAGCAAGATCAACTGCCTTATCCAATTGTAGATCAAAGAACTAGGGCAGCTGAATAATGAAAAGTGAATTCTAACAGCCAGCATCTATTGACAGCATCTCACTAGACTCCTCTGCCAATATCATGAACTTTGTCTTTGAAAAGGATTTCTTATCTATCATAGGATTACCATTTCAGCATTTAGAAGAGGAAGTTGACTTTTCTTTCCATGGAGTAGTTTTCTTCATGATGGTTCTTTAGACAGGATAAAAAGTAAGAGGGTAGGGCAAAAAGCAGAATCACAGCCTTGGGCTTCAGGTGAACAGACTTTGGCCTCTTCAGAATCTGCTTGGAAGTATCCTAGGAGAGACAGTCCAAGAGAGAAGTCCAAAAGAGATGGCTGATATTCAGAGATGGCCTCCTCCAAGCTCAACAGTGGCCCATCTTGACCTGCAGAAAGTTGAATAAATGTATCAGAAAGCAAGCATGAGCAAAGAAGATGCTTCTGGTTATATACAGACATAAAATGGAACTGTAAAAGAAGTGGAAGCAGAGACAGGAGACAGGTGAGATGGTGAGGTACTTCTCAGAGATAGGGTTAGGAAAGCGAAAGCCCATTTGGAGTTGAATTTGGTGGGGAATAAGAAAGGCTTGGTATATAAGCAAGTAAGTGTACATCAGCAGAAAAAGGAAGTCTGTGAAAATATGAGCACACTACTGAATGGTATGGTTCCCTGGTGACAAAGGTCACAGAAAAAGCCAAGATATTTGATGCCTTCTACATCTCAGTCTTTACTAGAAGGACAGGCCTTCAGTAATCCAATACTAGAGAGAAAATCTGGAGCAAGGAAGACTTACTCTTAGAAGAAGAGGATCAGGTTAATGATCATATAAACAATGTGGATATACAAGCCTAAAAATATGAATATTTGATGGGAGCATGTAGAGACAATGGAGCCCTCCTCAGTGGTGCTCAATGTCTGGACAAAAGGCAATGAGCACAAACAGAAACACAGAAAATTCAGTCTGAACATAAGATTTTTTTTATTATTATTATTTTAATGCAAGAGTCTTTCAACAATGGAATAGGTTACCCAGAGAAGTTGTGAAGTTTCTAACTTTAGGAGTATTCAAACCCCAACTGCACTCAGCCCTTAGCAACCTGCTACATTACCCTGCTTTGAACAAGGGGCTGGAATTGGCAGTCTCCAGAAGCCCCTTCCAAGATAAGCTATTCCATGATTCTCTGATTCTTTAAGTATAATTAAATTTCATCTTTCAACATGGGTGATAACACATCATGGTTTGTTGATTCAACCATTACTACATCAATGCTAAAAGAGGGTCCTCATGGCTCTCTTCTCTGATTGGAGAAAGATATACCTCTTCCTGATGTGCAGATAGCTGCAGATTCATCCGAGATATGCACAGGAATTTATCTGTCATATTCTTTATTACTTGAAGAGTGTATTTTCCCAAATTTTCTATTATTCTAGTAAATATTTTTGCTGTGAGTAGGAGAAAAGTTCAAATACGATACTCTCCTTTCGTGATTATCTCTAACAAGATCTGCCTCAGGAATCTTTATACAGTAGTTCAGTCTTCTGCCTCAGGTTTTGAACTGTTTCTTCAACCCTATATGCTCAGGCAAGGTCTCCACAGTCTTCCCAGGAATTTAATAATTCATTCCTTGATAGTATTAAGCTTTAGTAGCAATGCAATGGATTTCTGTGTCATTTAGAAATGTTTTAGGAAGCTGAAGCATCAGCACATATAGCTTGCATTCAGCCAATTTAGAAAAGAACAGCAGGAGATCCAGCCTTCCTACAGTGTTGAAACATATGGAATACTTTGCAGGCACTTTCTAGTAAAATATTGCAATACAACATACTCTAGGTGATTTGTGTCTTTGTGGTATTTGTATTGTATGACACATTTTTTATCTGATATATAAAATAAGCCCAGATCTGTGGGGTAAATGGCATTATATAAACACAAAACTAAGTCATTATACTGACAGAAACAAAGATCTCCTCATTTTCCTCTACAAGTTTACTCTTAGTAAGAGACAATTCCCAACCTCTTTCAGACCAGTGCATGATCACACACTTATTCTCTTTTCTTTTAGTTTTAGGAGTTCTGAAATGTGTCAGAATGACAGTAATGACTATTTCTATTTATACAGAAATTATAAGAAGCAAGGAAATCAGCAAAGCACGCATATTCACACTTTGCAAACAATTTATTCCGTTCCTGCGCAGGAAGGATAACACTCCACCTGAAAGAGAAATGCGTCTTTTATATCTACTCAATTTCTTGCATCATTTTGAGACTGTCAAACAGGACGAGAAATCTCATGGTTGAGATGGCCCACAATAAAGGAACTGTATTCAGCTTACTAACATGTGGTTTATTAACCACAAAACCATTCTCACTAATGACTTTTCTCACAATAACTGTTAGCTCTCAAAAATAGAACACGCAATGATAGCAAATGCACAAGACAAAGTACCTGTGTGAAAACAAAACCAAATGGGCAGTTGTAATATATTTAAGGTCCTGTCCCTTAAAATAAAAGTCCTTTAAGGCCTTGCTGGGGATTTATCTACTTTGTTTTCTGACATGTTTACAAGCTCTAGTTCTGTAAAATGTCATTATACCATTGTTCTAAGGGAAGATAAGGTCCCTTGCCCTGTTTCTCATTTATGAAAAGGGTCCAAATACAGTAGAGAACCATTTATATAGGAATCCAAGATATATATAAAATAAAATACTATATGTGAAAGTACTGTTAAAATATCTCTGGAAAAATCTCCCAGAGCTAATTTGCTTTCTAGAATCATCTAGGATCCACTTTTGTTATTATTATTTAAATCTGGGCAAATATTTTGATGTTACATATTGTACATTGTAGCATTATCAGTATTAATTCACAATAACAGAACTGAATAATATTTAGAATCTTTGAAGTAAGCAGTATATCATCCTGGTTTCCTACTATTATATCTGCTATGATTTCCTAGTAGTAGTTTCTTACTATTATCATTCTTAGGATGAAAGTACTACATGGAAATAAGAGTTCTTATGCATATTAATTTCATTTTTAATTTTAATTTTACATCCAAATCCATTCAAGATTCTTCTTCTAATGCTGTTGTTACAATGGTAAGACAAATATGTCAAATTATTGTTTCCCTTTTCCTATTAATAATTCCTCACTACTGAATACTGCATTCCTTTCCATGCCAGTCTTGTCTTATTTGTGTTATAACATCCAGAATTAAAAAGATAACCCCTAAATTAGCACTGCCTTTTCAACAGAGATCTCAGCAGGCTGAATGGTGTTAAATTCCTAAAAGATTTTAAAAGTTGTCTTATTTTAAAGAAGAAAAAAACATGTTAACCATAATATCTGCCTTCAGGATGACACTTGGGATTTTTTTTCCAGCATGTCCTACTTTTTCTGACTCTTCTGCTTGCAGCCTGTAAGAAAGTGAAAATAGAATATTGACAAATCAGTGGTGACTACTAAAATCCCTTAGTCCTCTTTGGATCATCCTTCTAAAGCAGAATAAGAAATAGAATAGTAGAGCTAAAAACAAAATCTAATGAAAGCAATATTTTTCCTTCTGATTTGTACCTGAGAGATAATATATGGGTCAAATTGACTGTAGTGAATAATAAAGGCACAAACTAAATTATTCACGGTATTCACCGAGGAGTGACTAACCTACTATTTATATTATTTCTGAATACATCATTATGTCTCTGGCTCAATTTACAAGGTCCTATTTGAAGGTAATGTACTCCAGAGTATACATTCTGTTCCACGAAAAAAAACTGATAACCTGAAATCATTGGGTTATTGCATAGTGTGGGGAATAACCAAAGGAATAGGTTACTTAAGGAAGCATCAGGGTTGCATTAGACACACACTCACACAAAAGTATTTATATGACATATTAGTATTCAACAAGTATATGCAAAACATTCAGATATATATATATTCAGCAAGTGGAGGGAAACTATTTGCTTTGGTGATTCCCTTTAATAAACATGCAGAAAATAGACAATAAGAGAACCAGATTTGAAAAACAATATATTATTCATCTTGTTTAAAAAATAGAATCCCTTGAGATAAAACAAATATCACATAAATAGAAATATAATATAGAAATATAGAAATATAATATATAAATTAATTATATGAATAGAACTTGAAGAATTTTCCAACCGACAGCAGCTTTCTGTTTGTGACTAACCAAAAGCAAATGTGCTGTCAATTCTGCTCTTGTTTTGATTGAATAGAGAATCTTTCCAGAATATAAAATGGCAATTATATAATTCCTGAAATAATATCCTGAAAAAAAAAATTAGAGATCATTGATATCTCTTGCCTGATGTAGCTTTTACTTAATCTGACTAAAGGCTAAACTGATGTTGTCGTAGACAATGCAAACCCACAGTCTCTCTTTTATCGTGTGATTTGGGCTGTGTTAGTTAGAAACCCTCAACCAACATAGCCAAAGCCAAATCTTCAAGATTTTTAATAAGACCTTGCTAACATGGTGGTCACTTTCCTAATATTCTGTATAAGCTGGTCTCATTTTTGTATAAGTCACTTTTGTAATCCTTGAGTCTGCTGAGGACTCCCAGATGAGTGAGCCTGCAGGTTGCCAGGAAGCCTGGCAAACAGGTCAAACATCTGCAAACACAGGCAATTGTCTTGTCTTTTGATCCTGAATGGAAAAGGGGAGAAACAAATAGTTAAAAGAGTTGTTAAACCAAAAAGTCTTAGGCAGAATGCCAGAAATTTTCACATATAGCTATATGTATTTATAATAATATATTATGTAAGAAAAGGAGAGTTCACTTCAGTGCCTATCATCTTTTAGGAAAGTTTAGTCATGACAGCAGTGTGGCGTATGGCACTAGAAAAATACAACGCGACGAGTAAATTTACTGAAAAGTCACACAAAACACTTTGTCTTTTGTACATTCCCTTTTAAATTGGGTTATATGGTAGCCTAAAAACTAGGCATACTGGACATAAATTAGCTTATTAGGGAAAAGTGTGGTCAGCGATTAATTCCTTTTTCATCTGATGATATTTCTTCTAATCTTATATAAATGTACCAGAAGCTAAATTATGACAAACTTGAAATATTCCACTCTGCACTACTGTACTTTTCATCTTAATATGAAACTTTGGAGTGTTCTCTATAACCTGGTTAAGACCTTATCCTTCTTACATGCTTTTCATGAACTACTCTTGAAAGTGCAATAACAACTGTTTATACTATGATGCCAACTGTAAGCAATGATTGATTTGCAAGGGACTTCATAATCCTTCACTAGCAATCAAGGCTCTGGCTAGAGGAATGTATCTTGTAGCATTATGAAATGTGGTTGAAGTTTCCTAGGCTCATCTCTCACTGCCCTGTCTTATCTACATTTTAATACTTATCCAAAAACCTGAAATTTCACTACTATAGTTGTGAATAAACACCCCTTCCTACAAATATATGGAATAAGTCCTGGAATCCTTATATTTTATTCCTGTTCAAGTGCTTGAGCTACTCAATTTAAATTGTTCATATTTCATCCATTTCCCTCAATCTGCTTGGATGTTTGGGACTGTTTGTGATCTTAGATCTATTGTAGACCAAACTGGAAGAGCATTGTCCAAGGTGTACTGTCAAATTCTTCTGATTTCAGCAAAAATATATTTGATTTGATATACTTGTAAGGGTTGGAAGTGCATAAAGTCATTTAGTTCTGATTTTACAGTATGTGACACAGTATACTCAGGTATCTGAGTAGGTCTCCGTTGCTATTTATTGCAGGTAATAAATATTGATATCAGTATAGGCATTTGTATGCTATCCATTATTTAAGTAAGTGCTTTAGGTTTCTTTCAGAAGGCTCTCTGTATAGGTGCATGCACATGTACACAAACAGAGAAAGGGGAAAAAAAAAGAGAGAGGGAGAGCATAATAATGTACTTATCTTTAGGGAAAAGAAGAGTAAGGCAATAAACAGGCCCTCTAGCAAAATTCGTGATCGAGAAGAGAGAGAATTCTAGTACTTAATTTATACTGTGTGGAGAGGGATCTTCCTGGAAGTTAAAAAATTCATTAGTAATGGCTCACTTTTTATCTCCTCTTTCACCTACAGTATGGACCTGTGCTTTTTAGCCCTATAAAAAAAATCACTCTTAAATTCCCTTAAAGAGGGTAGTTCTTCATGGGTGGACTATTTGTATGCAGATATTTAGTTTTTTGACATTTTTCTTGTTTGTTACTACCTATTGAAAAACCAGACTCAGTCTAAGAAATGCACAAATAAACAAACAGAGCTAGGCAAGATGAAAGAGTAGGCAGTTTTCCTGCAAAGCAAAGTGCAGAAGTTATCATTTTTTGTGTCTTCCTTCTTCCTTTGAAATGGTTTTCCAAAATGGCTTTCCTAAAGTCATTTTTTCCTTTAGTGAACTAGCTCAAGGTATTCTAGAGGCTTTCCCTTTCTTTAGTGAAAGTTGATATGTTTCCATAAGCAGAATGCTAAAAGCAGGTACGGGAAAGCATTAGGGCTACAGTCATCTTGTGACTGGGGCAAGCTGCCAGGTTATTTACAAGTAACTCAGAAGGCTTGCTCAGGCAGAAAAATGAGTTCTTCTATGCCTTCAAAAATGTGCACAGTGGTAATACATAAGCATAAGTGAACAAAAATAACATCACTTAGCGACTATGCTTTTTTTTCAGTTAGGTTTACAAATGATTTTTTTCTAGATTTTTTTTTTTCACAAGGCTTCCTATATCCATGGAAAATATGGCATTAAAATTCCATAACTCAGTTACAATTTCTCTTACTCCCTACTAAGGAGAGGAAAAATTATGCTTTTGCATTAAAATATACTGAAATATCACTCTTTGAACTGGTGAAAGAGATGCTGTGAACCTGGAAATTGCAGAATATTCCTTGTAATAACATCACTGGCCTCAGACAGCAGGTAAATAGCACACTGCTCAGCAAACAGACAGAGTACAGGACTTTCACCTTCAGAAACAGAGAATTCTGAGCTCGGCAGGTGGGTGCAGTCACACAGTACTAAATAACTGTTCTTTCTATGCACTATCACAAAAAAAAAGTTTAAATTGGCATAGCCCAATATATGAACGGTATTTACTTGTAAATAGTACTCAGGTCAAAAGAACTAAACAACTGAATAGTTTGGGAAGACTGGAGTGTAGACGAGTAAAAGTGGAGTGAGTCAACTGGAAACTCCCTTTAGCAGAAAAATAAATTAGATTTTTTTTTCAAATGAGTAACCATTTCAAGATCAGTTGATGGCTTGATAATAAGCTCAAGTGGGTAACAAATGTTCTTTCCCTGTCAGATCAGAGAGAAAATGAACCTGAGCTACAAGTCTCCTTCTGAAAATAGTTTGTCCCAGAATATTCAATACAGAGGTTGTAGGACCAACTTTCCCAACACTTAACAAACTTAAGAATGGAGTTAGTGTCAGGAGGGCTCTGAAATGAAAACATAGGTTAAAAACTATTACAAAAATGATATTATATATCCATTACTCATGTGGTAGTCACACCTCAAGGCCACAGATAAGCCGACACTTCACTGCGCAAGTGGTGCACGAAATAGTACCGAGTAGCTCAGTTCCGCCTCAGCACTGGCAGACCTGCGTTTCAGCAATCTTTTTCTCGGCACATATTCTCCAGGCTAAAACCCAGTAGTAGCAGTCACAGGAGAACATAACATTTACTCAGATCTTTGAGGAAGATTTGATGACCTGCGGTGATATAACAGCGTATATCTAAACACTAACCTGAAAAACTGCATGATTGTTTGTGGAAGAATTGTTTGAAAAGGGAGAACTTAGAGAAAAACTAGGGCCTATTATAAGTTTTGGCATTACAGCAGCTTGCTTGGAGTGATGCACAGTTACCACTTCCAGGATGGCTGGTAGGCAGGGGCTCTGCTCCTCCACAGCTTCTTAGGCCGCACAACCTGCCCTTCTCGCAGTTGCAAGGAGGAGCAATGGAGGCTGGAGCAGAGTGAGTGCAGCAAGGCCCTGCTGTGCTCCTTGTGCTGGGCCGCTGACAAGCTGCACGGTAGCTCTCCAGATGGAAATACACAATAGTCCGGTGCAGACCCGGCAAATCATTTCTTTCAGATAAACTTTGCTTGAACTTTGCTCATTATAAGCTCATTATAATGTCAACGCACACCTCCATCTCAGAAGTTACCCGCCTGTGAGGTACAACCGCTCTCACTGAGCATGCGCTCTAGATTTTTTATCGACTATACCTTTAAATGAAAGCGAGAGACTTTTTCACCAATCAATAACAAAAGTAAGTATGACTATAGTTACGCTCCGCCTAAATGTAAAATAAATATATAAAAGGTGAACTAAGGAGAAAGTTGGAGGAGGGAAGATTCCATCAAAACTTCTGGATCAGTCAATGGGCTGACTCCCTTTCCTCCTCTTGGGTCGGGACGCTGCCAGAGGAGACTCAGAAGTTGGAGGGAAGACTTCACTGTAACTTAGGGGATCAGTCCACAGGCTGATCCCAGTTTCCTCCCCTCGGATCAGGACACTGCCTGAGGAGACTCCTCAAGTCTGAGAGCCCTCTCCCATCTTCTGGGGTGAGTGATGATTGCACATTTGTACATCAGACCTAGCTAAAAATCCCACATTGTAGTAGAGAATTTCCTGTACTGACATCCAAAACCTGCTTTGTAAATGTTGCGTGTGAATAAATCATACTACGTCATACGTCAACTCGATTTGCTGTTTTGAAGGCAGTCGGGCCTATGATCGACAGACTGTTCATGAATCCAGTACTGCCAGACTCGGGCCTCTAGCTACCACAGTATTTGTCATCTCTCCCCCCTGCACACTTCATACTGGAACATTATTCAAGTTTTATCTTGTACAACCTGAAAAAAAAAAAAAAGACCAATAGGTAAATTGGATACCCACCTATTAGAAGTCACTGCTTTTGAAATGAAAATTTGCATTTGAATTTGCATGACCATATGACAGCTTTGGTGAGGAAGAGGTAGAAGCTCTTCAATAGCAGATATCACAGACCAGCCCTAGCAAGAAGGTTGTTGACAATTCTTCCCTGCAACTGCAGCATAGCCAGATATGACTTTTTGGCTCTTCGTCTGTCTCACCCCTGTTCACATTTGCAGGCTTGTTTGTTTCTGTCTTTGTCCTAAATAGCAGGTGTGGTGATTTGCCTCCGCAGCTTTCATACTCAGCCTCAATCTGACAAATAACATCCAGCCAGAGCTTTTAACCCTGAACCCTAGATTTCCATTCCTAAGGCTTTCTCAGGCTTTTACATGATTAACAAAAGTGCTGAGGCCTAAGAGTTGCTTCTGTAATCAGGTCTGTCCCTGACACTTGATGCTGCAGAGTCACAGGAGCCATCCCTTTTGCCAAAATCTCTTTTGCTGACAGCAGAGAATAGGGTGAAAGAATAGCTGGCCACAATATTTCTTCATTTACTAGCTTTGCATAACAATACTGCATAGACATCCCAATTGAATTTGTGTCTCTTTTCACTGATCGACACATTGTTGAGAAGAAGCAATCCTTACCCAAAAAATTTATGAACAAAAGGCCTGGCATACTATTACACCAGCAACTTTATTTGGTCAGGTAGTGATCTAATATCGCAGAAGATTCCAGTCAAAAAGAATACATTAATCTATTACCAGATTAAATAAAAAGAAAAGACTATTCAAAGATTTAACTTTGTTAAGGAGTTATGCGCCTTCCACACTGTGTCACAGAATCACTCTTGTCTTTTTTTCATGCCTCCTCAAATCTATCTGTCTTTTTTTCTGCCATTCCACCCACAGGAATTAACAGTTTAGCTGAAATTTCATCTCTTTCTGTTTAAATGGAACATGTTAGAAAGCAAAAAATAAAAAATAAATCATCAAAAAAAAAAAAAAACGAATATACATATAAGAGTTATCTTATTCAGGTCCAAAGAAATTTCCATAAAAATGATGTCTGGAAGTACTGTGATCCATTTTTCACATGCAAAACATTTCCAGAGCTCACTCTGAGGAAGAAAGGTGAGCAGAAGCAATTCATTTATGCAGGATCATAGAGTAAATTGTATTTGCCCAAAAGAAAGGAGGAATAAATGTGCTTGTAAATCCAGTTTTGCTCTCCAGGATTTTTAAGAATGATGGGAGTGTTTGAGTGTTGCTGTAAGATGGGTTTGGGATGAGGCTGGATTGCACCATGCTTGACAGTTTTAAAAGCCCTTAGTTATGCCAATTTCAATAGCCAAAAAGACTGGGTAGCTAATGTTACTACCTTTCCCTGCCTTGGTCATCTGCCCTGATGAAGGAAGTACCAAGGCCTTTTCTACATTACCTAGATTTGAGAGGTCTAAATCTATCAGACTGACATGCAAAATAGCCAGTACAGTAGTCAAGTTGGAAATGCTGATGTTGACAGTATGTCTTAAACCCCACCTCTTTTGAAGGCTCATCTGGCATGCCTCCTATGGAGAGAGATATCCGTCTACCTGTCAGTTGTAGCCGCAAACTCAGACTTCACACAAACTGGATTTTAAAGGTCCTTTTTATATAATGGTGTGGAGTGCATTCTTTCTTTCAGAACATTGTAATTATATCAGGATATGTTTTAGGAGTTCTTGCATAAAAATCCCTTATGCTTATTTTTATTCCAGCATCTCTGCTTACATAATGCACTTACCCATAAAAAACACTTGATAATTTCTCTGCTAATCTTTTACTGGGAGTTAGATGACTGAAGAATGGACTCTTTTGTCTGGTGCTTGAATGACAATTTGATTTTTTTCGTGTGTTCATTACCTTTTAGCACTGCAGCTATACAAGTTATAAAAGCATATTCTTCTGTATCTGCTATTTATTTTCATTCATCATTAATTAAGCCAACCTTTTCCTTATGATAGAACTGCAAAGGCAGTGAACTATTGGAATTACTTGTTACTTTAAAAACTGCTTCTTGACCAATAAAGTATATCATTAAATTTGCATACACTGTTTTAAGTTGCCCTTTGTCATAATAACCGTAAGATCATTTTTCTTTAAAATAGATTTTACATTAATGCACAAAAAGCACTCTAAGAAGCGCAACTATTAGATGAATAAACACAATCAAAATGACAGCAACATACTACTTTAAGGAAATCAACCCTCTCTAGAAAATTAATACTTATGTGAAACAACCTGCGCAACAATAATGAATGTTTAAAAGTTCAAATAGGAACAAAAGTCCTGAAGTGTTGAGTTTTTCTCAGAATCTGTTATGCAGTCAAATAGTTCCCTCAGCCATGTCAAGAAAAATAATATTA
Source organism: Crypturellus soui (assembly GCA_032275445.1). Lineage (NCBI taxonomy): Eukaryota > Metazoa > Chordata > Aves > Tinamiformes > Tinamidae > Crypturellus > Crypturellus soui. The sequence goes on along the minus strand of JAUBNY010000267.1, from coordinate 5,985,254 downwards.
TACATTATGAATGTAATTGCTATAATGAGAAAAAATAAAAATGAGGAAAACAAGCACATTGACAACTTCACAATGAATGATATCTCATTCTTTTTCTCTTCTGACAATTTAAGAAATTACAATATTTAATTTAAAGGCTTGAAAGAAAATTGTCTCTCACATTTTGAAAGAAATAACAGGATTCCAGCTGTTTCAGCTTTAATGGTGTTTCTTTAGTTCTGTACATCTAAACAAAATAGACCAACGAAAATTCTTTTTTTCTTTTCATGCATTAAACTCAGATCAATATAGGAGTTATTTTCCTGATTTATTAAAAAAAAAAAAAAGGGAAAGGGAAAAAAAAGGAAAATAGAAACAGTCAGTTACACTTTTTTTTCCTGTAGCACTAGCAATCACACCAGCACTCACATATGCTCCCCTCAAGCCAAGGAGAATCTGCCGTATCAGTTTGGCACCATTGAGACTGCCAAGGTCAAGGTACTATTCAAAGATGATCCTTACCTGATGGAAACAAACATAAAATTAACTATTTTTTTTTTTTCAGATTGCATTTGGTGCTGCTGAATGAAGCCTATATTTCATTCTGGAGAGGAAAGACTTGCTTTAAAATCCCTGGGAAGTCCTATCACATTTGGTGTGCTTTTCTTGGATCTGGCCCCAGATCTTTTGTTTGCAGCTGGCCAAAGGGAATCTACTGCCAGGCAGCTCCGTCAGTGCACAGCAGTTTTGTCCTCATGAGACATCCTTAGGAAAGGGAAAGTGAGTTCCATCTTTGTGCTGAGGGTGAAAACTGTGTCCTTTTCAAGGGCAATGCACAAATCCACAGGGTATTTAATGTTTCTTGGAAGTCGTCAGCATGAAGCTTAGTGTTAAGACTTGGCTGTCCACCTCCTGTACAGACAAATGTAACCTGTTATGAGAAAACAGTCTTTAAAACAAAACTATATTTATTAATTGGATAGAGTATTTTGGTCTTAGGAAAGTAAAACCTATGCTTGTATACATTTTGTTCATGCATCCCTTACCTCCAAGTGTATTGCATGTGAATATTTCTCCTTATTCACCAACAAAATTTTTAATGTCAGATTTTGACACATTGCCCAGTAGTTATAAAAAATATATCTTTTTAATGTCTATTGTTTCTTGAAGAAAATTTAGTTCATACATTGAAAATACCCGATACACTATTTATACCTACACCAAACCCATATTCTGTCCCAGGAAAATCATAAATGTTCAATATCCATTGGATAAAAATACATTTAGGGAAATGAATATAGTCTCAGTCATCTAGGAAAGAAATTTCCAACATTCTCTTTAGGGAGAGATGTTCTCTAAATTAAAGCTTTGCAGTTCATTTTTTTAAGTGGGCCAGATTGGCAGGGGGGAAATTTATAATTAAGCCAAGCCTTTTCCACTATACCAGAGACATTAGCATTAGTGGCCATTTACTCTTGGAGACACTTCATTGCGTACAATGTAGAGTGGCACTTTTGCAGCACTGTTTTTATTTTATTATTTCTCCCACCCTGCCTATTTGATGTGATGAATTAGAGAGAACATATATTTTGCAGTGAGAATATCAGGTGCTCTATAAGTGGATCCTGAAAGACCGTCAAATACAGTTGCAATTGGACATGCCACAGGGATGGCATCATCTAAGCCATAATGGAAACAAATAGATCTTTGCTAGACAATCTTTCCTTTGGATTGATGAGCTCTGCTGCTATATACTTCAAAAGATAAAATGTTTTTATTGAAAATGGAATCAGCAATGGCATATGTCATACACAGTAGAATTTTCAGGATCTGCATGTGCATAAACAGGAATAAAAAAAATGAAGATATGTGTATCAATTGGGATTTTTTGTTGTTTTATTTAACACTTAAAACCTCTTTGAAAATACAGTCAGTGAAAATGAAATTTTAAAAACCTGATTATGAAGGTCATAGTATTCTTCTATAATGGCCACAAACACCATAATTAATCAAAGCTATACTCTATTAAATGGGGGAAATACTCCATGTGTGTTGCGGTTTGATGGGGGGGGGGCAAATTTGGTAGGAGATGAATCCCCGTGCGTTCCAGCTGATCCTCAAAGGTTAGAGGGACTGGGGGCGGCTGGACTGATCTCTTATTAGGGATACCAGATGCTGTGTTAGCTATGTGCTCAACTCTGGCAGTATCAGGCTCACCCACAGTCTGCTGTCTGTCGGTTCAATCGCCTTTCTAGGAGCAAACTGAGTTCCCAAATAGCGTGATCACCTAAGCTCGAACTCTGGCAGTATCGGGTCTGTTGACTGTAGGTCTGATCGCCTTCAAGACATGTGATCGGGTTCATGAATAGCACAATTTATTCAAATGCAACATTTGGGAAACAGATTTCAGATGTCAGTATAGGAAATTCTCTACTACAGTGCGGGATTTTTAATTAGGTCTGATGTACAAATGTACAATCATCACTCACCAAGAAGATGGGAGAGGGCTCTCAGTCTTGAGGAGTCTCCTCAGGCAGCATCCTGACCCGAGAGGGGAGGAAAGCGGTTCAGCCTGTCGACTTATCCAGAAGTTACAATGAAGTCTTCCCTCTCTCCTCTTCCTTCTTCCTTCTTAGTTCTTGCCCCTCTTCTTCCTTCCTTAGCTCGCCTTTTATATATTTTCTTTTACATTCAGGTGGAGCTTGAATGACTCTAGTCATACTTACTTTTGTTATTCATTGGTTTAAAAAAAAAGTTAATCAAAAATCTAGAGAGCATGCTCAGTGAGGAGTGGTCCTGTACTGGTATTATAATGAGGTAGAAGGAGAAGAAGCCTGAGCACAGCATATCAGAGGGAACTGATCTGCCACCATTGCTGGCCCAGCACCAGACATCGCACTAAGTGGCCCATCAACTGTGTGGCACTGCCAGGCTGCAGGGAGTACAGCAGAGTTTGGCCGTGGTGTCTTCACGTTCCACCATCTATTCTCTTATTAGTGTGTGCTAGGAGGGCAAATTGTGTTGCCTAGGGAATCGTGGAGAAGTAGATTCCACACATACCAGCCATCCTGGGAGTAGTAACTGTCTCTCGCCTCAAGTAAGCCTCTACAATGCCAGAACTTACAAATCTTTTTGAACATTTTTTTTTGCTTATGGACATACTAAAACAGCCCATGAGCTTAGATTGGGCAATGATTAACAGACTTCAGAGTTCAAATTATTTTTCAGCTTTTGGAAAGATGAATCAAATGGAAGGAGAGCTTCACCAGAGTGCTAATACAGTTGGTAAGTCTGTCAAGTAGACCTCACAACATTCATAGACTTAGTCACAAGCTTATTACTATTCACTCAGTAGGTGCACTCTTTATAGCAGTCAAGGCCCTGTGAACAATGTGGTACATTAGAGCTAAATTATGCACCAACACCCTGATTTATGGGTAAGAGCTGCACTAAATTAAGTAGAAATTCTAAATTAAGGATAAAATTGGAAATTAAAAGGCAAGGCTAATTTATTAGGAAATCATTTGCTAACCTCCAGTATTATGGAAATAGTTCTAAAAATAAAGCCCCAATGGAAAATACATAACTAATGCATAGGATTTTTGAAATACAAGAACTCATGGAAAGTTTAAGGACTCCCTAGAGCAGCTGTGCTTCCTCCTCCCCCTCCTGCCCCCAGATAATAATTACTGAACTTAAACTTTTGCAACCAAGAGTTTTAAAGAGCTGAAGGAGATCGCTGGAAGCTAATGTTAACTCACAATAAATCTTGGTATATTGACGAAATTCCAGAGGAGTGGAAGGAAGCTAATTTTGTTCCAATATTTTAAAAGACTGCATGGTGACTCAAGTAATTAGAATCTTGTCATCATAGCATCAGTTATAGGCAGAAGGATGGAGCAAATTATGTGAAACCCAATTAACTGAAAAACTAAAGTAGGATAATTTAATTAATATCAATCAGATCTTGTCAAAATAATATAATATTGGATTTTTTTAGATTTTAAAAGTGGTAGATAAAAGTACTATTTTTGATATAATATGCATAGCAATTGTAAAATTTTCCTAGATATCCAGAATTAATATAAGATAAAATTAATGGGGCATAGATTAAATGGCAAATGGATTAAAAACAAGACAGCTCATCTCTAAATATAAATGTAAAGGGAAGAAATTTTATATGTTTTAAGGAAAAATTAGTTCTTAGTCTTTTGTCAACCATCTGAGAGAAGCTATGCAATCAATTCTGGTCAAGTTTGCAAACAATAAATAAATAAATATAACCAAATGTAAAGTAACAGTTTAGGACTGTGGTTCCCAAAAAGTAATGACTGAGAAATGTGAAGGTTTCTCATCAGGTAACAAAAACTTTCCAGGTAAAATCTGAAAGATTAATGCAATGCATTGACATATAAATAAAGTTATAATGAAAATAAGGAAATGTGACTTGAGTTCTGTGACTACAGCTGGATTGTCTTTAGATTTGGTGTCCACAGCTAAAGACATCCTCATACTCTAGAAAACGTTTTAGTTAAAAATCATATCACTGTAAACTAGTCGTGATGATTGTTTCATTTTTCAAATGCAAATAGACAATGTTATGGCATTCCATATAAACATGAAAATAATAATAATTATTATTACATTATTATTCACTGCTTGCTTTCTATTATGCTTACCATAATGAAACAAGACAAATCCACACTAGAATCTAGAGACTTTTAAAAATACAGTAAACAATTTAACAGTGTTGGAAGAATGGAGTAAGAAGAGGAAGCTTTTAATGGATGACTGTTTTAAAATTCAGACTAGATTTTATTAAATATATGAAGTATTTCAAAGTGATTAATTCAAGACACTGCAGTGATCTGGCTGTTATTAATGAAATCATGGTCAAAGAACTTAATGGTTTGCCATTAAAATCTATTACTCTATAAAACAACACAGCAAAATGGCTTCATTCATATTGATCATTTATTGCCTTGCACTTTTGGTAATGTTCGTGTGATTCAAGCAACATTCTTATGCATAAGCAGTTTTAGGGCATTAGTACCCTCACTAGACACAATATTGTTTCTTATAATCAACAACATTTTGTAGCAGCAAGCCCATTTTTCTAGAGAATGAAGATATGATCTAACCATCTGGAAAAAGCACTTTGCACTCCTATGATCTACACAGCATTTCTTTTGCTTTGAATGGCTAATTCTAGGGCTATTTAGATCTCATTTTTGTAATGAGAATTCTTAATAAGCTCTGCATTTACAAGCAGCTATAGTTTTCAGCTTGAGCAATTCTAATTTAGTTCTCATATTTTCAAATTTCCAAGACTTTCTTCTGTACTGAAAGTGTTTTACAAAATAGTGAAGACATTAGGTTCACAAACTAAAATTTACAATATACAGACAAAAAGATCATGGCTACTTTGACATTATATTTACTGGATTAAATAACAAGATAAATCCGCCTTGCATAGCATAATGTTTTGCATAACATAATCATGAATAAAATTCTATAAGCAATAACGTGATGCAGTTGTACATGACCCTGGAAATATTGTTTGGCCAATCAGCCTCTTTAGATTGGTTGGATGGGTAGCATAAAAGTGGTATCTCTGACCACTGTCTGTGCCACCTGAAGACCGTATATTTGTTCAAGCTTTTTCGAGCAAAACTTTGGGAGGTTAATTGGCACAGGCATGTAGGCTAGGACTAGACAGGACTAGAAGGGAGACAGGATTCTACCTTGAAAATTTAACTTTTGAAGAATCTGAATATGGGTGTATTACAACATCTTTCCGTAGTGGAGTATGCCTCAGAGCTAGAAGAATGATGCAGGCTGTATTTGCCAGGTGGACAGCTTCCTAAAAGAAGATAATTTGGGGAATGTGTCAGTTTATGAAAACAACGTGTGGGGAAGGAGAGTTATCATCTGCTTAGGAACAATATAATGCATGACAAACAGTAGTAAGGAAAAGAGTGAGATGCATCACTTCACAGGAGCCTGGAGAGATGTCTCTGTCAGTGTAAGGGCGAAACATCTAGGCGAACATTCTAGAGAATGCCTCTCTAGAGCCTGCTCAGATTTTGTAGAGATAAGCCCAGGCAGACCAAGACACTGATTATTCCCTTCATTTCTCTTTTTTTTTTTTTTTTTTCTGGACTTTCAATTATCCAGAATAACCCATTTCCTCACTGGGGAAAATAGACCATACTATCATGTTTATGTTATCCATGAAGACTATCTAGGAAGAAAAATGTTGCCTTTTAAGATAACCTTTCTTGGTCTAACATATTAAGAAAAAAATGCACACACTAGAAATAGAATAATTAGCAGTAGAGTTGTCATTTTGATTCATTCTCTAGAAAAATAGAAACACAAAATTTATTTGGATTTGAGAAAAATAGGAAGCAAGCCAGCAAATTATTTATTCATGCATATTTATATTGAAAGGCAAAAGACATTTCTTAGCTTGCTAAATGTGTTCTTTGCAATCACAGAGAGAAATACAAGTTTAAGTTTCTTGATATGCATTTTGATTGATATTACATGAGAGGGAAATTAAGCTACTAGTCAGAGTATAGGTTACTTGCTAGACTTTTTTTTTAATTTCTGGGAAATGAGTTCCAGGTGGTTCATAGTTCTGCAGACATACAGGATCCTCCAAGAGCGAATCTCTCCTTTCCTGAAGTTAATTAAAAAAAATACATAAAAGGTATACAAAGACCTTGTGGGGACTTGTAAAGTACATTATACTGTAGTAGGTGTCAAAGTATTCTAAGGAGTTGTCAGAATAACTAGCATTTTTCAGTATCAAACAAGAGAATTTACATGAGCAGGGATTCAATATGGAGCAAGAGGGCAAACTCAGACACAACATGTGAAATGAATTTGTAATAAATTTCCTAGGGAAATGGGCTATTCACTAAAGGGCACAAAATATCATCTTGTTAAGAAGTTAATTTGAAAAATCCAAAGAATCATAGACTCTTAGAATGGTTGAGGTTGGAAGGCACCTCTGGAGATCATCTAGTCCAACCCCCCTGCTCCAGTAGGGACACCTAGACCATGTAGCATAGAGTCACATCCAGGAGGGTTTGGAAGATCTCCAAAGACGGAGACTCTGCAACCTCTCTGGGCTACCTGTTCCAGGCCTCCGTCACCCTCACAAGAAAGAAGTTTTGCTCCATATGGAGTTGGAGCTTTCTGTATTTTAATTTAAACCTATTATCCCTTGTCCTGTCACCATCCACCACGGCCCCATCCTCCCTACATTCTCCCCTAAGGTATTTGTACATACTGATAAGATTGGTATTTATCGATAAGATAAAATTCAACCTTCTCTCCTCCAGGCTAAACAGGTCTAGCTCATTTAGTCTTTCCTTCATATGATAGAGGAAAGACTAAGATACAATAATCCTATCATAGACTTTACAAAAACAACTGTATGTCCCAGTGTAAATGTAAAATGTCAAACTAAATATCACACTTAAAATCATTCTCCACTTCTTCTGTGAGAAGGCAGGCATGTTTTTTTTTCCTTTTCCTCCTTGTTCACAGATTTTTTTTTACTATCTTGGTTAGCATATTTACCTTTTTTTTTTTTAAGGAGAATACATCTACTGCAGTCTACTGTACTTCTTTCACCAAAATCTTCCATGAAAACCTGAATTTCCATGAAAAGATATCAAAAATTACACCATTTATGATTTTTGTTTCAAAAATGCTAATTGCAATTCAAGACTGTCTTTAGCATTCTCTCTGTATAATGAAGAGCATTACTCTTTAATCATTGCTTGATGGATTACAATCAGCATGTCTAGACAAAGTGAGTTCATGTTTATCTCCTAGGAAAACTAGCGAGCAACAATTATGCAGCTTACCCATTCTCAATAGATACATATTTATTTATTTAACAAGTAATGCTTCAAGAACTTGAAAGCAATTCAGCACACCAATGATGACAAGTAGATCAATAATGCTATATGTTAAACAGCTTTAAGGTATCCTGGAGGGAAAGGAAATCAAGCAATGAGTTAACTAACAATATTTTTTCATGTTTTGGTTGCATTTGATTCTCTTACCAATGGATCATTTAAGCAATACCATTCTGTAAACACAGAACAAAATGTCTCTCTATTTCTTTTACTCATCTTTATTAAATTTGTTATCTATGATGCCCTTATAGTTTTCTGCAAAGGCACAGGACAAGGCCCAGCATAAATTCTAGTTATATTTTATTGATTGCTCTTCCCCTAACAGCATTGCACAGGGAAATAGAATGCGTCCAATTTAATGTCATCTAATACAAGGTTTATTTCTAAAGTCAAATGGCTCCTTTTACTGGTCACAACAAAGAATCAGAAGCAAAACCTCACAGCAACAGATTTTGCACGCTGCCCTATCACACTATTTGGATCATTTGCTTCTTACTGAAGTTCAGAAATATAACAATGTGGAGAGAAGTTCAAAACTAACTGCTAAAGCTTATAGCTAAAATTGATTTCTTTGAGTGAAGGAATCACTTTGTTTAACTTTGTTTTCAATTTTCATGTGTTCTGTGGTGTATTTTTCACTCCCAATTTGGGAATTTTAAAATGAATGAGCAAACAAAACTTAAAAAAAAAAGTGAATCGCCATATGTCAAATGTTTAAGTATGGTTTACCTTAAGATTACTTGAACATGTTGCTGTATGGTGGTAAATGAAATCCACTACCTTCTATGTATTACAATAGACATAAATATAGGAATATGAGGTATAGCAGGAATAGCAGGTCTTAGCTTAACCCCCTAGGACATGCATGGACATTATATAAGCATTAGTTTGCAGATAATTTCTCATTCCTTGTTCAGCGCATTCATAGGTCTCACTATCTTCACACTGGGCTTGCCATTCAGGATGCCACAGGCTGCTTGTGTTTCGAGATTCTCAACTGAATCCTGAAACACAAAATATGAATAGCTAAAATCTACATTTTCTTTATGGTTCAAATAGAAATAAAGACTTTCCTAATTAGAGAGGCTTTCCTTTTCCTTTTTGTAGCTTTTTTTTAATGTCCTTTTGAATTTTTACCAGAGATAACATTCTTCTGATAGTCCTTGAACAGGGCTTCAGAAATACTTGCCTTGAAAATTTCAAAAAGATCCTTGAAATTCACAGGTAATTTTAGGCCTATGTTTGCATCCACAGCTGGTATAAATGGTACCTGACCAGCATGTCCAAATGTTATATATGTATTCATCCTTCTGATATTTGCACTAATGCTTGTACATGTTTGGAAGCTTTCATGTTCATTCTTGATGACAGAAATTTAACTGTTAAGTAGGACTATATTTAAAAAAGTAAATGTTGTTTTTCCCACATGAGTGTGGGAATCATTTTCTGACATAAGCGTGTTATTTCTAGCAGTGTAGATCCAGGTCTTGAAAAAGGAAGAAAGAGCCCAGTATAACATTTTAGTTTCAGTTTGTTGTTTGTTGTTGTTCAGTTTGTTTTTTGTTGTTTCAATTTATAGAGTTTTTACTGCAAAATAAACAGATCATTTGAGGGGTTGCAATGATGGCAATGCTAAAACGGAAGATGCTTCAGAGAAGTGCGCTTAAGTGTCTTGAGCTATGAAATTGTTCAGCAAATCTTAAGTGGCTGGCTTGCTTCTGACCACAAATAATATTTCAAAGTACAGAACTTAATAGTGTGTAACACTAATTGAGGTTGTAAAGAAAAATGATAGGATATTGGTACCTGCTGTGCCCCTACTTCCTAGGTAGGGGCATAGGAGAGGGGTGTCATTTTGAATACAAAATGGGGATATAAAAATGGGAATTCCTAAAACATGGATGAGGGTTTGAATTTCAGCATGGAGACCTGCCAACTGGAGGGAAATATTGCTCTTCTAGAGAAGAAAAGAAGCACTGGGAAGTGCAGCAGTCAATAAGGAGCAGTGTTAGTATTTCCTGACTGTCATTCCATGGCCGCAGAAGATGATGCTGTGCCAGCTCCTGCCCAATGCTTCCTGCCCTGATTGGGATCGCTTTGGTGCTTGCACCAGAGTCAGACTGTAATTACAGGTGGTGTTTTATTTGCCTTGTGCCAACAGGCCACAGCATTTTATAAGGCAAATAAACGAATGCTCCTCTGTGATGGTTGCAGTCTAAGCATACACCTGCGGAGCAGTCCCTGCAGCGCTTACTGTGTGCAGCAGAGATAACTGAGCCAATACCTCTGCTAACAGCAGCAATTTCACAGAAGTAGCAGGAGTGTGGTGGGCTGAAATATCCTGCTGTGACAGAAATATTCCTATTCCGTGAAAGCTGACTCCTTGAATCCTGTACCTGAAAACCTGCCTCTCTCTCCACTGCTCCCATTTTGACAAATACCCCAGAAAACCATCAGCCTCCTGCAAAACCGTGAGGGGCAAAAGGAAAAATGCCATCTAAGTATTAAAGATACTGGCTGTTTGCTTGACTAAAACGCTGATGGAAAAAATCTGTTTCTTTCTAGTGCTATGGATTGAGGAAGTGAAATGAAGCTCTAACTTAAGAGTTTGTGCATGCACATTATATTTCAACTGACATTTTTCCTCTGCCCTGTTCATGTTCCTAGTAAGTGATTAAATGTTCTCAGAAAATCTAAACAGTGTATTTGTGTGTGTGCATTTTTTTCAGTAGATCCGAATCACTTTAGCTGTATTTTTGGCAAACTTCATTCACTTCATCTTTCATTATATTTTACGATCACAAAGTCAACTCTCCAGCAACAAAGCGAAACACGGCTCTCTGAAATAAATGTTGTC
>JAUBNY010000267.1:5912923-5924415 GCA_032275445.1 Crypturellus soui | reverse complement strand
ACTCCTTGCTGTTTGCTCTGTTTACATATACCTTATCAATTTAACTTTCATTTTCTTTTGATGTTTTCAGTAAAAAAACACTCGTATGGTTTTTATAAGTCTCTTTCAACTTCTCTCCATTCCCTTCTCACTTTCTATTCCCCTCAGGCTGAGCAGACCCACTTTTGATCTGCTATCATTCATCCACATTAGATTGAATTCATCTGTCACAAACATGATGCACCCACGAGTATGTGCTACAGCTCCAAATCTGCACTGCACTGTGGAGATTATGACCGCTGCTCCTGCTACAAAGCTTTAGTGAGTTGACAGCTTGTATATTTGGTGCAGGAGGTCATCCACTAGACCCAAGAGAAAGACTGCAATGGCATACTGCAAAATAGCAAACAGTCTCTGGCACAAGGGTTGGATAAATCCAAAAAAAGTTATTTACCTGACTTGAAAAGCCAGTGTAACTCTCTATTATATTTGGTTCAGTGCTCTAGCAAAGAAGTTTTTATCTTCTAGTAATTTTTTTCAATAAAATTTCTTTAATATTTCTACTACAATTCTATTTGCAACATGACAAATTTTTCGATCATTCTTACCTTCCCTCACAAGCATTTGATAATGGATAATTCTGATGCAAAAGCTTACAAATTGCTGCAATAAGCAGCATTCTTTGAGCTCTGGTTCAGTTCCATGCTGTCAGCCAAAAAAGTAACTATCACACATAGATGTTCCACACTCCTACAAACTGTTAGGGGCAGAATAGTTACAAATTAGGGATTTTTTACTTAATTTGTTAACAATTATTATAAACTCCTAATTACTTATTCAAGGATTGAGGAAGAGAAAAAATAATTCAACAAACGCTTAGGAAAATGCCCTTGCTCCTTTCCCTTTTCCAGTCTCAGCTTCTCCTGTCTGCCACACGTTACACTCAGTCCCTCCAATTCCTTGATGGATGCAACAGGCAGCACATGAGGTTGGGAGATTTCTGTGTAATGGCTTCTTTCTGTCATTCTTCACTTCCTACTGAGTTTCCTTTGCTCCTGTGGGCTTCTTGGTATTGTTGATCCTGTATGAGATTCTCCATCGTCATCACCCTTTGGATATACCCCAGCATCAAAGCTAGCGCACATTCCTGTGACCAGCAAGGGGGAGCTCAGAGCCTCCTCCACACAGGGCATAAACCCAAAGCCTTTCTGTACAAATGCAGATTTCCAAGATCCTGCTGATGTTTAGTCCATCTGCTTTATTTCTAAAATAAATAACATCATATGCATGTGTTTGACCTCTCTTTTTAAAATCTTGATTTCTTAAAAAAAAAAAAAAAAAGTAGCGATATTAAAATCATTCTATGGGTTAACTATCAGAGTTCTCTAAAGGAGAGAACAATGCAGAACAGCTCATTTTGTTCCCAAATTGCAGATCATAAGATTCACTTCAGGGATGCTTATATCTCAGACTACATATGAAGTCTAGATACAGATCACCTCTATGAATGAGCCTTTTAAGAGAGGATAGACAATATTTTGGCAGGAATAAGTGTTTTATTAATTCTGTATCCAAGTGGTCTCATTTAAACTTAACACATGCAAAAATATTATAGAAAACAATGAAACAAATGTCCTAATTAAAATCAAACAAAGTATGCTAGGAAAAAAAAACTAGGCAGTGATGAGCTTTCTGTTGCAATCTCTGTCTCTAATAGAGGCTGTCAGCTGTTTCTATAGAGACTTCTCAGAATGAAAGCCCAGACCACACTGGCGCTTACTGCCACAAGTCTGCTATCCATCACTATAGCATGCAGTATTATAAACTCAGAAATGGGCATCAGGTTGTCAGATTTTCACAAAATACGTCCAGTGTCTCTCATCAGTTACAGATTTTGAAGGACAAATGCAACAACAGCTGTCTGGTCAAGGTAGTTGAGATGCAAAGAGCAATAGAATTAAGCTGTTCAAAGTTTCCTACTTTTCACTTTCTCTTCTATGAGAGATTTGCATGTACACCCTCAGTATATTGCATGGGCTCTCAGCAGCAAAGAGGAGACGTAGGTCATATACAGCTGTCCACTGTTCTTTTGCTAATAACCTCCTAAGAGGAAAGGAAGGAGGTGGCAAATCCACTATTTTCCCTGATATCTCTGAATAACTGGATGGAAATCCATACTAAAAAGCCTGTGGACAATTTTATATAAGTAAAAATAGTATTAATATGTCATCCATTATCATATTTTGATGATCATTAAACCAAGCAGACAGGCTGTTAATGTTTATATCATCTGATATTCTCCAAAAATATACACAGACTAATAGGAATAAAACAGCCCTTGTTCTGCCACACTGCCAATTGGGATTAATTTCATTCAGGCAAACATGTTTATGAAAATAAATAAAGAAAAAAAAATCCTTCTGCAAACAGCTAGTTAAATTTGACTTTTTTTTCTAACTCATCCAAAAGGATCAATTAGACCAGATGCTGTAAATGTTCTTCCCCTGCTGCTGCTTTACTAATTGTTAGTGTTGGTGTATGTAAATACTAATTAAATCTGGTCTGATTTACTCTTTTTGACTTGCCTTTAGATTTTAAAGGGAAAAATGGCTTTTTAAATTTATATAGACACTGTGTATTCTTTGTGTTTTTCAGAGCCTGTTCCAGTTAGCAACAAATGAAGATAAATACTGAGCAAATCTGTTTGGTTCTTCTGTAGAACAAACAGTCCCATTTACAAGGCATTGCCAGATACAAGGCTTTTTTTTTTTTTGTCCATTAACTTCTAATCTTCTAGTCCATTTGGTCACCTGTTTGAAATTTCCTCTGATTCAATGAAAGAATAATGACCATGACATGACATTAAGTGTTATCTCAACATTTTACTTCAGTGTTAATTGCCAGTGATTTGTGGGCAAAGGAGGTGACAAAGAAGAATATATTTGAAGTGAAGGTAGATAAAGTATGAAAATATCTCCTTGGGTTTTATGTGTTTTACCTGACCCAAGTAAGCATCATTCCTTTAAATCATTATTTCAGAATGTTTTCTTCTGACATTCAGAGGATAATTTAGCAAGCTGGTTTGGTAAGGATGATTGACCACCGATTTTATAGCAGAACATTGAACTAGAGGTGAAATGAAAGAAAAGATGAAAAGATGAGTGAGGAAAATAAAAAAAAAAAGAAAAAGAAAAAAAGAACATGATTACATTAAGCTCGCAGAAATTAGATCCTAGATTACAAATGAAAACTGTGTGTGACCCACTTATACTTAGCTACAATTAAATGGTGAAAGCTGGAAGGAAGCTGAAATGAAGTTTCCTCTGCAGAGACTGTTTTATTAGTTCAAAGCAGCGGAGCTTCATCATGTAGCCTTGTGCTGAGCTCGCCTCTCCTGACCCGCAGGCTCCGTCGGGCCGCGGATCGCCTGGAGCTGCGCGGAGACGGCAGGCTCCTTCGGCTGCAAACCTGCTTCCTCCAAGGAGGGCAGCACTGGGACCGAGGGGCAGCAGCATGGAGCGGTGAAATCAAAGCGTGTTTCACACCGGATCCCTTGCAGCTATCTAACTGAAGCGTTATTTTTTGCTGTCTCGGTTCAGGGTCGTTTTCAGCTGTGAGCTGTTCATCAGGGTTGCAGCTGTGCAAGCTGGCTCTGCACATTGAAGTTCTTCTTGCCGCACTTGCGACTTTTCAGCAGTAGCTGAAAAGAGGAAGGGAGATGGACGGAGCAAAGTGATACTTTAGCTTCTCCTGCCATATAAAGAGGAGCAGGACTCTCTTGTGTCTGGCATTGATTTAAGATGAAAAGCTCTTGAACCTTCAACAATTATCCAACCGTTATATGACTTACTGATTTGTGTAAGCAGAGCATATGCTCCAACTCATATTTTTATTGCACTTCTGATGTAGTCCTCTTAATTCATCACTTGCTTATCTTGTAACAAATCAAGAATAGCCCCACTGAAGTCATTATTTTTAGTTTCACTACCCCCAAAAGATCTTTCTATTGGTAGTGAAGGTCTGTCTTAGTGAGCTTACAGCTACTGACAATAGGCTTTCGCTTTCTTATTGTCTTCAATGTATGCTTTAGAACAGGACATCTTTTAGAGAAAAACATGTGGTCCTCACATCACAGTCTGGACCCCAATAAATAAATAAATAAGTGAAAATTGATGACCAAACCAATATCCAGATATATAATAGTACTTCTTCAATGCAACTAGTTATGTGTTAGCGTCTAACCCAGGTCAAGGAGAACGCTGGTTTGGAAGCTGCAGACTGGTCTACATCCTGCTGCAACTTTTCCTAGCAGCACAAAATACTAACATCTTGAGACTGTTCTCACTTGGTTTCTGGACCAAACTAGCCAATAATCAGTACTTGACTAAGGAAATCCAGTTAGAATAAAAATGCCATGACTCTTTTCATGTCGTATCATAAGCAAAGACTTATTATTCTAAATTCTAACAAAGGTGAAGTATAAAGGATGTGCCAGCTGGGCAAGGTGGGATCCCAGATGTAAAAGACCTGAGACTGCTGCTCCATCCTTTTGCTTATGTTGTCCTAGAGTTAGCTTCAACTCAGAGAGATAACATTAACCAGTGGAAATGAGGGGTGCATCATATACTCTAAACTGATAACTTGCCTCAAGACATTAAAATGTCCTATAGAACAGCCTAGACACAACTCCAAATCAAGGTCTATATTCTTCTCTTTAAGCTCTTTTTGTGTTACCAACGACTCTTCAGTGTTTTTGTTTGTTTTTTAATAAAAGAAGAAAGATCATTTAGCTGGTCCTGAGCTAAACACCTGAGTCCTTCCTCAAAATTATATTTCTAAAGCTATAAATACAGCTAGGTATATTTTTTATACCATAGTCTTTTCTCTGCCTACACTTGTTTGGCTTTCTTACTCTCTTTACCTAGTGAAGCTTGCACTTGCTGGACATGAGGCTACACCACAAATACTCAAGACCATTTTTCCTTTCTCTTTGTGCCTTGCATCACCATTCTCATTTCCAATATACCTCTCTATCACTTTTTGTACCAATAAAGTTGCATTTTCTGACACTGTGAGACTGCTTCTTATCACATATATTTCTTAGTATCATGGATTATTAAACTGTACAGTATATTTTCAAGACATTCCTATATCTTTTTGGAGTTGACTCTCCTCGCTATAACCTTATTTCATTTTTGCCCCTGACAAATGCAACAGAGGGAATTCTGGGATGTCATAGCCCAGACTTGTCTCAGTTCAGATGCTCTTTGCTATACCAATAGTGAAAAACACGACGAAAAACAAATACATTTCTGATTTAGAGGAATCACCTGTGTGATAATGCATGTTTTGTTGCTAAATTTAAGCCTTTGTTTTTGAATTAAGCTCCCATTTGTAGAAAAGCTTCCTTTTATTCCTCAGTAAACATTCCAGCACAACTGCCACCCATGTCTACAACTTATGGAGGCTGTATATGAAATAAAATCTGAAATAAGGAAAATCAACATCATATCATATCCTTCTTTTTCTCCTTCCACTTTCACCATTGTCTTCACTCACTAATGATGAAGGTTAACATTAAACATTGTGTGAATGGCTGTCAAATCAATCATGGTTTTCTCTGAGTTAGGCTAGAAAGAAGCAACACACTTTGTAAGAAATCAGAGAAGGGCTGAATGAGATAATGTAAAATCACTTATACAGGCACTCTGGAGATGGAACCCCAGTTAATATTTAATATAGTCATTAACCTGAGAGTGGGAGAAAGAGGGTAATGGATGGCCTATTGCTTTTACCTACAGGACAAATTTCTGAAGTCAACTTTCTCCCCTGGGGCAAGTATCACACATGCCAAAAATCTATACAGAGGGTTACAGATGAAAGGAGTTTGAACAGCCTCAAAATTCCCATATGAGCTTTGTGAAAACTGCAGACAGACCAGACATCAAAACTTGCCATATTACACACAGCTGTGGGCCATTGCCATCCAAATGCTCAATTAGATTATTATGGCAACAGACACGCCATGCTGGTAAAATAACCAACACATCTGCAGAAACTACAGCAAATAATCAATTATTGAAGGAAACTACCTACAAATAGCATTATTCCCATCATTTCTTGTTTTTCTTTTCCTTCTTTTTTTTTTTTTTTTTTGCATTCTGCCTAGATGACCAGCTGTTAGAGATTGCCCTTGAGGGACAGAAATCCATGAAGTAAATTTAACTATGAGAAACAGAAGTGTTTTTTTTTCTTGTTGTTTCTTGAAGAAAAAAAGACTTGAAAACCCATTAAACATTTACAGGCAGTCTTCTAAATACTCTAAACAATTTCTGTGGCAGGGGCACAGCACAAAGTGTGCTTTTATGCCAAGTAGTCAAGTTACATAGTAACCATTTCAATAATAGTACCACTTGCACCACTGTCTTCATTCCCAGTACAGTCTTCAGGGGGATGTGGCTTTACTCCTAAGGCTAAACAGGCTGTAGCGCAATGGTTTGCTCATCAGCAACACTTAGGATGGCACCCATCCTCCCAGTCACATGGGCTACACAGTCCCTTTTCCCCACACCAGCTGGCCAGCATCCAGCTTTAGATGGAATTTCCCTGCCTCACTGTGGACCAGAAAAACTGCCAAGCATTCCCACTTCCCTTAAGTGCCTGCTCCTGAGCATACAGAAGCAGCAGGCAGCTGCTGTGTTACTGGACCTTCTTTCCTCACTGCAGCAGAAAGCCACTGCATCTTCCTTTGTAAAGGAAGAGCTTACGTGCACAGGCTTCCTCAGCTAAGTCAACACGGTCCATGTTGTGCCATGGTAAATAGTAATGTAGCCGACAGCTCTCTGCATCAGAGGTCAGCACAACAAAAACTTGTATCAGGACTTGAAACAGTGGAGAGTTAGAAATTTCTCAACAAAGAAATTTCTCAGCAACAGAAGTACTAAAGTTATTAAAAATGCAGAAATACTTATTTTTTCCTTCTGTCTGATCCTTAATTTCTAATATAAAACAGTATGAGACTCAGTATGCAGTATGCACTGAGACAACGAGTAAATATACTGACATATCAAAGCCAGCAAATTTCCTAAGTGTTAGCATTTTCATTAACTTTTGCTACAATATCGAATATTGTACTAAGCTCTATATAACTCAGATAAAACAGACAGATCCCTGAGGAACTTACTGCTATAGAGAGCAAACATAAAAAAGTCAAGATCATCCTTGGTCACAGCTTATTCACTGTGCCTTTATTTATTTCTTAATGACTGGATTCATTTGAAACGGACTGATGAAAGCTACAAGAGAAACTGGTTTTATTAAGAATGGTCTCTTTCTGAGTTTCTCTTCCTCAGAAATAAAGATCAAAATCCTGTATTTTTGAAATTCTTTTTTTTTAAATCCAAATTAAAAATATATATATATTTCCAGAAATGAAGTAGAATATCATTTCATTTTTAGCTTTCAGGATAATCAGTAAATCATAAACTTGAGGACCTATACAAAGCAAAATGTTAATGACAGATCCACCTGTGCCTTCAGATCTGAAACTAGCCTGTAGGCAGCTCCGAGAAGTGGCAATGACTTTCCTTCACAAAGGCACTGGCAGTCTTGTTGAGTTCAATGCAAAAACATCACACTAGTATGATCACAGTGATGCAAGATCAGAAAGGAAGCATCACTGTCTCATTATGAAAGGAGTTGCATCCTCTTATCCTTAACGTTGCAACATTATTTATCACATGTAGAACATCATTGTCATATGTGACACTTTCCAGGTAATTAAAAAGGCAAGATGCTTGCTACAGGAAAATGATAATCTAAATTAGGCCAAAGAATGACAATCAACTGCGCAGCTAAGAGAGAGAAAGAAGCAAAAAACAATCGTAAATGACGGCAATATTGTTCTCAGAGGACAGTACTGAGTAAATCAGTATTGCATACTTACTTTTAGTTCAGTTAATTTATGATTACTAAAGTAACAATAATATTATGGCTACTGTGGCAGATTAGGTGGCAGAGAAGCATATACAGCAGAGCCAGAAGATAGCTATAAGAAGATAGACTATAGGTTTGTATTTTGTTTAGCAAAAGTGCTTCTGTCTTTGAAATTCTCCCTTTATTGGTAGGGGGGGCTAAGAGGAGTGGTTACCCTGCTCGTCAAGAGCGGAGAGCACTGCTTTCATGCCTGAGGTCTTGGCAGGTTATGAGAGTACCTACGAGTCCACAGTGCTCAGGGCTGGTTCAAGGCATGGATCTGCAGGACCTGGCGCTGCAATCTGCGTGCAAGGTGCAATTTGTGCATGCCGTGGTGAAGAAAATATGAGTGTCTGTGAGAAACGGTGGGTACCACGCTGGTAAGCAGAGGCCGCATGTTGCTGGTAGATCTCTTCATCAGATCCAGAACTCTGCAGCAGAGAGAGCTGATGTGTTCCCAGCAAAAATCCATATATCTCCCTGTCAGAAGGCGAGAATCTAAATGAGTTCATCACACAGCTGCTTTGCTCTCCTGATGCAACAGTGGAGAATCACCTATTAGAGTGGAAGATTTGGTCTTCCTAATCACTGGCATTTTTCTCTCTGATCTTTCAGCTACTGTGCTTGCCATACTACACTATTTACTGTATTGGGCAATAAGGACAGCATGTCAAGCCATAGATATATAAAAAATATAAATCATTTGATAGCACTATGAGATTGCAGTTGAATGCAGGCATTTTTTTCATAATGGTTTAGTGAATCTAGAGTAGAAAATAGGGATATTTCTATACCTGCATTGTTTTCCACACATCTGAAAAATGTTAAAAGAGCCAAGGGGAAAGTGGCCTTTACCATGAAATATTTTTGTGTAGTAATAATTAAAAATATATTTAATCACTAAAACAGGCTGATGAATTGCAACATTAAAGAAATCTTCTAGTAAGGTCAGCTGTCTTACCCATACTTATGGTAAGCAATGGGGACATTAAGATGAAATACTAAACTCTTAGCAGCTAAGAGAAAAAAAGAAAGCATAGTTTAAACCATGGTAAACAAAGCAATGATTTGTATGGTAGAGATTTTTTAGTTGTGTTTGAAACTTATAGTTGCTTCTAATGCTGATAAAGCAGCAAAACATTTTAGTTTATATTTCTGTCACTATAGCTCTAAATTTATGCTGAGCTTTGGTCTGTGTGAACCATTTGTAAATATATAGGATAGTGTCAGGAAGCTTTTATTGTTTGAGAACAGAGGCAAAAGAAGTGTATAAAACAAAATTGTGATGATACAGAGCACCTAATTTTATATTTGATCTTAGATAGATATAGATAGATAATACTCATAGTTTCTTTTCAGGCTCGTAGATGATATGCGGTTCTTTGCATTGTTAAGAATTGGATTCTGCTTTTCCTTTTAATAATTATATTGCATTTTACTGAAAAATATTATGACCTGGTGTGTACATCTGGTTTGTGGCCCTGGTTCTGCTACTGACCTATTCTGTATCACTGAAGAGTTCTGTCAGCCAGTGAAAATGTATCCAAATTTAGAATTTGTTCCACTTCCAGATCTCATTGAGTAGCTCATGATACAAGTCCATTTAAACAGAATGCATAAACACAAGGAGATCTGCTTTGGAAGCTCCTTGTACCAGATTGCTTGATTTCTGGAGATTATAAAAGAGAAGGATAATGTTATATCAAACCCTGTTCTTATTCTCTTCCATCAACAACGGCTTTTGACAACCATCAACTATCTATAAAACTTTTCCTGTGTTCCTTGACTGGGTATTATCTAACTCTATCTTAGAAAACGTAGACTGGTTTGGGGTTCCTTCCTTATCAGAAAAAAAAGTCAGTCAGTAACTAGCACAGAATGAAACAGTCATTGAGGGTTTCCAACTCTCTTTGTTGACTACAGAGGGTATCTAGACAGTTCAGGAAGGTGGATTGAATCTCTTTGTACATGCAGAGCCTGAAAATCCTGTGGGAAGACAGTCATCTTTTCCAGCAGATCCCACAGTAGAATTTGCTTCCAAGTTTGGTGACCAGCTGGTAGACCAAGAATGTATTCCACCCAAGTCTGACATATCCCAAGGACAACTAAATAGACTTGCCTTTCAATAAATTTATTTATAATGTGCAGCATCTTGTTTACCAAAGGACTGTTTTTCTGTTTTGTTTTGTTTTAAATGATATTTCTCAAATCCAGCAGTTCTTGTTGCTTAAAATATAACAACACAAAAGGGTTTCATATTTTCTTACATGGGAATCATGAGGTCTATTGCATGGTATTGATTAAGGTTTCATTACTGATATTTATGCAAAACAGTTTCAGAAATGCCTAAGACACTTGGTGTCATGAATTCTAACTCCTGTTACATATTGCAAAAACACAGTCACAATAATTAAAAATATCAAGTTTAAGTAAGGGTTATGCTAATATAGACTCTTTCCCTTTGTTTATAATTTTCCTCTCCACAGGAAAAGAAATCAGATTATTGACATTTTTTTTTAATAATAGCACGGTTTCACTAGTATTGCATTGGTTTTATTGACAGCAGCCTACGTCACTATAATCTCTTTTACAAGCAAGTAGAGAGCCTGATGATTTTTTGTTAAGATATGAATGAAAACCATTTTTACTTGCATTGCTACACAGATAATTCAAATGAATAACAACACATTCTCCTCTCAAATAATAATTGACATTTAGACAACAAAGACTACATCTTTCTTTTGGTCAATGCCAGTATTAAAATCATATGAGATACATTCCCAGCTTATGATGCAAAGGTGGTTATAAAGGTAGGAACAGCTTTCCCAGAGAATATGTGGAGTCTCCAACCTTGGAGATATTAAAAACCCAACTGGACATGGTCTTGAGCAATCCACCCTAGCTGAAACTGCTTGAGTGGCAGGGTTGGGCCAGATGATCTCCAGAGTCCCCTTCGAACCACAACCATTCTATGATTCTGTGACTTATGACTCTATGCATTCGGCAGAGAAAACAAATACACAGGTAAGTATTGTAATCACTATATGCAAAAACAATAATAAAGAAAAATAGAAAATTGGTCTTATGTCTGATCTTTATTTTTTTCAGAGGAAGGAATATAGCTATATTGCCAATAAATTCTATTAATCCTATCAATCAGATGATATATGCAAAAGTCAAACCTACAGCAGGTTTTATTTTCTGATTTTATTTTCTGATTCTGCTAAGACACCTTTAAGCAAGTTCTCATGTCCTAATTAAAATGTGATTACACACAGTAAGGACATAATTAAAATAGCCTCACTAATGCTCAAAGAAAAGAGAAGTTCAATGGAGCGATAAAAAGAGATGAGAATACAAAAAGGGTAATAAATACTGAGCTATAGATAATCTTGGTAAAATCACTTTTGAACTCACATTTTAGATACATTAGGAAAGACCTTAAGGTCCTGATTATGTTAAGTTTCTAAGTGCATATTTAATTTTTTTGAAGCCAATGGGAATTGAACATGTTTTCCTGTAAGGTGAAACAAACATGC
>JAUBNY010000267.1:5897055-5909693 GCA_032275445.1 Crypturellus soui | reverse complement strand
GAAATCTCTTCTTCACAAATAACATTTCCTGGCACAGTCTGTAAAGACTGATCCCCTTGCTCTAACATTTTGCTATTGTTCATTTTATTGCTAGCTTTTCATCTCAGTTATAACACAGCTGTACATATCTTTAGATACCTTTAATAACTCCTATCAATCTCCCTGTATTGACCCAGCTAACTTACAATATCATCCTAACCTCCAGCAACTAAACCCAGGGTGAACACTGCAAAAGCAACATCTTTCTCCTGGTCCCTCAGCTAGCTCTGCCTGTGTAGATTTGTCAACAGCACAGTGCAGAGTGCCCTGCTTGCAGAGATATTAGCTCAGATCATGAAAGCAGAGAACATTTACTCAGGTTCAGCCCTGTGTTTGCACAGGTTTCTTTTCAGGGGGAGCCTGTGCAATATCCGCTCTGCACGCAGCATGGTTAGGAGGTGCAGATATGCCCTAGGTGATTTAGCTTTAGGCAGAGTGTACCTCCAGCTCTAGGTTTGGTTTAGGTACCGCTATGTGTTTTAAGCTATCCTCTTAGGAGTTCACAGGTTCTGATGCTCATCAGATCCCAATACAACCCTTCCTATACCCATGCCCTCTAGGAAAGAGACTTGAGAAAGGTTTCAGTGGTGGAAGGATGTGCACAGGGTAGAAGGCAACGCACTTTTAGGCTTCCCAGATGGAACAGAAAGGAGCCAGAACTCCATGAAAAATTGTCTTGCAGGCACAGCTTATTTCTGTGTTAAACTTTCACTTCTGATGAGAGTCTCAATTAAGAACGTCCCCCACTGCAAATATCTCAGCACTGTTTGCATATACCAGTGCATCCTTTCCGTAAAATATCTCATTTGTATGTTCATCCTACAAAGGAAAGCTGTTGCAACCACAGAAAAAGTCTTAAATTGCCAAAGGTTATGCCATTATTCCTGAACACTGCTGGAATCTTTCTATCTAGTTTTAATTCTCTGGGTATATGAGATATTTTTACTTTTCTTTTTTTTTCTTTTTTAAGGTAGCAGCAGCTTCCTTGCTGTCTCTCAACGCATTCTTGCATTGTTGTCACAGCAGATTTTACTTAGCAGTTTTTGCTATTAGTGCACTGCCTTCCAATAGTTCAACATTTCTTTTATTCTTCTGAATATTACTTGATTTTGTTTTTTAAAGCATTTTAAAATCAGAAAATAATGAAAAAAATAGACTTCCAACTGTCTCCCTTTTTTTCTACATTTTCTATTTTTTACAGCTTTTGAGGCAGAAGGAAGGGTAACGATAAGACATGCTGCCCACAAGTGTTTCTGCTATTTGCATATCCTTCGTATCCAATCATAGCTTTTTTAGGCCTTAACTTTTTGCTCCATATACATAGTGTTGAAGATTACAAATGAGAGAGATATACTATATTACTAATTCATTCAAAAGGGCTTTAAGCCTTCCAATTCTGAGTGCTATAAATAATCTTTAAGTGAGATCTGCAGGACTAAATCGAATTTATCTTTCTGGTTAGCATGAAGTTTGCCCCTGTGATAAAATTCGGCTAATGTAAAAAAAGAAATAAACTGAATGAGTTCGCTTTCTCTGAAACATATTGCCCTTGCAAAGATATTCTAATTGTTTTTTTTTAATTTGTTAGTGTGGAAATTCAAAAATGACTCTGAATATACCTAGACAGACCCTAGCACTGGCCGATACTCCAAGAATCAATTTTAAGACTCCAGTAATAGAGTCAGATGAAGATTCAAGTTAGAAACAGAAACCTCTTCAGAAAGATCATGGAATTTCCAAAATTATGGATAAAAAAAGATATATTGAGTATACCCTTCGTTACTTCAACCAATTCAGAAAAGTTTACTGCAAAATATTGTTGGCTCTGGTGACCCACCTATTTTCAGACAAAATAGTTAATTTGGGTGCTGCAGGGAAGGAGAAAGGGAGAGTGGGAGTTTTAGTGTGCAGTTCATCAAAGAGCATTTTTGTGTAACTCTATTTCAAATATGATTTTTGCCAATCAGAACAAAACTAGAATGCTGTCATGGATTTTTTGCAGCGTAAATTTAAGCGGAAAGTTTTAACGGAGTGCTTTATAAACTGATAAACACTGTTCCAAAGAAATACAGCTAAGCTTAATCAATTTTATACTGGTTATGTAAACTGATAGTTTACCTAAACAGGAGGGTAGTTTTAAAGGGTTAAATATTTTTAACCCTCTTTCGGCTGGCTTGCTTCTGTATCTGCCATTCAAATATCTGTAATTCTCTGAAGAAGTCCAAGGGCCAAGATGGAGAGCAGAAAAGTTTCTGAGCTTCTCTTGGACATTCTTGCTATTACAGGACAACAGAGAGGAAAGCCTCTGTTTTTCCTCTATTTTCTTGACAACCCTGAATATACCCAGCATCCTTACACCTTCTTCAGCTTTCTTCCATTAAGATCTTATGAAGAAAGAATATCAAACCTGAAAATGTCTATTGGAGAAAAGTCAATACTTTGAGAACACAGGCCTCTCTATCCTTCGAGGATCCAGCCTCAGAGAATCTCCATCAGATGACAAGAACGGAGGAAGTGAGGAAGAGCTCAGACCTGAGGTGCATCAGCCAACGGGAGATCCTCTGCCTAATCCCCTTCAAGCAAGGTTCTTGTGTTTGCTGCATGAGATTGTGGAGATTCACTGTTGACCACTAGTGACAGGTCACATTCCCACCTCGGTTCTGCTCCCATTTTAGGGAAGACAGAATGACTTGTCTGGCTTTCACTAGGCAGAAAGAAACAGATGTTTGTGAATTTCCTAGCTCCATCGGGCGCCATCCAGACAGCACTGCAAGGGGGAAAACATTCTTGGGAGTTGTCATGTTTCTAGATTAAAAACTGAAAGCACATCTGTTCTAAAGCCAACACTTTGAGTTACAAAGGACTGTGCACTGGCTCTCACGACAGTACTTGCCCTGCCTGGTCTGCGAATGGAAAGGTGCACCTGCTCTTTATGATAAGAAAATCAAACAGACTAAATGGAGAATCTCTCTGCTTGTTTTGTTTCATTCTGTCAAAGCTAAACCTGATTTTTTTGAGTTGCCTATATTCTGCAATAATTATGATTATTATTAGCAGATTGAAGATTGAATGCAAACTAAAGCTCACTGCAAAGTCTGCTTCTATCCCTTCTCTTTTATTAGTTTGCCATGATTTTGTGCATAGTTTTCTGCCTCAGCTTGTCTGAAGTTAACTATTTATTAGATGTGAATGGAATTTGGAGGTATAATCACATAAGTTGTGATAAAGATTTGGAAGCTTTGGAAGAAAATCACTACATTTGTGACTATACTCCCCAATAAAGAATGTGAAAAAATAATTCTAATACTAATTCTAATTCTAAACACTAAGTTAAATATTTATAAATAAAAATGTGAATAATTTAGATAATAAATAATATTATTAGAATATTGTACACTGATTAATCAATATTAATTAATGAACATCTCTTAGATTATTATGTGAGAGAAATAGAATGAGCGATTCTTTCATGAGACATCTTCCAGTACTATGTGTTTTGATGAAAGAGAGAGTACAGGAGGCAATTAAGGTGCTTGGGAAACGTTATTAAGAAGGTCTATTAGCTGCCATTCCTTCCTGACATAACATGGTAACATAACATCCTACAGGCATCACATTTAGTAGTTAACGCACAGCTGCAATTAATTAAGCATGGGAATCATCTGAATAAATGATTTGTAGATGCCAACAAATGCAGATGTGCAAATCCAAGCTAGTTACTCCAGGCTTTCTTTGTAGTCTTAGAAAGGAAAGTATCTTTAAGGCATAATCCTTCTCATTTTGATACAGCCAACTGCACGGCATCATAAAAAGTATTCTCTAAACATTTCTTCCCATTTCTCCCCCCTAACTGCAGAAGGAGATGAAATGAACAGAGATAAACTGGAATCTACTTTAAAATTCAGAGTATTTAGACACAGAGGAATCTAGCTGGCAATTCCACCAGAAGAAGTATTGAGTCATCTTTACTAATTCGTTCACTCTGCAGTGCTCCTGTTCCTCTGTTTGCACTGAGGTAATCATGAGATTTACTCATCATGAAGACCTTTTATGGTACTCAATTGAGAGGAAATATTCTTCTTATTATTATTACTTTGCATGTACCAATGGGAATACCATTCTCCTTTCTTTCAAATAGATATTTGGTTTGATTTCAGACAGAAAGATGTCAAAGGCAGAATACTCACTACATCCATTTCTTGTCAGGTTAACTTCCCTCCCAATTACAACATTTAAGCTTCCAGAGAAAATATTAAAAATGATCACCCACAGCCATCAACATCACATGTTTTGTTTTCTGCATCAGGCGTTTCTTTTTTTTTCTTTATTTTAAGCAGATCTCCTTTCATCATACCACTGCATACCACAGGCACACCAAATAAAAAAATGGATTGAAAAGCATTCTATAAATGCTAATGGTAACATTGCTTCATTTTTATCCCTCTTAATTATATATTCACTGAGTAACACAATGAAGCACAGAAAGAACGAAAGAATGGGGAGGTAGAGTCTCTTACCTGGCCTTGAACCAAGCATTATTTCTACAGGTATTCTATGATCTAAGCATAGAAATCAAAGCATGCACTTTAGAATATGTAGTAATTTGAGCACTGTGATTTTAATGCCAGTAATCAGTTTGTCATTGCTTAACATAAGTACAAGAGAACACTTAAAATGGTATAATAGAATTTTTCTTTATAGGAATTTTATGTAACTGTATTAGAATCCATTACTATTCCAGGAACATGTATTCCTGCTTCTGACAATTAATGTCCTGGGGTTGGCTCACAGCAAACATCATTTCTCATTTCAGATGGTGTAAGCTATGGTACAAATACTAGAAATGGCTAAATCTGAGGAGTATGACACTCCAGAATTTCTGTTTTGACAAGACAAGACATATAGGCCAAATATTGAATTTGCATTAAAGAGCAAGAATATTATTTGTAAGCCAAAGATTAGGTTACTGATAGGTGACATATCACTGCAGAAGCCGGTTATCACTCTAAAACCTCAAGAGAAGATTGGCTGAGATGACTGGATGATTTTCATCTAATCAATGAACCTATTGGAAGAAGTCCAGAAAAAAAAAATAAGTTGCAACATCTTGAGGAGGTGAATTAGTGTGCAAGGAAGAAAAGAAATTAAGCTGAGTTGAGAGATACCCTGGAAAAATCTGATGCAGATGGCAGCAAGGCTGAATAGAAAATTTCCCACCACAGTGAGGACTTTCCTTTTTTTTTTTTTTTTTTCCAACTAGGGAAATTTCCAACATTTTTTTGGAGGGGAGGATATCTACTTTGGAAAACAAAACTTCTTATAGGAATATATCACCTTCACTTCAGATAAGGCAGGTTTTTTATGATATGCATTTGGCCAAAACCATTAAAGGAAAAGGAATAAGGGAATGAAAATCTAGCAGATAGTCAGGAGAACTAAGGCACTCCCATTGTGAATGTGGAAGACTAAAATCTCACACTCTTTCATTTTGAAAAAAAATGAATCTTCTTTATCTCACTTAGTTAACTTGATTGCCTGAGCTTTAGACTTTGGATGGAGGGAAGAGTAGCTATGGAGAAAAAAAAAGTATTCTGCAAGAAACTTAAACCCAGGTTTGGGATCTGGATATGACATACAATATAAATTCAACAGTAATGTTATATCTAAAAAGATTTAAGGTTATTTAGTGTTCTTTAGAGTTGGAGCAGTCTTGGACCACTTTGAAACAATTAGTGTTTGAGCACAGGCAAAAAAAAGTCTTGTTGATGGGACTTTAGTTATAATTGTTATAGCTGGAAAAAGAATAGACAAAGGCACAGAAGATCTATCTCATGGTCTCTAACTCCAAACTTTGTCCATTTTGGTTTTAGCCGATATAATAAAAAATATCATCCTTATTCATAAATTTTGTCTTACTTTACATATGTTCTTTGATCTATATTAAGACACAAAACTCTTCAAAAAACTGTAGATAAATCTGTATAGGCTTGTAAAGCTACTTGAAAGAGTCCTGCTCCCACAGAACTTCATACACTACTTCAAAGTTAAACAGGTTGCAAATTCACTAGTACAAGTTAATCGCTGCTAACATAGCAACTAAAATTTATTTTCTGTATCCCTGTGACTATCTTGACGTATTGAAAGTACAGTACAACTAGAAATTACTTAAAAGCAGCAAATTCTCCTACTAAATTGGATGATCAGCTAGAAATGTCATTAGGTCCAGACAATATCCCAGCTTGTTCATAAACTTTTGTTGGCTGAAATATGAAGAGAGAAACACAAATACACTTTGAGCAAAATATGTTGTAAATCTTTGTTCATTTTGCATAATAGTGATTAAGAAGGAAAAGAAATTATGGTAAAAAGTCAACACATTTCACATTTTTGTAGAAAAAAACATATTTTTCATTTATTTTGTTGCATAATATTCCATTTTGTCATTGATTTCAATAGTTTTCTTCATGTTTTGTCTTAGAATAAATGAAACACTACCCTTTTTTATTTCCATGAAAGTTTCAGATGTTCTTACTGTAAATTGATTTGTAATTATTTTCTCGGTCTCTCATTATTACTATATTTACAGGTTATTTATTCAGATCTATTTAGCAGTTTTAAAATTTAAATCACAGTGTACATTCTCATATAATTACCCTTTAATTCTAATTCTAATCTTAATCCTAATCCTAATAAAATTGTTTTGAAGACGAGATTAATTCTACCAAAATTCCATGAAAATAGAAATTATGTATCATCTTAAAGCAGTGTTTGATAATTTGCGAGTGATATAGGTTAAAGACAATTCATTTGATAGTCATAGCAAACAAATTGGGGATTGCATTTTTTTAAATGTCTCATTGTCATTCCTCATTCTCATGAGGAGTCAGAAAATTTCTTAGATACTTCTCTAAGAGACTTTCTATTCTTGTGTGAATAAAGCTATTTAAAGGAAAATGGCACTCCAAAATAAATTTTAAGATTTTACAGTTGGCCTATAATTAAAATGAAATGTAGAAGTACCTTTTGGCTCAGAAGCAAATTCCAAAATGATTAGCATAAAAAGAAGTGACAGATGTTGCTACTGCTAGTGAAAGAAACATTCTAAAAAGTGAAAAAAAATTAGTCCCCATATTTATCAAATCATATTGGTATCTCAAAACAAAATATATGTATTTGACTTGAAAGGACATTTTAAAATTGATTTGCTTAATCAAAATTGGTAAAATATTTAAACTAAGATTGCATGATGCTCTTTTAATAATGTATATTTTCTTTCAACAAAAACAAACAAACAAGCAAAACTTCTAAGAGATTTTGAACAGCTCTGTTACTTGACTATTAAGTACAAACTGCTTGTTATATTTTCTCTTTCGCTCAAGAAGAACAAATATAGGTTTGTACAGATAGTCTTTTTTCTTGTTATGGCTTTACTGTCTTAACCATTTTGGGTAGAATGGAAAGGCCATAATAAAACGTGGTTTTAAGTCTTCTTCTAATCTTCCCTTAGTATATTTGTTACAAAACTGTACAAGGCACTTCACCTTACACAGATAATATCTTCAAAGTTTAACAATGGATAATTCTATTTAAAATATTATTGGTTTTACAGATCTGCCAGCCATTTCCAGTTTTAAGTATAAAGGCACCATGACCTGAATAACATATTCCAAGGCATTTTCCTAATAACTTTCTTGAATATTCCATAATGAGAAAACATTTTTGTCTGTGTCAAAATAGTTAGAAAGCTACAGAAAGCAAATAACTTTTTCAAAATAGTTTGTACAACACAACAAGGTGCATATTTGCTCCCCAGATCACCTCTCAGTTCTGATTTTTGGCATGGAATATCCCTTCGTGCAATCCTTATGTTTTCCTGGGCTACAAAAAATGAAATAATTTATTAATATTGCACCTGCTATGGATGAAGAAACACTACTTCATATCTCATTGTAGTCATTTCGTTGATTTATAGACGTTAAGTCACAAGGAAAGAATCACAATCTTTATAATACCTCTGAGACCTGCAATTAGGTTTTGGGTTTCAGATTTATCTATAGCAGATGTATAAATACACACAACTGACAACTTCTTATTAACTATTATCCTTAATAAAAGCTGTTTAGAGAAATTCATATTTTGATAGTAAAACATCTCCATTTGTCTTAAATTTTCTGCTGCAATTGCCCATTTAGTTCAGGACATTACAGTAAATCACAGGCACAGAAGGACATTTAGTTTGGGGGATGTAGGCTTTCTACATCGAGACAAGATAGTGTCTGTAATTCAAATTCTAGCAACTGTCACCCCTTACATGCTAAATTAGAGCATTTTACAGTGATGCAGAAAGCAGATTTGAGGGTAGAATGTGACCATGAGGAAGAAAGTTTTGAGAAGCAGAAGATCCCATCTGCAGTTGCCTGTCTTAAAGACAGAGAAAAACTCAGTTTTCTCTTTATTCTCCATAATTTCCCAGCACTTGGTGTTTTTATGAAAACTATCAGCATCAGACACATCAAACTCCACTCACTCTGAACACTTCTGGATAACTTGCTTATTTCCCTTGCCTCCAATCTGATTCGCTGGAGAAGTGGTGCCAGCTCAGCCTGCTTGGTAGTCATCTTGGTGAGCCGTAACACAGCAACTCCAGATGGAAGACAGGGCAAAACACCTCCCTTCAGAGCTACCTCCAGTTCAGTTCCCATCAATCAACCAGTAGCTGGGAGTGAAGACACACTCATTTGCCCGGCTTTTCCATGCCAAAGGCTCAGCACTTAAGAGCTGAACTTTCCTTTGCATCAAGTCTGGGGGGGAAGGAAAAGTATGAATTTCTCAGAGATTTCCCTCATGGCTACTAAGTCTGCTACGCTCTAGCAACCAGCCAAACTTTGGGTACGAAGAACTCAGCATTGTCTCAGCATTGAGGCCTGGTGTTTTAAATTCGGAGAAGGAAGCCTTCTGCACTCTCAGTGCAAGCATGTGGTTTACAGGTGAAATCTAGTAAACCTTGCCTCCATCCAAAAGACTGAGGAACATTACATGCATTATTCCAATAGCAATGGGAGAAGTTGCTGGCAAGCTATAAGCACGTCTGGGTTAACATGTGCGAGGCAAGCACATTGAATAAATGTGATTGCTCATGCCCATTCTGCAGGTGGTCGTAGGTGCTAGGAGTTGGCTGGTGAACTGTGCTAATAGTGAGAATCCACTTTCTGCTCGGTGAGTAGCAGACGTGGCGAGAGGTGGCTCTTCCTCAAGCCAAGACAAAAATCGAGCGTGAACAGTTGGAATGCTCTGGCAGGAGTTTTGGCATGGAGCCGCACGGCAAACGCTACCTCGCGCCAGCTTGACCTGCCAAGTCGTGCGCTCAGCCAGCATCGTGTGTGGGGATGGCAGCAGAAGCCAACACCTACGAGGACAGGAAAGAAATAAAACTGTATGGAAAATAAAGAAGCAGTCTGAATAGTATTTTCTAATCTGTTACAAACACAAGCAGTAAACACCAGAGAACGCTTCTAAAATCATTGCCTAGAACTGCAAGGCCAGCAGATAGCCCTTCATTTCCCCTGAATTAGTGACCACCTCCCAGAACGCAGCACAAGTTTTGTCTTTTGCAGGAGATCAGCGCCTGCCTCAATGGGACCCTCTTCTTTTCACTCAGCAATGGGACCCAGGCTGAAGGGGAAAGCCTGACTGTCGTTCTGAAGAACAATGTTCTGTGCCCCAAATTTACCTCGTTGTAATGTAAGCAAGCGTGCAAGTCTTGCAAAGGGTTAACTTGAGCATCTGTCACACATGAGGTAACAACAGGGAGATGAAACAGATCTGTATCACACGTGATGTTACTATTTTAGGGGCTTCTGTCAGAAGAAAACTCTATCAAAGATATAATTCTTCTTCTTCCCCTTTGCTAACTATGCAGTGGTGTTCTGGTTATCAGCGAAGCAGAACATCTTTGTGAGAAACAGAGCATCTTCTCATCAGCTCAAATTCTAAGATTTTGCAATACTTCATGAACAAAAGTGAGTAGGGTCACTTTGCATCTTTTCAAATGTGTCCTAGCATTCAGCTGCTAAAAATTTGACACAAAGGTTATTGTCATTGTATATCTGGAGAAAAAGGAACAGTGAGAATTCAGAAAAAAAATCATGTAGTGCAGGACAGAGAAGAGCAGATAAATCAACCAAAAAGAGGAAAAAATAGAAAAGAAAGAAATTCAAGAGGGAAGTGGGATAGTGCTATATACAAATTATATATAGAAATAAAAGAGAGAAGAAGGAAATCTGCTTCTGTAGGCTAGCCTTTTGTGAGAATTCTTTTATGCCTAGCTTCCATATAGGCAGCAGACTTTGCTTTTCCAAAAAAAAATCCTCTGACTTAGAAAAAGCAAACTTGAATCACCTATGGGGCAAAAAGAGAAAGGCCATAGAGTCAAAGATTTTTAAAAATGAACCAAAGTTATAAAGCTAAAAGATAAAGTGACAAATTCATAAATTCTACATGGTTAATTCACTCAGCATAAGACATTGTTCACTATCTCTTGTCCTGGGAAATATTTTATTCACTTAGAAACCTGTCTTCAGTCTATCTGACATTGCTGGGCATTTGACATTGCTGCAGGGCTTCCCAGTTGAAAAAAGGCTTATGAGGTAAGGGAATTTGGCACCCTTGTACTGTGTACTGAAGTTAAATAAAAAGTTATAGTTTCTTGTATCCTTTTAACTTAGTAGTAGAGAAAAAGTGGACTGATCACAATTGGGATAAGATATTGAATTGTTAATCAGAAGCAAATATTTTGCTTCACAATATTTTAAGCAGTATATATGGATCACTCACAACTCTAAACAAATGAGTGGAATAAAAATAAATAAATAAATAAATAAATAAATAAATAAATAAATAAATAAAACAGTAGTCAGACTCTGACCACCTTTTTGATTTTGCATAGCAGCACTGAACAAGTCTTTTGCAGCCTATTGACAAGACTCTCTAAAATTTTAATAACTCTTCCTCCACTGCATCCCCTTTTTTTCCAGAACACCTAAGTCCTGGAAGACAACGTGCAAATCAGTGACGGAGTAGGACTGTTTATAGCTGAACAAATTTCCCTCTTTCTAGAAAACAACCCACCTGTCACTATTCAAAAATGTCATGTTAATGTTTTATAGGCAGACCTCTCCTGGCATCTTCTAGAAACAGCATCATTCTTGAATAATTTATAGCAGTGTGTTTCTGCTCTGCTTTTCTTCTGGGCTCCAGTAAAATTCCACAAATAAGAGGGAGGAAGAATCAAAAGACCAAACGCTAGCAAGTCATCTGCCTCTGCACCCAGTGTTTTTTTCTGCCCTCTTTTTGGCTGGGAAGACAGGAAGGGAAATAGTTTTCTCAGAAATGTTGAAGGTTGAATTCAAGCTGCATTCTAGCAGTGCTTTCCAACATCACCTGCAGGGATCAGCTCAGGTAAAAGTAGTAGCCTGTTTGTGAGTATTGTGCTTAGTGTCATAACTGAACGTTGTTTTACATGAAGGTGAAGAGGTGAAATAGGTGAAGAGGAAGCTTGATCATACAGGCACTATACCCAGAATCTCTACACCCAGTTCATAGCCACAGCCCATAAGTGTAAGAGCCATCTGTCTTTGCTTAATGGGTTTATGATTACCATGGAGGAATGATTCTTGGCATACTTTCTAAACGCAAGCATAAAAACTTAAGCTACCTTATTTCATATCTTTCCAGTTGCTATATTAGAAGCGAAGTGGCCAAGGTAGCCTATTAGGTGCCTGAAGATGGGGGTCTGAGTCCCAGATCTGCCCATATACCAAACACCACCCTAATTGGGTACGGGAGCTGAACTTGCTTGTTGAAACTAGGAAGTCAAGGGTGAATGTTTATAATATCAATGGGAGAACATTGATCCAATGCTGCAAAATCCAGTGTACCTTGATATTGTTGACTTGCTTCACTATCTAAATTTTGAAAGAGACTTTTATAAGTTTTATTCCTATATAAACATCTCCTATGGAATGCAAGGAAACATAGGCAAACAGCCAAATAAACTTTTGTCTTTGAAAAAGTGCTTGGCTGGGTTTCTTTGAATTATTTTTCCCTAAGCAAGGTCAACAAATGACATCTAAATCCTGCTGAACTTGCATGGTATCATAGGAAGATCCACTCTCCTCAAGTCATTGTCTTGAACATCTAGAAGATGACCCAAGGTAGTCTGAATATATAGATTCATGACTCTAGTGCTTGTTTTTAGACCAGACCAAATTTTTATCTACTTTTATCATATGTATTTTTTCTTTCTCTCTCTCTTTTTTTTTTTCCCTTCTGCTTCGTTCACTCAGGGCAGATGATAGATAAATCATTTGGGATGTTTCACACTGCAAATCAAAGGAAGTTTAATCTATGAACAGAATCCAGTAATGATCTCTCTGTAGTAACGTGATAAAAGCTCCCCAGCTGTGTCGTTGCAATGCACTGAACTCTGTGCTACATATGATGGGTGAGAGATGGTGGCATTTTAAAAGCTAGTCCAAAATCAACTTGAATGACAGGGTCATTTAATCCAGGCCTAACCAGTTCTCTAAAGAATAGAGTAT
>JAUBNY010000267.1:5884064-5895092 GCA_032275445.1 Crypturellus soui | reverse complement strand
AAAGTCAAGTCCAATTTCCATTTCCAATGTCACGGGGAAAATGCCACATCAAGGCTGATGTCAGATATTTAGGGAACAATCACAGTCTCTTGCTGCCTACTATCTATGCATTTCTTCTGCCTCCCACCCTTTCCTATAAAAACAGGGTCACGACTGTGTCTCTTTCAGAAAAGGCTTCTGTAAAGACTGTGAGGCAGGAGCTCTCATACCTCATTTCTTCCCTGCTCCTGTACCTTGTTAATGTGTGTATAGTCATTCACAGGTGAGAAGTCCCGAAGATTTGCACCAGGTCAGCTCTTCTTAACTGCAAAGGCAGGCAGTAACTACAATAGGAGTCTATTGTCTTTATTCAGTGCATGTGCAGGTGGTGGAGCTCAACTAAATAAATCAGTGAAGAACCTGATCTTCTAGCTCTTTGCTGCTATGCATCTGTCTTGTCATAACTGGACTGGTATCTGGTAGGTATTAAAGTTGGCCAAGGGGTCAGGTAGTGCTGATGACAGAACTCCTGAGAAGGAAACCAAACTGTAATTTCCAAACTGCTACGCTGGACTCAGCTAGCACTGCTGACTTTGCAGAGCTGGTGGCTATGTTTCAAAGCTATGGTAAGAGGAATGGTCAATATACATTATTTATACCTAGTCAGATACCAAATGTCTTTAAAAAAAATCATCATCATTCTTGCCTTTTTCATTTGAGAGGTAATTAACTACAAGTCACAAAACAATAACTCCTATTAATTCAGAAACCAGGGCTATTATACAAATCCTCTTTTTTTTTTTTTTTGTAATGAAAGGATACAAGGAAAATGTACCCACACTACAGAACCTCTAATCATAAAAGCTAACCTTCCATTATTTGGTTAATTACCATCTTGTGTAGCTGAAAACCTGACTGCTGCAGTCAAACATATGCTTTACAGTGCACATATTTGCTTCATAGCTGCAAAATTTTGGAAATTTGATCTTGGTGCAAAATAATAGAGAGCTGGGAAACAACCTGTAAAACTTGTCTTCTTTCTTATGGTTCCTGAAAGAGATGTCGAACTAAAATGCTGGTGATGATAGAGAGTGGACTGGTGTTTGTTTATAAGAAACTGCCTAGTTAAAAAAAAATGCTGAATGCATCTCATGCTATTTTTCATCATTTAAAACAACTGTTAGGGTAATAGAGCATTTTAGAATATGAACTGGTTTTGTGGTTTTCAATATAAGCAAACTAACCATAGTGTAAAAACATATGAATAGAAGTAGAAAAAAAAGTAAGAACAAGTGAAAATAGAAAGACTAAGAATAGAAAAAATTGAAAGAAAAATAATGCAAGATACAAAATATAGCTAATAACAAAAGCATGTTTAGATACTATGCTAAGCAGAGAGATGTAACTGTCCAACTACACAGAGAGGCAGAAAAAAATATATAATTTTACTGTGGTTTTGCTGTATTTATATATTTGAATTATACAGTACATTAAAAGACAGAAACACAATCAGCATATTGAGATATTCATATCAAACAAATTACAGGAAAGAATATGGTGCAACATGTTTTTGTTTTCTTTAATAGTGTAAATAGTACAGTCAGCTTATCCAAAGAGTGCTTTTTATAAATTCAGTAGCAACTGTTCACTCCAAAATGCTACTCTTGATTTTTACAAGGACATGAACAATCATAAAAGTTTGATAAACTCTTTCTACATTTCACTTTTCTTTTTGAAAGGTAGTTTGGGGAATAATCTTAAAGACACCTTTTTTCACTTGAAAAAAAATGAAAGTCTCTGTTCATCTGTTGCTGTGTATTTAAAAAATTCTTTTAAATTATGGGAGTTCTAATCCTTCTGTATAATACTGATAAAAAGGGAGGGAAAGTGAGAAATAAGTTGTCGTAAACCACTCGTCATTCATATCTGCCTTAATTTTAACAGATTTGTTTTTGCTGAAAGGAGTGATGGGGACCAAGGTACAATTTCTTCAAGCCTAGTGATATTCAGATCCAGGGATTGGCTACAATTCATTTCTAGAAGACTAAGCATTTCAAATGTACATTTTAATTTACTCTGTGCCTACATAAGGGAGGTGTGGATTCTTCACTGCACTGTAGCTGTGCAGATTAAGTGCCACAGTACTTTTCAGTGATTTCCTTACCTTGCTTACACATATCATTTCTCATATTGATCTTTTTATTTTCTATTTGTCATTTGTGAGAAGCCTCGGGCTGAAAAAGAAATTACATGGATTCACTAAGGGTAAGTTCGTTATTCAAACATATGCAGATTATTTTTCTGGCAAACCTTTCCAGAAGGGGAATGAATCAGGGAGGCCATCGCACACTAGAGAACACATCTGGCACAGACGCTGGCCATGCAGAGTGGCAGCCACATGGCTTTGCACAGAGGTTCACCAAACATCTGGAGCTCTTTGAGCACAGAGGCACAACTTAAACATGCAGCATTTTTATCTGTTCCATGATCCATACACAATGAGCAGTCACAATCACAAACCAGGGGGACGCAAGTGGACTGGAGGCTACAGTACTTTTAAAGTGAATGAAATGTAAACAGAGCATATGGAGCAAATCATTTGGATAAGCATGAGAGACAAATGCACTGACAATTTGCTGGGTCCAAACTACAATGAAATCATACACTCCACTGAGGCACTTCCTTGCAAAATGTAGGTTACAAGTCCACACAGAAAACTGCCGCTCTCTTCAGGCTGTTTAGAGAGGATGTGATACAGTAGGAAAAAATAAAATAAATAAAGGGAAACCATGTTAGCAGTGATGGAAGATTCCTTATTGCCCTACCACGTTTACTCTACTTACATATGTTCCTAAATGAACATATTCAAAAATTAACTGCAGGTATCCCCTAACATTTGTAGTTTGAAATAAAATTGCATTGCTCCGTAATTCCATAACATAAATGGACAATTTAAGAAAAAAGGAGATTCTTCCTTTCTGATTGGACAGTTTTAAACTATGTCAAAATCATCTCTTGTAGGACCACATAAAATGATTTAGTTCTCAAAGAATAACTGAATTACATAAATAAAACATTACATAAAAGATGTCTCAGTGCAATTTATGTGAAGTGAATTTTACAAGAACCAGCCTATTGTAGAAAAATTCAACTTATCTCTTCCTGATCCCTTTATTCTATCTAAACATAGAAATTTATGTCAGTTCAAAAAAATCTATTACCGTTTCTCATAACTGAAACCATTATTTTCCCTCCATGATCCATCAGGTAAAAACAAGTGCAATAGATAGCTCGAACAGAACCTTGAACATAAACGGCTTCAAGAATAGAATGAGATAAGTTAAACCCATCTTACTGTGCACTATAACTGGAAATGATAACCTTGCTGTTTAATTTAAATCAAGTCATAGCAAAGAGTTCTGACAATAATTGTTATCTGTCATATAAACAAAATCATTATAAAACGGATTGGACTTGGAAAGGTATAGTTTTGCTTGTTGCATTGCCTGTGAGTAAATTGAATTCTATCAAGGTTTATTGCCCTTTGTCACCTTCTTCCTCCAGGCTTTGCCAGTAATGGATCCTTTTGACTGCAAATATACAAAGAAGGAAGCAACTGAGAACAAGTATTTAATTTTTCATATTAGTTTTTATTTCCACTGCTTTGCTGATTCCATTCCATTGCTGATTTTTCTCTCCTTTGTCATAAGGGACAGGCCCAAGGAAAAAGAGATCCAAAATCAGAGCTCAATTAGAGTGGAATCATTTAACTGTTATAAAAAGGACTGGCTTTAGGAATAAGCAAAAAAAAAAAAAGGAAGCAAGGGCACAGATTTATGCCAGAAAGTAACCACTGGCTCTTATAACAACATCTGCAGTTTCAGTTGGCCTGTTGATATTGGCAAAGGGACGTTGCCAGGCACCAGACTTTGTCCCAGCAGCTCTGTGCAAGGGAAAATGAGCATCCTGCCCCACTAACTACCTGATGGCCTGACTCTCCTTACTGGGTGTTGGCTGCACCCCTTTGCTTTCTCCAGGGACTGGCACAACTCTGTCCTGGGGATGCCAAACATGTGGCTTCGACCCAGAGAGGATGGAGCACCTGGGGCGAGAGAGCAAGATGCTGCTAGCTGCTGGGGACATCTTTTGGTCATGGTGCTCCAAGAAGCCTTAGGGAGGACATTGCCTCAAAGACGAAGACAAAATAATTCATTTGATGTAGTGCTAAGAATGAGAGTCACAAAGGTGAATCACGCTGTCATATAGGGCAGCTACTTGCCCCTTTTTCTGGGCCAGCCATGTACCCCAGGCAGGTCTGTACTCCGGTAACCAGCTACTTTAATTCACACACTCCCAACTAAGAGGCTCATCTCTTCTGGCTATCTTCACACTTAGCAGACAGAAGAAAAGTCCACTGGGATGATTAAAAGAAGAAATGCAATTTTGATACATTGATTCAGCATCTAAAGGCTCTTCTCTCTCTCTCTGACTATAGGAGTAACCAAGGAGACAAGACATCCATCCTGAGCAGAATGAATAGCCTTTCTGTGCCCTACAGGCTGCTTTAGAAACATTTCCTGGAGGTACACATACACTTTGATGTTTGTTTCGTAGAGATACAGATCCACTTTCTTCAGAATTAGTGGTGTTACTTCAATGGAGGTAGAATTTAAGGCTACTACGATCCTGTTTACTTCCACCAAAAGATAGGGACTTCACAAAGCAGTTTGGACAACTTGTGAATTTGGAATTGTGATTGTGTTTGGAATTGTGTTTGGAATTGTGATTGCTTTGCTATCACTTTCTTGGCAATGCATCGTTGGAGAAAAAAAAACAAAAACAAACAAACAAAAAAACCTCTTGGAATGCACACTTCTTTAAGCTTTTACTTCTTATATCAACATTGTATTTTTAATTAAATTGAGAGAATTGAGAAAATTGAACTTTTTATTTACAACATTCTTTATGTTTTCGGTTTGAAAAATCATCCTGGAAATATTGCCTTCACATCAAGATTAAAAGTTTGACTCAGAGATTTTTCCAAAAAATAACAGCATTCTTACTGCTTAAAAGTATTCTGTAGAATTTGCTAACCTCATACTGTAATGATGCTGACACAGCTCCTAGCCAGAGCAGAGACACATGGATTGATGGAGGCTTAATAATCATAAATAACATCTTGTGGGCCCACGAGCCAGTAGTTAGCATGAGCCTCAAAACAAACAGGGTTGGTATTACAGCATGAGACTTTCCTTGGGAGCAAAGTTCATTCCCAGCCACATTCCCTCAAAGTCAATTCTTATCAGGATGGATTTGGCCAAAGTATTTAACCTCTTCTTTCAGAGCAGATAGTGACTCTCCAAAGTTTCATGGACATTATGACAGCTAATTAATTATTGCTGTATTATGCTTTACAAAAGTATTAGTATAGCGAGTGCAACTAAGGAGAAACATTGCACAGAAAATGAAGGTGAACAGAAATAGAACATGAGAGAATACAAGGATAGTAAGACAAGGATAGTAAGATAGAGTAGAAAATAAATAAGGAACTAAGTTCTGAGCTCTGCCTAGGGGGAAAAAAAAGAAAGAAAAAGGTGCACTATCTTCCAAAAGTAGAGAAAGAAAAAAGAAATTAAAAATTAGAAGCAAGAATGGATTTGAAGTATAATAAGAGGAAAATGAAAAAATAAAAAACAGAAGTAATAAAAGCGATCTCAGCTTTAAAGTAATAAATCTTCATATATCTATACCTTTTTCAGACCATATGTGTAGACACCACATATTACTGAAGAAAATGATAACACACATATTCAGCCCACACTATATGAACACAATGCAGCTATTAATTCCTGGATTATGTTAAATAATTAACAGATAATAATCACTATAATATTATATATTATAATATTATAATCATTCATAAGTAAATAAGTGAAACTTGGTTCTCTAAACCTCACAATTGAGAATATAAAACTATCCCAATGATTTCCACTTTTAGCAGAACTGATGCTTTAATTAACTTGAAAAATTGGAAAAAAAAATAATATCTGCAACTGTAAAGACAGAAGCACATGGGCTCTGTTTTCCCATGAAACAAAATAAACTGGATCATCTGTTGTTTAAATCTACTGTATTAAACTTACATCTGGAGAAGATGGAAGTATAAAATACTAGTTCTTCTGCAAAATACCCAGACCTGCTCCAAGATATGAAGGTAGTCTGGATTTCATTTTAAAATATCTTTCCCCCAATATTTCTCAACTTGATTAACTATAAAACAAATCCTTACACTCAACTGACAATAATTCATCTGTTTAATAACACAACTTGATAGTCAACATTAAGAATCTAATAATATTTGAATTCATTCTTGAAAGATAGATTCTTTGCAACCACAGAACAAAACAAATCAAATCCTTTTTTTTTTACAACAAATACATTTTATTTGCTTACATAACAAAGGCACATGTAATGCAGATTTAAGAAAGGCAATTAATTTGTCTTTTTTTGCCATCAACACAGTCACAGGATTTTTTCTTTCAGTAAGAAAAGTCTCAAAGCACAGATCCTGCTGTGCACAGAGCAATCAGATTCCTTCATAAGAACAAACTGAGAGGAATTAAAAATCTAAAGAACAAAAAATAATTATTGCAATAAAGAAACTATTAAATTTCACAGTGCTTAATGAACAACACTCATTTTGCTTGTTCATTTTTGTGATCTGTTATTTAAAAAATAAATATAAGAGAATTTATATTTTAGAAGCCCCACCCTTCTAACCTTCTGATGCTTAGTCGTGCAAAATACTTACCAGCAGCAAAAATCTGAAAATTCTTTGAGTATTGACACAGGCATGAAAAAGTA
The DNA here is from genome assembly GCA_032275445.1 of Crypturellus soui. Taxonomy (NCBI): domain Eukaryota; kingdom Metazoa; phylum Chordata; class Aves; order Tinamiformes; family Tinamidae; genus Crypturellus; species Crypturellus soui. The sequence goes on along the minus strand of JAUBNY010000267.1, from coordinate 5,888,249 downwards.
CCAAATTAGTTTCATCTAATAATCGCTTGCTCTACATTTGAAGTTAAATTGATTTCACAGGAAACCTTCCAGTCAGGTTCTTTGAAATGATCATCAGCTTTTTGCTCGGCCCCAACATCAGGGTTCATTTTAAAACAGTTTGTGTATCTGCATAGGATGAACCATCCACTTCAAAATAGTCTTCCAGCTGCCACTGCAAGGTTTCAAATGTGGGACGTTCCTTGGCCTCCGCCTTCCAGCACTGCAGCATGATATCGTAGAACAACTTCGGGCAGTTGTCTGGCTGAGGAAGTCTGTATCCCTTATCCAGCATCTGGATCACCTGGTGTCCTGCCATACCTGCAGGTGTTTTCAAGAAAGTAGAAATTTATCAAAATACTTAGGGTCTACTTGGGCACACACGAGGTTGCATGTCCCTGTCTCTGGTACAGATGAGCTCCCCACCTCTGAGGCATACATACATATAGGCAGAGCTGAGAACAATTTGGTTGAAAATGGCCATGGAAATCACTAGAAGTTTCCAATCACTATAAAGTTTGCCAGCTGTTAAAATGCACCTCCAGCACTTTCCAACTCCCTCACCCTTCGTTACACCACTTGAGAGGCCTACCGAATGGTTGTGTCTCAGGGAGAGCTTTTCTTCCACCACTGAGACTTCCTATAACATCATGTCCTGTCACCACCAACCACAGAGAAACTACTGCCTTCTTTTTGCTGCACCCTTTTATGCTAAGACTATTCTTATGTTTTCTTTCAAATTTCTACTATTTAAATTTTAAATTGCATAATCTTTTCTTATTTTTCTTAGATCTCTGAATGATATTTCCACTCAACCTTTTGAACCTCATTGCCCAAATGCAGATGTTGCTCCAGCTGAGACCTTATCAGTCTACAGAATAGAAAACTATACCCTTGATACATCCTAACAGACTTTTTGGTGATTTTGTTTTGTTTTCACAGCCACTGTGGTTTTTTTTATTATTTATTTATTAATACAGCAATAAATGAGGCTCTACTAAGATAATCAATGGAAAACATCTGACCTATACTCTAGCAATCAAACCCCACAGGGTACCAGAGCTTGAACTTTCAACTGTGATTTAGCATAACCTTTTCTCTTAACTGATTGCTGAGATGACGGATTACTTCCGCAAGTGATATCAATAAGTCAAACAACCTTGACACAGGACATTGTCTACCATAACGTTACATGTAAGTTGTGCCTTTACAAGGTATACAGCTGAATGTACTACTAGAAGCACAGAGAACCATAGCATTGTATATAATTTGTATTTGAAAAGCTTACCTACATATCTATGTATGTGAGTTGTGGATAAGTATAAGTGTTGAGGATTTTTGACATCAGTTGATTTCTTCCAAATGATTTCACCAGAGGTGAGGGTGAGAATCAAAAAAGAAAAATTATCTTTTTTCCTTTTATGTGAAATGATGTCAGTTTGGGACCTTGTGAAATGTAGTTTATGGTGAATGTACCAGCCTTCAGGGCTGTATAGATGCAGCGTAATTTCTTTGCGTCTGTCCCTCCCTTGGGTTCTCCTCACAAGCACAAAGTCACGGTCAATCTTTTAATTGCTATCTTGTGTTACCAGAGCCACAGTTCCCTGAACATTTTTGAGAGTGCGAGGAATACTAGCTATTAAATTATGTAATCTACTTTTTTGAGGTTAATGAAATTTTATGCCCAATTCTGGTGATCCTTCTCATTATGAAGTGTTTTCACTGCTATAGTCAAATACAAAGGAAAGTGGAGAAATCCCCTTTTTAAGATAGCTCCTTCCTGAAAAGGCAGTCTGCACATTATATTCTGTTCTTCCATACAGCAGCATTTGGCATCTTCGATCTGGTGCCTCAGGGATATAGCCACTTGGCTTAGGTGCCTGTGAAATGCAGGTTGATTCCAGCAAGACCAAACATGACTGATGTTCACTGGTTTTGGAAAGCTTCCAGGGAGCCTGGGGCAGCCAGAAGGTCTGACCTACTAAATGGGCCTCATTTGGACACCGTTCATTCTCTATTTACAGGTTTAACCCTTTGGCTGTAGTTCAACATTCAAATTTTTATTTCTCTTTTAAAGTAAAAAAAAAAGTAATTAGAAATCATTATTTAGGCAAAAATACTCACCAGCATAGGGCATCTTTCCATAAGTGATTATTTCAAATAGAAGTATTCCAAATGACCACACGTCGGACTTAATGCTGAATTTATTGCGGTGGATTGCCTCAGGGGCTGTCCACTTCACTGGAAGTTTTGTTTCATGCTTAGCTTCATATATATTTTCATTTTCTACCTGACATGGTGAAAACAAATCAAGCCTGAATTAGGATCTTGTTCAGCAAAACATTTAGGCCCTGCACTAAGCTAAACATGTTCTTTTAGTCAAGCATGCATTTAGTCAAGAACTTGCATTTAAGGGTATTAAAGCAGGCACTTAATGAAGTCTTTTGTTGAAATGGAGTTTATAGTTGAGAAACACTGCTGTTCATAAGACACTTTTCCAAAGCATTTATCATTTCAAGTGAGCATGCAGAGTTGAAATGGCTTGTGATTAATTATGGCCTGCTACTGTGAATTCTGGATCTTGCATAAGGATTTCGAAAGTCTGCCAGGAGTGGCAGCGTAAGCATCCTGCTGACACTAGAGACCAAATGCCTTCATGTCTGGTCTTCAATAAATGGAGAAGGCAAAAGCAAGAGCTAAATGAATTTCAGAACCATTGTTTTGTGATTTATTGCAGAGTTGAAGGGCCATTGACTTTGCAACAATCACTTAAGCAAGTTTCAGGATCAGAGAACAAACTCCAAGTGATTTAAATTAACATATTAGCCTACAGTGGCTCCAATTAATTCATGCAAAGTGAAGATGACAGACATACAGAAAAGGGAAAATTATTTACTTTCAGCTTGAATTACTTTTCCCTTACCCATATATTCATGTCTTTAAAGCTTTATAGCACAGACATCTAAACTTTGGGAACATTTATTATGTCTCTGACTCCTAAATGTGGCTTAGTGAATACCATCCACATCCAAGTTTTTGAGAGGTTCTTCACACGCAAATTTAGATAAATGTGTACAGGCATTTTATTTTGCTTTGATTAAAATACAGAATGTGTTCTTTCCTAGCTATAATGTTCTGTCTTGCACTTTTGATAAGATTGTGCCTGTTGGTGTCTTGGTACTGATATACTTGGCAACTTTACCATAATACTCTTCTCTGGGAACAAGGAATAATGATAATTAATGCTCTGTGTTATACTTCTCTCGCCGAACATTTTAGGATCTTTGCATATGATCATGCTAATAATTAGGCTTAGAAGCCATAACATTCCTAAGAAAATCTGCCAAGACTGCTCTATGACGGAGTATTTTGGAAAAGTTCAATTTTAATGAGAAATGTCAAAAACTGTAAGTTATTACCTCTCCAATGAGGACAGTGAGCATTGTAAGCATAGTTCATTTAAGATATATATTTTTCATGTTAAGAAAATGGGCAATTTAATCTTAATGCATAAATATAAGAATGAAAGTCGAGCAGAAAGCACATTCAAAGTCTCCTTACACCATTGTCAAGCAATTATTTTACACTTTGATATGTAATAAATCTAAGTTGGTTATGAACATCAATTTAGCTTTCTCGTATGGAAAACAAACCAATCAAAAAAAAAGGAAGGAAATGGGTTGTTTTTCCCTCTCAGTGCAAGAATATAATCAATAAAGAGAATAATGAAACCTCACAAATTATAGATTGTATGCTGAAAACCATAAAATTTAGCAGCCAAATTTTCCCAACTCTGATCAAATTCTTTTAAGAAGTAGGAAATCTCATTTCTAAGCTGCAGCTATCATTACTGGGCATTTCAATATCTTCAAACAGTAAAGAAAAAGAAAAAAATGCACAATGGCAAGGAGTTTGATTTAAATCAGATTTAAATGTCTGAGAGCTCACCTTATACTCTGCAGTTTGCTATGTAGGGGAGCAAGATATTTTTATAATGGCAATCTGTATTTCCAGGCACCATAGAGGAAGTGAGTAAGGAATAATGGAAAGAATAGCTGTCAATAGATTCTTATGTGCCTTCCCTTACAAACTCAGGAATATAATCCTTGCCATAACACCTGCCATTTCCCTCCATATGCCAGACACTGGCATTGGAGAAAAAGTCTG
>JAUBNY010000267.1:5873440-5883964 GCA_032275445.1 Crypturellus soui | reverse complement strand
AAGTTTACAGTTCATACTTAATTGACATTTTCTATTTCCCCCCAGAGCTGAAACGGAGGAGCTTCAACTGCTGATTCATCTTCTCATAACCCACCTTAAAGACTCTTGCAAGCCCGAAATCTGCCACTTTGTAAATATTGTGGTCACCAACAAGAACATTCCTGGCTGCCAAGTCCCGATGAATATAGTTCTGGGATTCAAGGTAAGCCATCCCTGAAGCCACCTGAGCAGCCATGTCTACTTGATGTGTCAGACAGATTTGGGAGCCTGCATCATCTGTTTAAAGGAAGACAAGGGTAACATAACATCTGGGTTATTCAGTTGTAAGTAAGATAACAGTCGCTGGACCAAATAGCAACATATTTGAGAAGGCCAAGCAATGCAATAAAAAAAACCCAATCAAATGCTAGCCATGGAGTAAATAATACGACATAGTCATACAAAGAGTTTCATTTCAATTGATTAGCTGCCTCTCCCATCTTGAATGAAAATGTAGATACAAAATTGAACAGTTGGTGTAGGCCTAAAGAAACTGTTGAAACATTACAAAGAAAATGGCATTTATCTACTGATAGCAATGTGTTTTTTTTTTTTTCCTTTTAACAAGTGTACAACGTGTTCCAAAATGTGATTAAGAACTAATGCCAGTACTCACTGGGTAGAGCCAAAGCAGATTGAAGAGGGAAAAGCACAAAATGAGCCTTGCTCCCCATTCTCCAATGATTTTTACTAGAAAATAAACCATCTGCTCTCAAGTGTAACTCTCATTTTCACTTTCAAGTCTACTTGACTGCTTCATGCTGCTATCTCTATTGCTGCTCCTCAATACTAAGACTCCTTGAGTTGCTTTCAAGCTGCCTGCTTCTTTTGTAGAATTTTCTGCAGCAACGTGCATGCCATTCACACCACTGTAAGATCAGCAAGTCCTAGAAATAGTGACTTGGCAATCCCAGATAGGGTGTTTAGACAAAGCAGGAAAAGAACTTTGAGCAGAACAAGTTGCTTCCACAAACTAAGGAGAGAGCCTTAGGACCATGAAAAACTGCAGCCATAAATACTAAGATAGATAACAAAAAATACCATTGGAGTATAACACATTAGCATAACACATTACAATTTTGGGGTCTTTGTGACACTTTGGGGATAGCTGAACTCATCATTGCAGAGAAAGGAATTCATACAGTTAGGTAATCCAAGTAAACCAAAGCATCAGGCAAGCATCAGCCATCCTAATCCAGAATTTGCAGCACAAAAACATAAGTGCCTATCACAGTTGCCTCTAATTCTCAAAAAACTTCAATCTCTATTTCAAAATCCTTCTTATACCTAGAATCTGTGTTTGCTGCTGTATGCATTGACAGTTCTACTTTCTCATTGACTATGGTGAATGTCCCTTAGTGCGCCAGGGTCATTCATAGCTGGCAGCGTTCTGCTGCTTATTTTGATTTGTATTGAAAGTGTGTTAGCATTGTTTTGCATAGCTTCCTTCAGTTCTGGCATTTTATCTGACCTAACCTTGCAAGCACTCCTTATGAACAGTGTGAAATATATTGTTTACTAATCTATTTTGCAATCTCCAAGCTCTGAATTTCCTGCTCATCTGGATGTTCTGGGATGAATAGGAAAAAGAAATGAATTTTAGATTATTAAATTTGTCCTGTGTATGTTTTGTCCTACTTCCTTTTCGAGGTTAAACTCGTTGTCATGATAATCCAGCACTGAGATTATTTACTTCTATTATTGACTCTAAAAATTCTTTTTCTCCCTGTACACATGCTTGTTAGCAGTCTTGACCTTTAAAAGAGAGATGGAGAAAAATCAGGCTGTGTGACAAACTATCACTTAACCATCGAGAAAATCCATCATCAGGCCACAGAACAATGTAGCGCTCTTAAATTTTGCAGTTCTGATAACTGGCAGACATTAACTCTTCAGCTTGATGAACAAAGATATAAATCCATGAATGAATGAAGCGTATTTTGCATTTTGCATTTAATCAGAAGGCAACTAAAGACACAGAGTACCTATGAGAGGGTAAATGGGTTTTGGAAAGTACTTTGGAAAGTAACACTGAGTAGTGACTCAGAGTTAAAACCTTCTCACCATGTGTGCTTTTCCAATGCTCCTTCATCAGCATAACCTGAACTGCCTCTTGGTGACAGCAGACAAGGAGCAGACTCAAGCAGGGGTTCATCCAGCCTCTGGCTGTGCTTGAAGCCCATGCTCTGCTGTGCTGATCTCACACACGCTTGCTCCAAAGAAGAACCCAAGAGATAACACTGGCTTGGCCAAACGGTGATTCATAAACCTTGCCTTGAATAAGTTATCTAGTCTAGTGCAGGAGGACACACAGAGGCACTGTGCTAAAGAGATCCGCCTACTTAGGTCGAGTTGCAGCTGAAAGCTTGATTTTTTGGGGGGGATGAGACCTGTTTGGGATCCCAAGTCAGGCTGAACAGTAACTTTTAGAATGAGGGCTGAGGTAGTGGCGAAGACTCCTGAAAGCACCTCTGACAGCCCAAGGTGTTGGGCCAGCAAACTATCCAAGGTCAAGCACAGGACTGCATTAGCACTGCAGAAATTTCCAGAGCAGAGCTACTTATCATCCAGCTTGCTCAGAGCAGGGAAAAGGAACAGGAAATCTGCACCTGAATTTATTAGGAGTGTACGTTTGTTTCTAATTGTTCTCTTGAGGAAAAAGTACAACAAAACAGAAAAGTTGGTATAACTTTCACACTCAAAATCAGCCACTACTGATGAAATTATAAAAGCTTCTCATTACTTGTTCTTTATCATATAAAGAAAATGCAGCATCTCTATGTCCTTTTTTATACTACTATTCTTTGACAAAACCATCATCCTTCTGTGAAAAGCTTACTACAGAAAAATGTTAAAGGTGGCACAGGTCTGCACCTTGTTCAATCTATCTCACTTAGAAAAGACTAACACTGTCACTGACAGACTTGACAAAAAAAAAAAAAGAGAATAAAAGAAATTAAACAACACTTTCCCCTGCTGAGAACATTGCTTTGGTAATAATTCACCAGATTTCAATACTGTGTCTCTGCTAGAGCAAGTCTCAGGTCTATCACAACTGATAAAAACATTCATACATTCATGACAATTTCATTCACATCCAATTATGAAGAAGGTTTTCTGTTCCATTTTTCTCATATTGGTGGCACCTCAATAACTCTGTGCAGCTGTGTCCATCACCAAAGCACATCCACAGCACTCACAGTGGGGCCACATGCCCCTTGTTATTACGTAGGTGTCTTTCTGTTAGAATATGATAGCTATCAGACTATATACTGCCAAAGCAGATGGTATCCAGATGGAAAACATCTGATGCCTAATTAGGCACTTGAGAACAATGACTTTTCTCCACCGGTACCTATATCCACCTCTGCCTCCACCTCTCCATTCTGTTTATCCCCTTGTGCACAGGAGGTCACCACTAGGCTGCTCTCAACTGGCCATTTTACTGTTGCCTGGATGGCTGTCCAGACTGACTATAGTGCCTTGGACCACATCATTCTGCATTTGCACCCTACTTATGGCAAGGGCAGCTTCTGTGCATAGACTGGCAGCTGATCTACACATGGGCTGCAGCACTGAGCTGTCCTGGACATTTCAGACTCTGTGCAAAAACAGAGGCTAATTTTCACTTTTGCAATAGCTATGATTCATCCTGACTTTCTCAGAGCTTTTTCTCCCACGCAATAAATGTTTTCATGCACAACAATCATTTTCTTGATGTGCTCGGTTCCTTCAATCAGGCAAGTGGCACTCTGCACACAAAGGCCACAAAGATCAGAAGTTAAAGCAAATTTAAGTACTTCACTACTTTGGCCCTTAAATACCTACAAAACTTTAGATGATCTGCTCGATGTCCTTGTACCCATGGTCCTCATAGTTCCTAAAGGTGTTGTCCCTCTAATGGATATTTCTTTAGCTGCAATTGCCTCTGCATTGAGCCTACCTTAAAAAAAAATGGTTCTGCAGAGAAGATGGGGAAAAAGTGTGTGTTACTGTGGATACCGTCTACAATATTTCACAGGGCTTTGCCTTACTGGTTGGACGCAGAAACTTTCCAAGGCAAATGGAGTAAACACTTTACCTTCAAAAGATCATTACAACATTAGAGACATTTAGGATTTCAGAAGCATTCACTAAACTCAAAATGGAGAACAGCACTAGGATCAGGATTTTCTCAACAGCTGCAAAGAACCTAAAGTGCAATCACTATGTTAGTCTGTTCCAAGCTGTACAAGTTTATTTTTTTAACTGTTATTTGCCTTCAAAAGAGTACTTTGAAGTCCTGCTGAGATAAGAGCCGTGATGTGAAAGGCAAGGGACAAACATGTACCAAAGTGTTTCCCTGCCTAGTAATAGATTTCAAAGCTGTTAAGTGCATTTTGTGGAAGTGCTTGCATTGCATATCAAATATGATGATCTTCCCTTCTGTAGGCTTATCTTTTTATTCTGTGTGTGTAACTTCCTACCTACTAGTAGAAGTGGGCAGAAAAATGTGGGTCATTATGAGGCAAGAATCAAACTGTGAAAGTGATTCTCTCCTACATCTTCTAAAATAATTTGGTATGTCAAAAATTCATAAGCCTTTTTCTTTCTCCCATCCCATCCCCAGCCACTTCTACATAAAATCAGAGTGTTGTACTTCTATCTTTTATGTTAGTTCATCTACTAAACTGAAAGCTGTGGCATCCCTTAAAATGAGTTTATAGTTGTTTGCTTACTTTGAAGATATTCTAGAAGACTTCCATATCTCATCAGCTCAGTAATAATAAAAATTGGATCCTCTAAAGTACAAACAGCATAAAGCTGTATTAGCTTTGGATGTCTCAAGTTCTTCATTATTTGTGCTTCTCCCAGAAAGTCCTTTGGATCCATCGAACCTGAAACAACAACATATAACAAAAGATAAGCTAAAGCTATTAAAGATATTCCTACCTGCTTGACAGCCTTAAGGGAATAACGGAGAGTATTTTTTGTCTCTGCAAGTACATTAGTATCTCAAATCTTCACAGTTCTGTGAGAAAACAGACAGTGCAGCTGAAAAAAACAACTAACAAGTGAAATATGATATTGCATAGGCATAGAAAACATATGCGGTCCAGGCCCCAGGTATATGAAGGTTAAAATTTTTTTAACCAAGGCTGAAAAAAATGAGGATATAATTTTACATGATAAAATGTAGCAAAATAATATGTTACTCATTCCTGATTAACAAAATGTCCAGAAACTGAGGAAAAATATCTAGATAATGAATATAAAACTTCTGTCAGAAAAATAGTGCTACAATTAAAACTTCTGGCACTGTTTTTTTTCCAGCTTCAAAGATAAAAGTCTGAAAGCACTGAAATCACCTTAGCATATAAAGAGCACATGTATGTATTTCCATATATATAAATATGAATAAATATTTATGTAATATATAACTTTATGTAGAAGAGGCACAGGGAGCTAAAATCTGTAGCAAAGTTAGGATTAGAACTGATATATCCTGAATAAGTAAATTGTTTTGAAAAAAATAGCACAAGTAAAGAAGAAAAGCTTTCTCTGCAGATGATCTAGGAGCAATCACATATCATCAGAGGTTTGATGAACACAATTACAATCATAAATTGTAAAGTATTTCTTTATGCCATATTAAAGTTGACATAGTCTGACTTGTTTTCATCATCAAAGTTTGCCTTACAAAGAATCTATCAGTTTAATCATACTATAGACTTCTTTCAACTTAATACCAAACCTTTTTTTTTGATTTCTGAAATCTACTAAAAAGTGATACCAAATGAAAAAGTAATCAATAATAAAACAGTGACAAAGATCAATGAATACTTCTAGTATTCTTTAAAGTACATGCATAAAATTCAGTTTTGCTTAATTAAAAAAGTACTTTTACTTACATTAAAAAAAATCTGTTCTTACCAGTGTTTTATCTGAGGTTGGATTTTAACAATCAGATAAGCAAAATAATAATAATAAAAATCCATACTACAAATCAATTAGCTAAAACTTGCTCCAATGGTGGCAAAGAATAGTGGCATTTCTTTTGGGAAGCTTATATGAACGAAATATATATAACATGTCATATGAAGTTTAAGCTAATTTTTTTTTAGTTTGTAGTTAAAAATACATGTGTTTTTAATGAAGTAGATGTTTTTAGATGTAAGTGGTAAGTAAGCACAGTACAAACAGCAGATTATTATAGGTAGAAACCAAGTTGCCAAAAAATTCCTAGTTGATATAAACCTTTATTGTAACAAGTATGTTGTGTAAGACACCAGTTCAGGAGTAAATTAATCACTACCAGAATATAACATGATTTTGACTTTTTTTTTTGAGAGGACAGCAAGTGAGGAATATTTGTGTAAGTGTTAAGGACCCATTTAAGGACAAAACTAACACTGACAGCTACCTGCAAGCAGTCTTTTTTCCCCTTTTCCCCTTTTCTTTTCCAGAAATCACCTCTAATATAACACACTTAAAACTTCTGGTTACTTTATTTCTGGAAATATTTTCTAGAAGAATTGAGGAAGCTTCATATCGTAAGAAAAACATTGATAACTTGAAAATGAATTATACAGAAAATTTTAATTATTTCTATCTAGTTTCCATTGACCTAAGTGGTCCCTAAATATTTGATAGCTATTCTGGAAGAAAATCTTTTTGCAAGTTTTGATAAACCTTCACAAATGACTTCAAAGTTCAAAGTGCATTGAACTTTGTATAATGAACTTCTGAATTGATTTATGTGCAATAAAGGAACAACATTAAAAAGTACAAGTTATTAATAACACAAGGGATCATTTGAGTAAAAACTGTTTATATTAACATGAGAATAAGTGGGGTATCTGAAAGTGCTCAGGCAGCTTTCTCAGCACACACAAGTTAACATACTTAATCAACTGCAATAAAATCATTTCTTTGTTCAGCCATATTGTGAAAATTGCCCGAATGCCATGTTATTTAGACCTCATATGCACCAAAGAGATAAAATATGCAAGAACTGAAAATATCATTAAAACATCCAATAACTGTACCAAGACAAAGTTTATTATGGGAACATTATCTCCTAAACTTTGGCAGTTTCCATGTAAAAGACTGAAACTTAGGAGATGCTTTACAATATCATAATGACAAATGCATCCGTCAGTTTGAACAGGCCAAAGGAATTTTCTTAGATAGGATTAACTGGTGATGATAGATGTCTACTTTATGTGCTGACAGTTGGAGAAGCAAGGCAACCTAGACAACAGTTCCTAGAGAATCCATCACATTTGGCATAGGACAAAGTGCAAATTCCTGGTGCAACAATTTCCACTTAAACTTTTTTTACTTAAAAAAGTAAAAATAAATAAATAAATAAATAAAGCTCAAATCCTTGGACACTTCTGATAGTTGCAGACATGGCTGACTGGCACATTACCAGTGCTGGGGGATTCTCTTCCCAAGCCATTCTCCCTTGTCTGTCTGTTTATGGGAGTAACAATAATGTGGTCGTGGGGAACAATATTGTCTAAGAATGAGGAAAGAAAGATGGAGGTGGGAACGCAAGAGAAGTCAAAAGAGGAACAAAGAGGGGGAGATGGAAAGACATGTTCAGCATCATGGTGGGTAACCCAGGGGACAAAATACTGCAGTGCAACCTCTGCACAAAACACCAGGAAGCAGGGCTGCTATTAATTAACAGACCAACAGTTGAGGTTTTTAGCATAATGAGAACCTGCCTCACATTAACAAATGACATTTAGGATAACAAAAAGTTCTTAATATTGATGTATTAATAAAAGATATTAGAGATATTTTACAAGACTTGGTATTAGTTTAATCAAAAGTCTCTAGTTTAATTATGAGTCTTGTGACTCTTCCTGCAAGGTTAATGGAAATCTTGTCTAAATATAAAGAATACAAACTAATCATTCTGACATTTTGAAGGGTTCAACAATCCACCACTGGCTCTGAAAAAAAAAATCTTTAAAAAGTCAGGGGAAAAAATGATTCCAGATCAATATAGATTTCATCTTCTGAGTCCCAACAGGGAAGTACTGAGCATTTTCTTTAGAGATGGATACAAGCTTACAACAGAAACAAGAAATCATTGAAAATTAATGGTACATTAAATCTGAAAAACTCTCAGGTTGAATGCTGCTTTCTCATACAAAATTTCTTCCATGGCCTTGGAAGGTTGTGTCTGGAGGTCCATCTTTAAGAGTCAGTAGACCCAAACCCCAAAAGCAGTTAATTCAGGTACTACCTATCACAAATGCAGGAGAGCAAATAACACCCCACATAGTTCAAGAGGGGAGGGTCATTTTCCATGACCTCCTCAGAAGTCCTAGTCCATCTGCACTTCTGGGTCAGAAGGCTTTCAAGTTAAGCAGTTTAAGACCCAGAGGCTCCAGCAACTAGACATTTTTCTCTTTTGTTGTTGATGTAAATTCCATGGAATTCGAGAACACTGCTGGTAGTTGATTCATTTCATCAACTGTAGGCAATTGTTCAGACACCAGTCTGAGTTAGTGGTCCAGACTTTACAATCAAAGGAAAGAAATATCCATTAATGCCATATTATTCTCTCACTGTAATGCAAATTTCTAATCTAGAGTCTGATTTATCTGACATGTAAATATCTGTTTCTATTGCTTATAAAGACTAGGATTTAGATGCCAAAAAATAATAAAAATATATCTATTATGATATAGGCATCATTTCTGAAAGAAAACACTTGTGACATTTCTAGTTTGTGTGCAATATCCAGAAAATTTTCTCTTGCTTCAAACTGGAATGGAGACAGGTTTCTGAATATTGTAGTTATTCAACAGCCAGAAATCACACACAAGTGGGAACTGCCTCAGGGAAAAGTCTATCATTGTCATCTCACCAGAATTCTAGGAGCTGACTTTTTACTTCTGGTACAATTCCAATTGAATTGGAAGTCATCTACATGCACAATCCATTTTAGGGACTTTTCACTGTAATAGCCAGAAATTAGAGGATATACATAAAAAAAAAATAAATGAAGAAACTGCTACACACCAAGAAAATGTATTTAGCCTTTCTAAAGATACCTGAAAATTGATTTAACTCAATTTTCAACTGTCAGAAGGGAAAGAAAAAATACTGCATACTAGGGAGCTTTTAATTTAGCACAAGAAGACACAACAAAAATCAAAGAGTAAATGTCCGATAAATATAGATGAGAAATTAGGCCTACATTCTCACAGGCATAGGTGCTATACCATTGAAACAAACCATTAAAGAAAGCAGAGGTATCTTCTCTATCTATGGACAATAAAACTTTTAGTTATTTTCTAGGTAGGCATAGGCTATGTATTGAATAAATCTTTTTTTTTTCTAGGACAATGCTGAAATATAACGACTTAGAAAAACAAAGTATTCAGAATATACATGAGCTAGAACAGACAGATACTGAAAAGTGAAGTTCAACATGAAAATGCCTACACTAGCAGAATACTTTTGAGTGTCAGTGCTAGGGGTCTATGAGGTGCTGATTTACCTTACATTCTTCTATACTGTTTGATATGTGATTATTTCATATAATTAATCTAGTTTGGTTACAAATGAAAGCATAGTTCCATGTCTCAATGTCTCTGGTTGTGAAGGCATTTTCAAAGGAATCAGTCTATTTATTTCTATTCCCTTTATCTGTTAGGTCCCTTTTCCTGTCCACCCTACATTCTATTTCCTGGGGCCCTACATAGTGAAACAGTTTAGCAGAAAGTCCTTGCTTTAAAATATACCCCCTAATCCCAATTTGAAGGCAACATGATTTAGATCAATGAGTCAAGTATCAGGAGAGTGCCATGTTTTTGTCATATTTGAAGCCTGAGATGTTGGCAGCTTCAGTTGCCAGCATATAACATGATGCATTTCTTGATTACTCATGAACTTTCCATTCACTTATCACCTCTGTATTGAGATAAATGGAATCACCAGACCTAACCTTTGTTTTAATTTTATTTCTACCAAACTAAGCATTTATTGCTCAGATTACAGTGAGGGGATTTATTTATTTTTTCTTTAGCTATTGAAATGCTATTACTCATGAGTAATGACAAAAGCAAGCTTTGGAGAGCTACCAGGCTTAAATGATTAAAATAGGTGCTCCAAGTGGAGAAAACCTTTGTATAGAAAAGAATAATTACCTAGAAAAGTATATTGCAAGGTCAAGTGTTGCCACTTGAAACTGATCTATTTCTATAAACAGTTGAATATTTCACAAATTATGTTGATTAAAGAATCAGTAATATCTATATAATTTATTAAGATGGTTTTGAGGATCAGTAATATCTATATAATTTATTACGATGGTTTTGAGGATCAAAGCTTTCCCTTGAGCAACACTTGGTGTAGTGCTCCCCTTTCTCCTCACAGTACACAACCACAGCCTTCCACTACCCAGATACCACATCTAGGTAAAGCCTGTGTGTACCATAATTCAATATAGCCACTGTGAAATCAGGGAGATTACTACAG
>JAUBNY010000267.1:5862335-5873269 GCA_032275445.1 Crypturellus soui | reverse complement strand
CTAACCAACTTACCACATAAGCTTATGTGGCCATTTTTGTTGTTTTATATTCTGCTATGAGTGCATCCATAGAAAACTCTGTTAATAAAGAAACTGAAAAATACCTTATTTTGCTGCTTACATTGGCTTAGTGGTATCATGCTTTCTGTGTGCTTTATTAGCAGGGAATTGAAAAGATAATGAATGAAATAACAATCACAGAAAGTTTCTATGAAGATTGTATCTGTCTGAGATATAAAATGTGATTTCACTAACACTTTTCTTGAGGTACATTATTAGTAGCAATCAGTCAGATGAATAGCATCAAAAAAAAGGAGGTAAATTTGTTGTCTTTTATCATCACACTTGGGAACAAAAAAAAGCCCAGAAGGTATTCTGAAAATGATATGACTTCTAAAATACTTTAGATGATAGGTAGAAAAGTCTGAAAATGAACATGATAATAGTTTTCTAGTTTGTAAAGAGGAAAAGTATAATGTATACCCATAACCATGGTTGATAAGACAAGATGCAATGGGTTCATTCAGCTGAATGAAAGATTCAGGTCAAATATGAGGGGAAGAGGCCTTTTTGATAGGCGTGATGCTAGAGATTGAATGAGAATGCTTGGAGAGACTGTTGTTGCTAGAGTCACTGGCTTCAGAGGTTTTTAAAAATAGGCCTTTCAAGTCTTTAAAATAGGTTTTCCTGCCAGGAAAGACATAGCTTTAGTGGTTCCTGTCTTAGGACAGAAAAATGGACAGAGATTTCAAGATGATCACCAGGGCACTTAGGGTTCATATTGGTTTACTGGAAAAGTATGCTGTCTGTCACACAAATTACAGAATGGCCTTAAGTCTCAACAGCTCTCCCACTTTTAGCTCAGCATAGAAAAAAGGTTTCCCATCACAGAACCACAGAATCACGGAATGGTTAAGGTTGGAAGGGACCTCTAGAGATCATCTAGTCCAACCCCCCTGCTCCAGCAGGGACACCCAGAGCACGTGGCACAGGGTGGCATCCAGACGGGTCTGGAAGATCTCCAGAGAAGGAGACTCCACAACTTCTCTGTCTGTTTTCAATTTGCAAGTCCCAAAAAGTACACAGTATTCTCATACAAGACAGTCCTAAAATACCTACTTAAATTCATCCCTGTTCAGGAAAACATCCAAAGAGGACAGAAGCATATTTAGATGAACCTCTAAACTGAAGTTCTGAAACATGATCATTAATGCCAAATACAAGCTTTTTCAGTTAACTGCAACACATTATAATGTTTTCTCATTTTAAAAACAGGGATATCATACAGACTACTCTTCCTAGCTATGAGATTCTTGCCATCTGCTGGTAAATGTTTTATGTTTTTGTTTTAAAGTGAAGAAATTATTTGAGGTTAATCAAAAACGCACAAGTAAAAAGTTAAAACTGTATCAGTCACCAATGTATACTATAGGCAAATATTGAGAATCAATGTTGCAGATCAAAAATATCTATTTAACCATTATTAGAATTGAAGCACTTTTACTTAATAGAAGATTAATAGGGTACCTATCTTGTGCTAACAGAAGCATCATTATAATATGGAATCTAGCCACTAGAAGATATTTTGCAGACTATGAACCAGTAATAAATTGATATTTCATCTATAAATTAAACATAGTCATTCAGTTCCACACAAGCAATATTCTATAAAAGGGATAGCCTTGCTCAAATTGTGCTTTTATGCAGTAACCATCAAATGAGAATGTATCCAGTTGATAAAGAAACAATAAGTTATATAAAACTATAAACTTCTATAAAAGGAATGTTTTTAACAATAGGACGCATTTGAAGTAAAATTATTTAAAAAAAAAACACTTGTTCTTGTTTTACTTTTACTTTAATACTAATCAACATTTAAGAGTAATTCACATACCTGGTTTTAATGTTTTGATTGCCACAGGGGTGGTATTATTCCACAGTCCTTCCCATACCTCACCAAACTGACCAGATCCTAATTTTTTCAAGAATTTCAGAGATTTTCGGTCTATCTCCCACTGATCCACAGTTTTATAAGACAAATCAAAAGTAGAAGGAATTTGTACCTGGTATAAGAAAATAAATATTACAGTAATTTAGATTTCTAATATTTTTACAACAACATACTTGTAATTATGTCACATAAAGTTACAACTGATATGAATAATGTTTCTTGAAAGCACAATCATATGATAAAGTGTGTAGGGCACATGAAGTACGGCCCACATATTGGATACTTTTTGTTACTGAATTATTTAACTCTAAAAAAAAAATCTGCCATTAAAAAATAAAAATTAGAAACCATCCCTCTAGCAAGCTCTTCAACAATGACATATTTCTGAACCCAGTGGTTTTGTCTCAGTAATTACTTATAGACGGCTAGAGTTATAAAGTTGGTGATTTCATCTCCATATCCATTTACAAAAAGGTAATCATAAATCATGATTTGGCATATTTTTTCCTCAAGTCACATGATGATTTGTTCAAATGGCAGGGTATTTTATTATTCGCATGTCAGCTTCAAGAATGAAACTGTAATGCTATCCATGATTTCCTGAAAATAACCAGGTCAAGCATCATTTTGAAATGGTACAAACAGTTATGGGGCTAACATGTTCTAACAAATAGCTGAAGAATTACCTTATAAAAAATATATGCACAACATAGCATCCACTCTTACCTTAAGACATGGTTTCCCAAGCGTCACACAGAGGCCATCACTGTTCTTACTGTAATAGTCAACAAACTCGCTCAGAGTTTTAAAGGTTTTCCGTCTGCTTAGGAAAAAGCCTCCTTCATCCAGCTGCTTGATCCTGTAGTGCTTCACACCGTCACCATCAAAAACTAAAATGATTTAAACATATTAAGTTTCTGGGGCTTACAGCAGAAGTACTGTATAGTTTATAGCCAGCAGTTTCAAACCAGCTTAAGCAACATTAGACACGTAAATGTGTTTTTAAGGACCTTAAAAATAGAACTTAAAGACCTAAAATAAATTAGTTCAGTTTCAAAGACAGCAGCTACACAAAGTCTCTTTCAAAGCCCACTTTTTAGGTTGTTTAACGTATCTGTTCTACTAATTTTTAAACATTCAGATTCTTGCACTATGAGGCTTGATGCAAAAGTACATAAAAGTACCTTCCGTCCAGGAAAGTTAATATTTTCCATCTTTTAGGACACCAAAACCAAGCACAATCATCTC
Organism: Crypturellus soui; assembly: GCA_032275445.1. Taxonomy (NCBI): domain Eukaryota; kingdom Metazoa; phylum Chordata; class Aves; order Tinamiformes; family Tinamidae; genus Crypturellus; species Crypturellus soui. The sequence goes on along the minus strand of JAUBNY010000267.1, from coordinate 5,870,070 downwards.
ATTCAAATGAAATACTGAATCTTTTTAATATTTCATTTATCAATATTATCATCCCATATAGCAGCTTCTGGAGGCATTTTAGAGCAAACAAATATACACACCATATGGCCATGATTTTCTGAAGAACACTCACATCTTCCATAGATTTTGTACTTGGAATATGCAAAAATCAGGCCAATAATGCTGAGCAGTTGATGACTCTTTTCCAACCAAATGTCTTTTATTCTTATCTATTTTTTTCCTAGTCACCAAGATATTCATCTCCTTGCTTCCTATTAGTTATTTAGGTGCAGTCAAAACATCCAGAGAGTCCTTGTCTCTGACCTTCACAGCACTCTTTGGTGGTGTCAGAGTAGGCTGGGCCCCTGTTTGCTGGGGCTAGTGAGTGGGAGGAATAGCAGCAAACCAAAGATGGAGAATAATGCACTGTCTTAGTCCATTATTTAGGGAACAAAAGCCCTGTAATGGCCATTTCTTACTGGTTTGCCATATATGGCTTAGAGAACTCCTGTACAAAGGAACATCAGAAGTAGCAATGGCTGTAATATCTGAGTAGTAGCAGGGAAAGCCACTCTAAAGAGCTGGAAAGAAGTCGAGTCTCACCCATGGGGCAACAGCTAACGTGACACTCCATTACCGAGACCATCACTGTCCATTTCCAATGAGCAGTGGAGAGCTTGAGTTACATCCTGAAGGAGAACTGGTTCAACTCCTATCAGTGCTACAGTTGGTAGCTCCAATATTGACAGAGTTATCTGTAATAACCTCACTTCCTAATGAGGAATCCTGACTGTAGAGAGCGTTACTTAAGAAGGAAGAGGTTTAAGCAGAAGGATAATTTTTCTGTAGCTCAAATAAGAAGATATATGCATCTGGGGAAGGAGGTTTTCTGATCCTGCAAGTTTCAGGAGGAAAATATCCAGAGCTCAAGAAATGATACCAAGCTGTAACCAGATTAAGGGAGAGAGAATATTTGAAAATTGGCATTTTTTTTTCCTCTCCCACTTGTTAGGGCAGGTGTTGGAGAAAGGTGAAGACACATAGATATGCTGCAAGATTTGAGAGGTCAGTGGGAGATTTGAGCCAGAAAGGAGAATAGGAATCATCTAGTGGTGAGTTTGGGAAACGGCCAGAAATAAAAACGGGATAAATGACAAAATGTGAAAGATTAAATGGAAGAGAAGGAAGTGGCAGTAAGTAAAAGACAATGGGAAACCCAAAATTTTATCACAGCCTGCTATTTTGTGAAAAGACACTGTTGTTCTGCAATGAATGAGCAGAGAACTGCAAAGGGAGGATGACATTCCAGTTGTCATCCTGTTGCTGGTCATGCACCTCGCACCTCCCCAGGGTGGGCCAGGTGCCTCCTTCCCCATCATGTATTTAGGAGATCACTGGTGCAAGCTCCTTCATAGAGCTCGCACACAGTACCAGATGGAAAAGCAAAAGGGAGCCATAGGGGAAAGGTCTTCTGCTGGTTACATCCATTATATTTTTTGGTAACCAAAATTAGAGGAAACATTTAATTAAATCATGGTACTAGTGGCTACTCTTGGCTATATAATCAATTTAATATCAATGTGTTTCAGTCCTACTAGCAACCTCAGTCTGTCACTCACATATGAAAATCCAGCTGTTGGCAAGTTTATTATTGTTATCCCTTGGAGTTTCCCCTGCTGAAATATCCTTGATGTTGTAGCCTACACTTTGAACTCTCCTGCCACAGAATGTGTGTTTAGCTTTTACAAGTTATTCTAAAAGCTCAGGAACACTTGCCATAGGTCTTGAGTTAACTTTAGAAAGTAAATGGGTAAACAGAGCCCTGGAACAGGTTGCCAAGAGAGGTTGTGGAGTCTCCTTTTCTGGAGATCTTCAAGACCCGCTTGGATGTGGTTGGACTAGATGACCTCTAGAGGTCCCTTCCAACCTTAGGCATTCTGTGATTCTATGTGATTCTATGATCATGCAGAAGAATTCACAGAAGATGTTCACACAGAAGATGTGTGTTCCAAGACCTTAGAAACAGTAGTAAGTACATATACAGTATATCCTCTCTCACCCTTACCTGAATAAATTCAAATAAAATTCTTCCTTTAGCACTAACGTGTGAGCAAATGTTTTCCTAATGGCCTGTGATTGTCACCCCTGATCACTAGAGGGCATATAGGGGTTGTTGAAAATCTGAAGGGTTTTTATAGCTGCCTCATGTAATATTTTTAGGGAGCTGATTTGTCAACATCCAATTCTGCCTGAGTATCAAACAAGAATATTTGTACAGATAAATTAACAGTATAAAAATAACATCAGCCACTTTTCAAATTCTGTCTCCCTTCAATTTAACACATAATTAATACTATTTCAATTATAAAGAACATGTAAATGTTTGTGATGTATGATTTGGAACAAGGGTAATGGTAAATGGCTTAAAGAATAATTCAACAATAACACACAATGCAAATTAATTGTTTTTTCCAAAGTTCAAAGTGCATCTGGCCAGAAGAATTGTTATTTATGATTCGGCAAATAAATGGTCAGCAGGATGGCTGTGTTAACCTGGTCTCATCCATATAATCAAAAGCGATAGCAGCTTGAGTATTTGATTTATTTATTAGCAATATTATAATTATTATTTGTAAAATAGATAATCTTTATGTAAGAGTTGGTTTGAAAGGTGTGCTCTAATTTCTTAAATGAGCTTTGTACGAAACCCTTTGGCTGGCAGTATATAGGTCAGATGACATCAGCACTGACTCCTGACCTTATGTTTACTAAGTCTGTGGGTAATGGTATCCTCAGTGTTCTGGAGAGCTTTCAGTTTATACTGTAATTTGCAGTTCTGAATACTTTATCCTGGTTCATGGAATTTTGCTGATATTCAGGTTGCATTTTGCAATTTTGCATCAAGACATGACTCACCAAAGACTGCTTTTCATATCAAAATGAAACAGTGTTTGCAGACCAGCTGATCTAATCTCCTTATCACAGCCCAGCAGTGTAACTTAAGCAAGGAAATAATAAATGAAAAATGGTAGTCTCTCTAAAGCATTTACATCTCACCAGGCAGAACATTTCCTAGGATTACTGAGTAAAATGATTGTTTAGCTACTGCATGATACTTTCATTAGCTTCTTATTCCTGTAAGATAACATTGCTCTTTTATGGTGCTTTTGTAGCTTTTTCTTCCTTCTGGATGAAGCTGGAGTGTGTGCGGAAGACCCACAGATTTCTGCACAGATACAGATTTTGTCTGTGATAAGCAGTGCAGGGGAGGATTAATTCAGTGTTTAACAAGGGACTCTTGGTTTTCTGTTGTTTTTGTTTGTTTTGGTTTTTTGAGGGGTTTTGTTTCTTTGTATCACCTTGCCAGGTGAAAAGTTGGGTAAAGCCTGCACTGCACAGGTACAGAGTTATAGCGTGGTGCAGCTCCTCCTCACACACATGACACACCGTGTCTCTCGAAGAGCTAGCTACAATCCCCTTTGGTCCTACCATGCCTACATCCAACGGAGACAGCTATATGAGACAGGATCATGACCACAGCTTCACAAAGTTTGACGTGATTAGAGTTTAAAAACTGCATTGTTATTCTCCTTGACTTACCATTCCCAGAACAACTGTAGTTGTCCATTAGATTTCTTCCTAGCTTTGAATTAGCCAGGAAACCTTCTCTTCTCCTTGCTTCCCATCTTTTTAAGACTGGGCCAGGTTTTGTCATGCAAGGATGATAATAAAATATGTGCTTCTTTCCCATTCAGTCTTACAATGGCATCAGCATAGCAACATCCTCACCAACAGAATCAGTGAGGCAAATGAAAGCATCACAACTGCCACAGTCCTTAACATCACTCCTTCCTACAGCCCTCTTACTGCCACTGCAACCCTGGGGTACCCCAATACTTACATATTTTCTTCCTCATGCAAGGATGAGCACAAACACGCATTTAACAACGGGATCACGGACAACCTTTTGCCAGGAGCTGCACCTAGTCTCCATTCCCCAGTGGAAGCTGGGAGGAAGGCAGTTCATTAAGGTGCTCTCAGAGCACAGAGCAGGTGCAGCGGCTGCTCCTGCTCAGTGATTCCCTTGCCTCGACCATGATTTTGCCACTCCTATCAGTCTGCCGCCTTAAATGATTACCCACTTTTTCCAATGCCTAATGCCAATCTGGCTTAGAGAAAACAGCACAATGTTTTTCAGGGGCAGGAAAAAAAAATGGAGGAAACAAAACCCATTTGCACTGCTATTTAATGCAATCAGTCTTATACCATTACTGGGGGAGGGAGAGGGAGCTGAGCACCTCCTGCTATCATTGGCAATGACACTCAATTAAGCTGAGCGTATCTAAATTATAGCTTTTAATTAAAAAGAGGCAATGTCTAAGATGGCACCAACATGTTTAAAATTTAATACATTTTACACCAGATGCTGGAGTCATCAACATAAAAAACCTTCTGTAACATGTGCATTTTTAAAATGGGAAAACCTATTTTTAAAATGTCAAACACTTTAAAATGATAGCAACACATCTCAAAGTCCTAGCTAAAGTTTTGTGTGCTTTCCATTTAACCATTTACAACTGAGAAAAAAAAATCTGTTTATAAGTTTTTATTTTTAATTTAAAAAGTAATTTACCATCTAAATCATTAACAAAATGTGTGTTTTTTCCATCATAGCAAGTTAGAAATTAAAGTTCTCCTTTTAATGAAAGGTTTATTTCTTTCCTTTTTTTTTTCCCCCCCATAAAGGGAGACATTTGTCTCCCTCTCATTAACATTAAGTCTCTTATACATTGCCCATATGTGTATGATATCAAGCATGAAAGTCATAAAAAGTAGATTATGCAAACTTGGGAATCTTTCTTCTTTTTTTTTCCTTTTAGTTTGATGGTATTTAAATGTTAGGGTGGACAGAGACTGGCAATACTTTCAGAAATACCTTAGTTCTGAAAGCTAGATTACCACTCTTCTAGCCATTACTATCATATGCTCTGGAGTCAAAACAAAAACAGCATAGCCGGTAGAAACCAAATCAGTCCCACACAAGGCCACTATTCTGTGGCCATTATCATGGTTGCTTCATGCACTTATAATTTTGGAAACTGAAATTAAAAATATATTCTGAAAGATGAGGTGATGATTTTTCCCCCACCATATGCTACATAGACTGAAGCTATGCAAGATTCTTAAAAGGAAAAAGACCGAACCACTGTTCTTCAAGAAAATACTATGCTTTGCTGACTAATTTTTGAATATCCCATAACTCCTGATGGAACAAAACTGACTTTTTCATAGCATTTGGCGAACTAAACAACCTTCCTTCCAATAAATTCTTGCCACACTACAATGTACTTCATCATCTATTTTTGCAGGCATTCAATCTCCCTAAAGTGACACATACAACGTCTGGACCAATATGTATTACCATTAGGCTGGAAGCAAAGAACCTGCACAACCTAAACAGATTCAATTTAGTCAAGTCTGGTCAGTAGGAAGCAAATAATATTTAGCCTCCTAGGATGAAGTAGCGCGTCAAAGCTAAATTACATTCAAGTCTGGAAAGCTGCTAAAAGTTATAGCAGCAGTGGGGAATCATTTCATTAATACCCACTGTCTCTACACTGTTTCACAACTTATTCTCTTTCACTGCCGAGCGTAAATGCTTAATAAATCTGAGATGGCACAAGACTTTTGCATACATGCTCAAAAGGCAACCCATACTCATGCACAAAGAAGGGGTGATTGGTATAGTCAGCCTCTCTCCTCAGCTTATATGCTGTTCTTCAATGCCATTCTGAAAAGAGGATTTGGGAAACCTTGGTGTAATTTCCTTATCAAAATGCATTAGTGAGAAGTGAAGCAAGCCACTCTTTCCTTCATCAAACAAAGCTATGTGAACCAGCATGGAATAAATCCACACTAATGATTTCATACATTGCCTGTTACCAGCAAGCACCAAATCTCCTGTTCTTATATAAATTTATATGGAAACTTGCCAATGGCCTACTGCAAACTTATTTAATGAAATCTAATATATTAAATCAGATGATAGATTATGATTTCTATCCAGAATCTGGAAGGAAAAGAATGAAACAGCGGGATTTAAGGATGATCTCATCCTATGACAAAAGTGGAATAAGATCTATTTTAATTTTCTTGGATTTTTCTCTGCAGTACTTGATGTTGTTAGTAAAGTACTGATGCTTTCATCTTGGTGAGGTAGTCAACATGAAAAATAAAGAACCAAGATTTTAAATTTTCTGTAGCAGGCTGCAGTTAAAAGAAAATAAAAATAAAATTGCATATCTATATATATACAAGCATGAGCTTTTTCATTTACTGTTAATAAGGTCTCATGTATTCAAGTGCCAGCATTAGGCAGATACTACAGGCATATCTAAGCTTCCCTGCATTCTACCAAACTGTTACCAGTCTGGCCTACCTTGATAAAATCAGCTCACTGATGAAAAAGAGTTGAATGAAGCTGAAGGCATTTGAAAGGTTTGCAGCTTTAATACATTCTTTGGGCTAAAAGGTACATGTGCAGCTGTTCAGTTTTGTCATGGCTTAGGAACTGTCTGATTCCTGGCTGATGCTTAGTGTTCATAAAAGTGCTTCTCAGTGAGCTTCCTTGAGGGAAGGCAAGAACTGTGGACTGGACTCCCCCAGAACTAAAAATATCATATTTATTTCATAAACATAATTGTATTTCACTACACAGGCAACCTGTATTTGTCTTGGCAGTAAAAAACAATGCTCCCCTGCTATAAAAAGGCAGAGCTGGTATATACCCTTTCCTTGTATTTCTGAAAGAGAAACCAGGCATGTGTCAGAAGTTCATTTCTCTGCTTACACATTTCTGTGTTATGTTTAGAAGATGTGTGACACATCATCCTGGAAGAAGAGGAATCAATATGAAAGAATCTGGTTCCGCACAAGACACTACTCATTTCACAGGTGTAAATCTACGTGTGGCATCTTACAGTTTATTCATAAACATCTAGATTACAGAATTAAGGTATGTAGAGCTATCCTCATTCAACACATTGGGACGTTTATAAGCAAGGTCATCTAAAGGCTTCTTGCTGTATTTTGTCAGGTATTCTCCTGTTCTCACAGGGAGAGCATACTCTTGACTCATACTTGTATTACAGCTTTGCTTAAAGGATGTTCAGGGAAAACTACCAGAGAATAGTAAGATTACTATCTATTAGGGCAAATATCTAGTGACACACACAAAAAAAAGATGCATAGCATGATATGCAAGAAAGTAAAATAACAATGTTCTTATTTGATAATCTTTTGGATTCTGATGGAGGACTTTATATTTTAAAATCATTATCATGAACCCAACTTTTAACTGATGTTTACAGCTAATTTCTCAATGAAATATAACTCTTTCTGAAATATAATTCTGCAAATCTTTCTATCATTTTACCACCGGAAACAAATAACTATAAATCTAAGAGTGGATGCTAGCAGAAATCTCATTTTCTTGAACTGCAGATGTTTGCTAACATGGGTTTAACTTCTATTCCACATATCAATTAGGGCAAAAATGTACAACTGTAATGCATTTCTGACATTTTAATTATGAAAACAGTAACTATTCTGAGGCAGCAACTGGAACACTGAAAGTAATAATGACAAAAAAGTTAATTTGTGTTCTGAGCATGCTGATAAACACAGACTGAAAATAAAAGTTAGAAGAAATCCAAAAGGTTTTGTCAACTTGTGT
>JAUBNY010000267.1:5830377-5851775 GCA_032275445.1 Crypturellus soui | reverse complement strand
TTCCTTCTCTCTTTCTTTTACAGGCTTGCCTGGGTTTTTTAGCTCTGTCCATCCCTCATGGTGACTTATGGTCAGAGAATTATTAACATAATTAAATGGAACTGAATTTGCTCAGGGATCAAACAGAAGAACAACCTGGAACACAGTGTTTTTGTTTCACATGGGGGGCTGCATTTTTAAAAAGGCTTTATGCTTCGGCAGCAGAATGAAAGGTGAATCAATATACACCGAAAATTTATTATTCTGGCTTGTGCTTTTCGTGAGTCAGGGCCTGGACTAGCACCTCTCAGTGACATGCTCAGGTCAATGACAAGCTCAGGAGACGTCTCCTTAATTCAGACTGACTCAAGGCTGAGACCTCTATCCCTGGTTAGAGTCCAGTCAAGCTTCTCAAACATACCGCGAGACACTCAGGCCCACAGCCCTGCTTTTTTTTTTTTTTTTTTTTTAATCCCAGAGATTTCTCCTGACCCTGCTTCAGGTATTTGAGGAAGGTCTGCTGAAGGGCAATCTCATTCTGTGAAGTCCATTCCCAACTAAGTGATTTTAACATTTCCATTCATTCTTCAGAATACTGGTTATCTGCATATTCTGTTATTTAATACAGTCTAAAGTTCTTCCAGAGGAGAAAATAAATGGCAGGTGAAAATGATATCACATATTTTTTGTTGTGTTTTGTTACGTAAGTCACAGATATTTCTGCACTTTAAAAGACCAAGAGCCCATTATTGCATCAAAGTTTGTTCCAGTAGTAGTTTTGTGCTAGGATAAGGACTTCATTACATTTAATTTTTTTTTTCTAAAATGTGACTTTGGAGTGAGTCTATGCCCGTAATGGGCATTGCTTTGGTCTTTTCGTATGAGTCATAGCTATGTGATAGTGTCCTTTTAAAAATGTGAAAATGTGTTCCCCAGGCCCAGTTTCTCCTTCACAGAGTCTTACAGGCAGATCTGTGAAATCTCATATTGGTGCTAGTGTCTGTATACATTTGTTAACACACACATGAATAAAAGTACTGATATATTATTATAATGTACTTTAAAAGTAGCAATAATTCTGCTATTCATAACAACTGAGGAAGTTCAAACTTGGAGGTAGCCTTAATGTTAACATGGTACCAGTTGATGGTACCATGATGGTGTTACACCATGGTACCATGATGGTATAACACCAATTAATGGTGTTAACATGGTACCATTAACTGAAATTCAAAAATGTTCAATCATACATGCACTTAAGCCATTATCGCTCCCAAAAGCACTCAGTTGATTTTCTTAAGAAATTACTTTTCTTCTCTCCCAGGCAAATTCGCCTCAGTGCAGAGGTAAGGCAGAAGCCCTTGGAAACAAATCACATTTAGTTGTGCAGGGCACCGGTAGTAAAACAGATTTTTCCAACCATTTCTGTGGAAGCTCTCTCTTGTACATACACTTGTCCTTTGCCTAGAGCCAGCAGTCTTCACACTTACTCTGCTCTTCTATCAGTGGAGAATAATCAGGCACTCACTCAGTCTCCAACGGGTATCAGAAAGGAACTGAACAGTTCAAAAACCCAAGGTTTTCAAGCCAGAGAGCATAACTGCTCTTTCATACAGTGTGAAATTTCTTAATCATACAATACTCAAAGTTTTTAGACCAACCTTTCGAAGATGACCAGATGGAAAAGATGGCATACCAAAGACTTCTAGAAGTAAAGTTAAACCACATCCAACACCATATCAGTGTGAAATCCATGTGTGTATCAGCCCAAGACACACATGCATGGTTTACCCAGTAAGATCATAGCATTCTAAACTGTAGGAGTTTGGGAAGGGCATACAACAAAAGCAGGAACAGGAAACATGAAAAAATCTTCTTTACTGTGAGGGTAACAGAGAACTGGAATAAGTTCCCCAGAAAAGTTTTGGAGTCTCCTTGCTTGGAGATAGTCAAAAGCCACTAAGATGATATAATCTTTGGGGTTGGGCTGGATGATCTCCAGAAGTCACTTCAAACCTCCGTCATTCAGTGACTGATTCAGTGGTTCTGTGTGAAACTAAGGACAATATCTTTCTTTTTTCTTGTTGGAAAAGGGGTGAAAGAGATTCCTACTGATTAAAAAGAGCAATAGTTTCAAAAGGAGGATTGACTTCTGTGAGTTCTCATCACTTCTGAAAGTCATGGTGTTAATTCCCAAACCTGAATTCCGAATTTTTCTGTCTTCTGTTTTCCTCTTCTTCTGCAGTGGGGTTTGAAAAGCTATGTTACAAAATCGCTTGCACTTCAAACAAGAAAAATATTGTGTATAAGAAGCTAACAAGATAGCCGCATTAGTGAGAGAAAACTAAAGGAAAATGCTTACCAACACTACTGCAGGCAAATCTAAAATATCAGAAATATCTAAGTGACTGAGTAGTCTGCACAGGAGTAATGAATAAGTCAATTAGTGCAATCTTTTTTGGAACCTTCCCTTGATATTTAACTCATTACTCTATTTATCCAGTTTTCATTGATTAGGATTAGTGTATCAGCATGGGTAAACACTATGTACTTCTACCTGAACTTTATTTTTCTAACAGATTGAGTTTTATTTTGAAAACCATTTCCAGACAAATTCTATTCATGTCTGGAGAGCTAAAAACACTTTTTGTTTCATTTTGGTTTTGTAATTTTTATGTTTTTATGTTTATTTTTAAACAGTTATTAGGATAAAACTCGAATACTAACATTTCTTAAGAAAACTCCTATAAAAAATAAACTTCTTAATTAAGCAGTTGTTTTATTACTATTTCTTAGGATTTAATGCAAGAAGGCCCCTCATATATGTTCCATATAGTGCTCTTAAATAATTACTGAGAACTGTTTTTTCCTGTTATATATAGTATAGTAAGCATGCAATAATAGGAGTACATATAGTAGTAAGTAAGCAATAATATTTTGTCTTTTTTTTAATCCACTAAATTATATTCTTTATTTGCTATATTTATTTTGTTTGCATGATCTAAAGAGGATTATAATATTGTTATTCAGGAAACTCTTAAATTATCATTAATAATACTTTTTCTACTACTCTGTTTTAAAGTTAAAGCAGAGAGTTTTTTTTGCCTAAACTGGGCTATTAGAAGACTGCCTCATTACTAGTAATGTTTGCAAAAGGCATCTACATGATGTCTATAAAATAACAACAGGATATATTCAGGTCTTATCTTTGCTTCTTCAGTAGAAGCCAAAAACAGCTGACTATTACATAGCTCACAAAGAAATAATTGACACCTCTGCAACACCGATTAACTCATATATTAAGGTAGACTAGGGAAGAAAGGTGCAGTCTGTAAAATGAACAGGCAGGTGAATTTCTCATGGGTCTGTAAAGTGCTACTATTCCTTTTTGTGCCTATTTATTTTGAGTACAGATTATATAATCATCATGCCAAGAAAAAAAAACAACAATTTTATGGAAATTTAGAACTTTCACAAGAAGGTGTTTTGGTTGGTTCATTGTATTTTATTGTTGTTGTTGTTTCCACATATATGTGTGCATGTGTGTGTATATATATATGTACACACACACACACACAGATACATATACACATGTGTGTGCAGGTATGTGTATCCATATATATATATGTGCATACTATTAGTTTGGTTTTCTAAAACAACTGAGTAATTTCAACACCTACACTTATGCTAAATAGATTTAACAATAGGTTAATAGGTTAACAACAGGAATGATGTACTCTCTAACAAACATACTAAAACAATTGCAGCTTCTGATGAAGTGCAAAGGGAATAGATGGACTTGTGCACTTCCATAAAATCATTTCTGAAACAGAATATCTGGGCTAGAGAGGCCACTGATTTGACCTAGCACGATTTTTTCTTATATTTTTATGACTTAATCTTTTTGGTATAGGTATCTTCCTAAACAAAAGTGCCCCAAACTCTTTTATAACCAACGGTGCTTTTATATGTTACAAAATAATTCTTCACAGGGGTACTTGACCTAGTTTGTCTAAAATTGGCACAGCGTTAGGACTTCTTACCCTGGCTGAACTATCAGTTACTGTTTTTTCTGCTAAATTTGTTCAGAGATCACTGAGCTCTGCACAAGTCTGTATTGTGCCATACAGCCATCAAAGGCAACTACTGAGATGATAGTAACTATTATACAGTATCTGGCATACATTTTTACCAATGCCATTGCCCAAAAGAGGCTAATCTAGGCCAACACACACAACACTATTCCTATGGAGGCTAAGGAAATATCAAACAGAACAACTAAGTTTTTCTGATCAGAATATGTCTTTCTTTCTCTAAGAGGCACTTTAAGGTCACGTGGGTTTCAAAGTACCATAAGAAAAACAATCATCAGTTTTAAAGTATATGGCTTCTTGTCTTCACATGGTTCATTGACACCATGGCTTTCATAACATGTTAATGGAGACTAATATAAGATCTTATAGTATGTAATGTATATGCTAATTTCAACTGTAGATAATGTAGTAAGGCTTTTGTTCATTTTCCAAAGTTTGAATAAACTGTGTTTAGAAATATTTTAAAAAGTACAGTGTTAAAAAATAGGTGACGTAAATTAGACAAGTTTGCATGAACTGTACACTTTGCTGAGCAGAGATGCCCATTTTCTGGGAATGGTTATACACATGGATGTGTAAACACCACTGGCACTTGACAAAATCTGGTATTTTGCAGAGCTCTGTATAACATCTTTTGAGTTTCATCAGTGTATCTTTACACATTTAAGAAATGAACAGACGCAAAAGTGAGTTTGAGATATGCTTAAAGACTTTACTGGAATGTTCAGATGAGGCTAAAATATTAAGAGATTAAATTCAGGTTCTTTTTCTACTCTTCAACCATTTCAATTACAGAAAGACAATCCTTTCTTGAACATGCATAGTGGTTCCAAACTTTGGGTACTGCAGATGCCAAGTATGCAAAGTTAAAACACACTAAAAGCATAATCTTATGGCTTTGCAAAATACACCTTGTCAGAGAGCTTTTTTGCATGGTCCTAAAAGTATCAGTCCTTCAGACTTTCTATGAGTTTATGTGCATTAAAATCCATACATAGAAGTATATTCATTGAAATAAGACTTCAAACTTTATATATAGTTTATATGCAGCCATTTCAAGGATTTATAATAAATAGATATTGCAATGACACAGAATCCTTTTCTACAAAAACTTAAGAGTCATTTTGATACCTAACATAAAAAACTCCAATAGTCTGAGAAATACAAAGGAATCACGTTAGATCCAAGCAGCTTTTAAAAGTTCATTTTGGTACAAGGGTTACGTTGCTCCTGTTTCTGATAGTGTCCTCGGGAGTTTGTACTGTAATATAGAAAGAAATTGCCAGAGCGGGAGTGAGGAAGGGAATTCAGTCAAACCGCAATGGATTCAGATTTCTAGTGTGTTCTGCAGAATCTAAACTTTCATTCTAAAAAGAGCCCCTAGCTCTTGTGGCTCTAAATAGCACCTTGAAAAATGACTCGCATGAACCAAAGAAAATTCATAAGCCTGAATTTGCAGAAAGTCTGGAATAAGTCAGTACAGTGGACACTTTATTGTTCACATAAACTAACTCAGATTCATTAAACATATGAAATAATAGTTAAAGTGGGCTCAGATCAGAGAAGGTGAAGGAATTAGAGGTATTGACAAAAATAGCTTAGAAGTCTCTTCTCCTTTCCAAGAGGTGCATAAAAAGCTCATTGTGGAATTGACTGGTGAGATTTCCTTGATTAGATCTGGGCCTCAGTTTCCACCAGCTGGGAAATACCTACATAAGGAATCTCTTTGAAATAAGGCATGTTTCTGAAACTGGCAATAGTTAAAAGTAATTGAAGTGATTTTCTTTGATCTAATGCACTAGGAATTTGTGTGGATTTACTTCTCAGCACAGCACTCTTGCATTGGTAATACACTGGGATGAACAAGCCCTACGCAGTTAACTTTCTATAAATAACCAACAGGTCCATGAGGATTGTTAGAAAGAGTCCCAGTAAGTATTCTCTACCCTTCCTCTAAACAACAGAATTCATGTCACTCCAAAAAAATATTTTTCTTCCATTTTTTTTATTAAAATGAACAGCTGGGCTGTATTTGTTGTCTATAACAATTTGCGCTATGTCGCTTTCTTGTTTAGTTAAAACAACAGCAGTAATGAAAGAAGGCCAGGTGAGTCTGTCACTATGGTTTCTATTTACAGTGCAGAAAAGCAGCAGACACAGAAAGACCATAGAGAAAGTAAAGACACATTTCTTGCCATGGAAATTTATGCATTTTAATTTAGATTTTGATGCTAATCAGATTGCTCTTTATGATCATCTTTTGCTGGAAATTCAACTTAAAATATGTGACTGTATCTCCAGTTGTGTTTTAATTTTCCCTTTTGACATGTTTTTAAATCCAGAAGTGGGGGCATTGACAAGCTATCAGATGTGGCAGTTGTAACCTCAGCTGGGCCCCTTACTACAAGAAGGACATGTTGATGCTGGAGTGTGTCCAGAGAAAAAGCAACGAGGCTGGTGAAGGGGCTGGAGCATAGACCTTACGAGGAACAGCTGAGGGAGCTGACGTTACTTAGTCTGGAGAAGAGGAGAGTCAGGGGAGGCCTTACTGCTCTCTATAACTACCTGAAAGGAGGTTGTAGTGAGGCGGGGATTGATCCCTTCTCCAGAATAATTACAGATAGAACAAGAGGAAATGGCCTCAAGTTGTGCCAGAGGAGTTTCAGGTTATACATTAGGAAGAATTTCTACATGGAAGAGTAGTCAAGCATTGGAACAGGCTGCCCAGAGAAGTAGTGGAGTCACCCTTTCTGGCACTGTTTAAGAAACATGTAGATGAGGTGCTTAGGTACATGGTTTAGCCGTCATGATGTTGATTTTGAAGGTCTTTTCCAACTATAATGATTCCATTGGTCTATGATATGAAAAATTTCTTCCTGGACTGTGATTTTGACTACTAGCTATGACGTACACAGAAATGAAGTGTTAAGTGCTCTTATAGCAACTAATCTATCATTAGCATAGGTCAACCTCAGTTTTCATGCAGACTGGGAAAAGTAAAAATTCTCCTCAGGAAGAACTGAATTCATAACCTCTTAAATGTATTCAGTTCTTCCTGAGGAGAAAGTTGCCTGCGCAAGCACATCACCTGCAGCTGTGGTTTCCTCAACCAGTGCTTTTTGGCTGAAGCTCACTGGCTGCCTTGCCCCAGCTAGTGCAGGTACAGCCAGAACACACCTGTCCCTGAAGGCACCGGGTACAACCTCCACTGTGCAGGATGTTGTTAAAATAAGGAGTACTGCAGGTGCTACAAGAGATTAGCTAAGGGAAGGCACTTTACTAGTAAATATAAAAATGAAGGGCCTTGTTTCCTGAGTCTGTCTAAAATACCTTTTGTGGTAGAAGCTGGGCATTTCTTGGATGTATTTAATCTTAAGTATTATGTAATTAACCTTACACATTTAGACTGCAACACTGTGGCAGGCAGAATCCAAACCACTGAGTTATCCTTTCTGTTCTTCCCCAATTAATATAGAGTGAACCTGATTTCACTGGAGTTGTTCACATTAGAAGGGATTTCTTTTTAAAGAAACTTTCTTTTTAAATGACATTCCATGCACAAATAGTAGGGGTTTGACTTTTGACATAAGCTTGTTATAAATGAAGATATTAGTGATCTACAATATGTACATCTCTACATAAAATTTCTCTCAATAATTGGCAGAAATAGTCCGAGGAAAGAAACATAGTTAAGAAATCTCATTTTTATCAGTTTTGCTTTAATTTTCTGATAGAGAAAATGCATGAAAATTTCCTTTGTTATATAAGACTTTTTTCCCCCACAAAAGTGGAGCTATTAAAGATCCTTTCTTCCCTTTCATCCAGTTACTGTTCTGTCTTGCCAGTACTACCTCAGTCATACTGGATGGAGTGAAAGCAAGGTAACTTCCAAGAGCAAAAAACTAAATAGAGACAAGATAGCAAAGTTTCTTGCTAAAGAACTTTTCTTACTGAAGAAAAGTTCAAAAGCCTTTCTCTCTGAAAAAATTCAGAGATACTTCAGAGAGAGACAAAATTGGCTGCTGAGGCACTTGGACAGAAGATGCCATTACCTAGTAATATCTTCTGTTGAGAAGGCATACACAGAGCAGCATGGATTTACCAGTCTCTAATTGGGTCTACAATACAGATCATGACAAGATGTTGATAAAAAGTACCAGCTAAAATTTTTCTTTTATAATCATGAGGGCTGCAAGGCAATCAAATGTTTAGCAAAAGAACTTTGATGGTTTTGACTGCATCTTTCAAGAATATGTTGGCTAAACTTCCATACTGAGCCTTGAGTCATTCCCATGACTTACAGAATATTTCATGTCCTCTGTTCCTTTAGATGCATGCATATGAATGCGTATGAATTTCAATCTTTTCAAAAGTTGATATTGATATAGTTTATATGTGTGTATACATATATATACACATATTCATATGTAGTTTATATATACACACACAGTTTATATATAAACTATATATATGCACACACAAACAATGTATTTATATCTATATACACACAAAATCATGCTAAAGTCAGCTACTAAAGAAGATTGCAAATCATACAGTTTGGCTTTCTTCCCAAGCTTTCTAAGATTGATACCATGAATCAAAGAGCCAAAATGTTAATGGTGGCTGCATTTTGGAAAAGCATCTTGCTTCAAGAGAGGTTCACTTGCTGACCTTATTACATAAATCTGAGGTTATTTGAAAGCACATAAGAAATCAATAAAAAATACACTTTCCACATCTGTGTGCACAATGATCTATTAAGAACATGTGAGGGTATCTCATCATATCCAGGAAAATCAAATCACTTTTTCCCCTACAACTGACACTGTGCAAGCCAGATTGATATGAATAATTTTTGTATTTTAACATTGAGCTGTGAACAAGAATATAACAGCATGTAACAGCAGAAATAATTTCTTTTTTTTATTATTTTGTTTTGTTCTTTTTTTTTTGAAGATTGGCCCTGCCTGAACTTTAGAGAGAACTTTAGAGAGTTCTGCAGTACCAATGCAAAGAGGGGAGGCTTCTGTTATTCTCTATTCATCTTGCCTAGCTCACTTGCAAATACTAATTTTAAAAGATAAAACTCAAAAATAAAGAGAAAATTGTTAATTTCATAAATTCCTCCTCCCTGTGAGAGATTTAGAATCTGAAAGGTGGAACAGAGGTGAGGGTAAAGCTTTAGAGGAAATTGTTGCAAAGAAAATGTTGCAAAGAAAATTCTGATTGGATATAAGGAAAAAAAATCTTACTGTGAGAGTGAAAAGGTTGACAAAGCCTCAAGCAACCTGGTCTTATTTTATGTTGGCTGCACTTTGAGTTGGGGGGCTGGTGTGAGTGACCTTCAGATATTCTTTTCAACCTAATTAGGCTATGATTACATGAAAGGATATCTCCGTGGCCTGATGCAAGGAAGTCTGATATATTTATTTTTGTTAAAAGTTAACAAGGCCAACTAACCTAGCAAGAAATCCAAGTACTTGAGAAAAGACTACATGTTTAGCCAGATTAGTTTCAGTACTCCAGTAAAGAGAAATGAATTAATTTGAGATCTGTGAAAGCTTCCCACTTCTCTACTATTCTAAAAATCTATAAACAAAAATCTGCTGCCCAAACTTAATCTTTTCTAAAAAAGGAGGAAAGATATATAAAGACTAAAAAATATTTTTCTATAAAAAGAAAATTAAAAATGAGGGATTATACAGTAATGCACTTTGGCAAAGTTAACTCCATATCTGATGCTGGAGATCCAGAAAAATAAGAGGGATCCTACAAGCTCAGAATTTGTTGTATAACTCAGTAAAGTTATTTTCACAGTATTAGCAGCAAGCAGAAATTTTAGATGACTTGTTGAGAAAACTAGGTTCTTGAAAGAGAGCGAAGGTCAAACTGAGTTGAATTATAGCCTACTACCATTTCCCCAGTGGTTCAGAAAACCACCTTCCCTGCAGATTAATTTCTGCAACTGCAAGAATTCTCCTGAAAACGACTGTTGAAAATGTTGTCTGCCTGAACAGCGAAATAGAAACGGGCGATCAGTTTCTGGAAATTAAGGTCTCCAGGTTGCAGGAGCCTCAAGCACAAATCTTAGAGCTGCTAAAGGACTGGCATAATACTATCTTAGCCAATTTTCTTAGTCCTAGAAAATATAGTGGGAGGATCAGATCAGCGGTGATTTTTCTGGTCCAAAGGAGCCGTAACAGAAAAGCTGCAACATCATTCCTCTCAAATTTAAAGTAAATCATTGGATATAGTGAGTTTAGAAATATACACAGTTTCTAGTCAAAACTAATTCTGAAGACTAACAATGCGGTATCTGTTGTCCCTTTCCCCATTGACAGTTTTGCAGGCACATGCTTCCAGGGCTGCAGTCACTGCTTTGGTAGCAAATACTTTCCGTGATTGCAACACACACGAGTAACTACAAGCCAGATTGACTCACTCCTTACTCACCCTCTGCAGTGGGGCAAGTAATTTATTTCATGTGATTTCTGGTCCAGTCCTGAATGTTTAGGTACAATCAATCAGAAGTGCTTTGAAGAAGCAGACAAACATGGGCTGCGTAATTAAACTCTGTGAAACTTTAACAAGTCTAATTTGCACTCCTTTGCTATATTCACTCTTTTTTTTTCCTTTACAGTGCTTACTCCAGTTAACTTTGTTCTGGTCTTTGTTCTTAGCTACAGATAAGAAATGACTCAGTGGAAACCATAGTAAAGTAAGTTAAATTTTACACAGTCATTTGTAGCAAGAATCCACGGGTATAAAGGTAGATTTCTAAAAGTCTTAACTAATGGACAGCACAGCTGTTAGACTATAGGCTGTTTAGGGGAGGGGTTTTTCTTTTCACTTTCTGAAAAGCATCTGACACACATTTACTGTTAATTCCGACAACCACAATGAGTCCTCAGACCAACCTATTATCCCCAGATACTTCTTTATCAAGCAACCAGGGCATATCAGAGACGGAAATAATTTAAACCCAAACAAAAACCTCCACACTTTTTGTCTCTTATAACTGATTTTTTTTGAGACTACATTGTCTTCTCCTCATACATGCTGGTTTCCTCTATCACTGGTAGGACCACTAGAAGGCAAGGAGACTAAGTATGACAAGGTCCTACTCAGCAATAAAAAAGACCACAGCAGTCCGTTCCAGAGCAGCTTAAACTAACGGAGAAGAGACTCTACCGCATGTTACCCAGGTTACTTACGGTTCTGCTTCAATGCTCTGGTCAGCAGCTATGTAGTTGGCAGGGATGTAGCCCTGGAGCTTGCGGCCCGGAGAGACCGACCCCTTTGGCAGGAGGAGCCTAGCATACCACCAACCCTCATGGGAAGCATCCAACACTTGAAGCTTATCCCCAGCCTGGAAACTCAAGTCCTCGTCAGTGCGAGCCTCGTAGTCGAAAAGTGCAACAAATCTGCAAACATTCACCAGATGCTGCTCGGGCAGCGGAGGCAAAGGTTTCTCTTTTATGTTATTGTCTCTATCTTTCTGCACTGTTTGGAAGTCATCTCCTACCACAGCAAAGTTGGTGAAGACCTGGCCGACCTTCTCAACCTGCTCATCTTCTACCCCTGAGAATATGCAAGGCACATAGGGTGTCAAGCAGACACAGTGCTTCCGACAGAAGTTTCCCATCCTGTTGCTCTGTTTCTTGGTGCCTTCCTCTATTTCTTCTTTCCGTGCACTTTTCCCAGTTGCAATATCCTTAGGCAATTTTTTGCTCCATCAACATTTTAGTTCTTCGTAAGATTTCTTCCTCCCCTCTTCCTTTGGCACAAAATGAAACAACTCCTCTCCCAGCCAAACCTTCTCCCCAAGGCCCACGGGGAGCTCATTACCGGCAGCTCCTGATTCAAGAGTGAAACCTGAGTGTTCGGGCACTACAGCACATGTGCAGGGAATTTCTCACTTCCTCTTCTGGACAGAAAAGCAACAAAAGAGCTGTGTTTGGCCTGAGGTCTTGGAACAGAAGATCACGGATCCTTTTCTCCCCCAGCAAAAAAAAAAAAAAGAAAAAAGAAAAAAAAAATCAGAAAACCTGATCCGGGAGTCTTCTCATTTCTTACTGCTTGTGATGGGTGTTTTCCTGCCCCAAGCAGGTTTCTGCGGTGTGATCAACCATGAACTTCTGTACAGTCCGTCTCGGTAATGATTAACTAAGCTGCCTCCAACGTGGACAGCTTGAATATTTCTGTTCGTTTCCTTGTTGGCTTCAGTTTCCCTTCTCGGTAGGAATCCTTTGCCTGCCTGAGGCGGGTAGGCGTCCTCACCTGCAGCACACCTGCTGTTTCTGTTCCTGCTTCACACATAGGCATTTCCTCCTGCTGAACATCAGGGCTTTGAAACAGTCCTCTAGCTATTTTTTTTTCCTCTCTCTCTTTTTTTTTTTTTAATCTAATTTCACTCTCCCTATGGGGAAAAATAAATATACAGGACTTACAGTAAAACCAAAATAGATTCTAATTCATTTCTTATTCCGCCTTCTATAAAAAAGCAGAGTCACTAGCCAAAGAATTGCTCTAAGGAGTTGGCTAATCATGCCAACCGGATGAAAAACAGACGGTAGTCCTCTTCCAGTCCTCAAGCAAGCCAGTGGAAACTGGGCTAGCTTGGCTAACTGGGCTACGTCCATTTCGTAAGCACCTATCAACTGGCAGACGGTACGGGTGTCTGGGTGCTGCCGTGGCCGTGCAGCCTGGAGAGCAGTCGTCTCCTGCAGCCTGGCAGTGCTCGTCAAGCTGTGGAGGTAACAGCTGTAAAGCGCCCCCGGTATGGGGAACATGAAATGCGTTGGGCAAAAAGCAGAAGAGGTGGCCTGTCTGCATCACACGGTGGCATATCAGCAAGAGGCAAAATAGGCCACAGAGAACCCCCCGAGACCTGCAGCTTCCTGGAGACAAAATCAGTTTGTCAGCAATAACCAGGGTCTTCTTAATCACTTTCATGTGTCTCATCTCCATCTGCAGCTCCTGACTTCTGTTGATAGGTTTTACTGGAAAGAAGAAAATAACTTGGAAAGAGCTTGGAATTATGCCTCTCAGTAGGTCCTTTGAGTGAGTGGAGACCAGTCGTATGGGCAGAAAACTTGTGATGGTCTAGTGGCTGCTGGATGTCCAAGAGAAGCCTTCCCTGCATTCATATTACTACCCAGTTGTATTACTACAATTCCTCTTGTACTCTGGTGCAACAGAAACTGAATAAATAATAATAGTAAGTGATGACTAAACCCTACAATCTGTAGTGAATCTTTTGGACCCAATGAAAAAATAGCATATTACAAAATTAATATTCAATTTATGAAGTGTCACACAGTAACTCTTAACCACGACCCAAATTAATAAGAATAGAGATAGCCAAGAGATATCTGCTTTTCATGAGTCTTTTGGAAAATATCCAAAGACTGGAAAAGTCTGTTTTGATAGGGAAATTATTTTAATTAGTCCTGTTTTGAGGATTATCTAAATTTAGTGAAACTAGGGAACATTAGAAAAGATATATTAAATAATATATTTTTTTTCTCAGCTTTCATATGTGTGGATTTGATAGGCCTCTCCTATAAGGTGTTTCATGCCTCTGCTAATATGGGCATTAATCTGGTAAAGATTTCCATGCACATTCACTGCACAGAATAGTCCCATCAAGACAATGGAGCTACGTAACTAATACAGAATCAATCTCATGCACAGCTCTTTTCAAGATTAAGACCCATCTTTGCACTCAAGTACCAAGATATACACTGGAAATCCCATTGAAAACGAGATTACTTTCTTCCAAATCCACCTTTCAGGATCAGCTTTATTTATGAAGCAAGCAAACTTTAATAAATAGCCATGGGATTCATTAATAAGATTCAAGAAACTAGAAAATAAGAGAGGGAAAAAAAAGTCTATGCAAAGGAGCCAACTTTTAAAGCAGATGGGTACTGGGTCTGCTGAGAAATACTGTGCAGATTCCACACCTTGTATGGGCTAGAACTGTGGTTCATTTCATATGGCCTAAATCTTGCTGGCCACACTGGAACAATGCCTTTGAAAATGTCTTTTTCCTATTGTAATGATTATATTGAGGATTCTCTGAAATTCTGAAAATAAAACTGTACTCTGCATGCTTTAGAGACTGCATAATGTTATTATAGGTGAGGAAAAAAAATGAAAAATTTACATTGTTTTTCCTGAAAAATAAATGTGTGCATAATCTTAATTTGCAAGATGCTCACACCTTTGAATAAACTAGGATTGTCTTGTATATTCAACAGCTTTTCATTATAAACTGTAAGTTTACTTGTTACGCAAGTCCTGTTCACTAGTATTGTGTATTATTCTTCTATCTGTGTGCATTTTTCTTTCTGGAAAAGGAGACCGAACAGGCTTGTGTTACACACTGGCCTTCCGTCTCTTTATTTAATTTATTTTGGAGGCTGAATGTCAAATCAGAAATTGGCCGCATAAATAGGCTACTGGCTGTATAGTGTCAGTGAAAGCCTTAATCAGGTATATTGATGAATTTTATTAGCATAAATGCTTTGAGAAGGACACCGGTCTCACCTCATTTTTACAACCAACAATGGCTAGAGAGAGGGATGAATTTATTACGACCAGAATGGCACATTTACAATATGGATACTGAAATTTAGCATTCTAGTGCCTACAGTAATATTAAATAAATCATTAATATTGGAAGTAGTTTCTTGAAATATGCAACACCTTAAAACAAAGATGAATCTTTTTCCATCTCTGTCTAACAGGATCATATAAACTTAGACTTTAGAAAAGGAAAAGAGCCTACTCAATCATATAGTCCATTTCCCCTTCAAAATGTGTAATTTTGCCGTTAAAGTAGATTTCCTTATAACATAATGAAAAAATAATCCACGCTGATATTGCTTCAGAGATGGTACATACCTGAAGTTACTTTTATGTTCTGTATGGTCCTTACAAGCCCTCAGGTCAGTAAGACTCATAAACCTTGTACAACAGTTGTGATCCTCTTGTCATAGAGGAATTACTCTACATGCCTCTAAATTTGTTATATCCTAATTTGCTTAACGTCTCTTTAGGCCTGGTTTACACTACAAAACAACCATGTTTAAACATGATGGTGAAACATATTTTTCCGTGTTACCTGAATGGACAGAAGAATAATGTGTTATTATGTTATGTTTTAATAAGCCTCATACAAACCTAATCTAAAACACCAGTATTAATCGAACTCCTATTGGAATGAGCTACTGCTCCACATGAATAGAGGTAACAGACTGAATCATATTAATACATAACATTTCAAAAGGCTTGTTTGAACTTTTATTTCTACTTCATGCCTTCAAAGCTTGTTTTTATTATTTTCACTATAGATATTTCATATATTTATTGAATTGTATATAATATTTATGGAACCATTGCTGATAATTACGTAATAACTTAGAGTTTTAGAACTAATGAATCACCTCCATCTCCATTTCATAAAAAACTAGCTCTGTATTTCAGAAATAGGGACTGAAGATCCCTGAGTGGCAGGCTTTGGTACTGATGATACATGATGTTCAAAACAAGTCCCCTACGCCATGCAGAGAAGAATTACACTCAGAACTATATTCTGTGCTGGGGAAAATGAATATTCTAAAGCAATATCAACCAATGGTCCTGTTGAGAAATGTGAGCCACTCCAAAGTGGAAATTAAAAAAGACGGTGTTCTGTCTTATTAATAAGATGAGATTGTAACAGAAACAAACACTCTCCTCTATACTGGTTAAAAATTTTGTAAACAATCCAAAACAAAAGAAACTCAAGAAATTAAGGAAATCTAAAATAAAGTGACCATTAACTAATATATGAAAATGCTGCAGACAGCAACTTTTTTTTTTGTTTTTTTTTTTTTTTAATATTGGGCAATCTTTTTGTACAAACTAATCAGTGGTTATAGTTTTGCAGCTAATACACTAGGTGATTTACATATTTGGAAATAATATATCTTTTCTTAGATAAAGTCCTTAATACACTGTAATCAATCAGATCAAAGGTTCTAGGTAAAAAGAAATTTGTGTGTGGTAAACAATTTAACAATTAAAAAAAAAGTTGTGTTGGTTGATAAAGCAAAAAATAGAAAAGTACACTGCTCTTTTTTATTATTACAGCTGTCTTTCCAGCAATATTTCTTTCCATTTGCATGTTAGAATGAAACACATTACCATCACTTTGTAGCTTTTTTGTAATCCTTTTAATCAGTTCTTCCATCTTGTTTCTGTAATTTGCAAATTGACGTTCTTTTCAATGAAAATAAATTATGTATGTAATTTTACTCTTGACAAAACGTTTATCCTTATTGATTAATCATGTTCCTCCTTTGTTTATGATCTTAAACCATAAATCTGCAAAGACCTAGGGTTAGATTTGATCTTGTATTTTCCAACTTTAAATTGTGTGCATTTGTAATGAGAAAAAATCTGACTGTTTATTTTCATAATGCTGATCCAGTAATCTATCTCTGCTCTAGAATGCATTAGAAGTACATTTCCAAGTGCTTTAGTGATGAAGGTTGCCTATTTATTTCTTGAATTGGGGCCTAAAACAAGCTACCTCTGACAACAAATGAACACAGAGGAATTAGATTCTGTCAAGGAGTGAGCTAGCGTATGTGACTTTTTCTGTTTGTTCAAACAATCAGATCTCACTCTTCCTAAATTTAATGGAAGTTTTGCCATTATCTTCAATGGGACCTGACCTGAACCATTATTTTTCATTTTACTATGCATTATTCTAAATGATATATAGCCCATAGTGTTAAGAACTGTAAGATAATTTGCTTTTTATGCAGCAGCCATTCTGGATAAAATCATTCTGTAGTTTCCTAAGGCATGATAAATACTTCTGATCAAATCTGTCTCTGAGTAGGAAAAATATGGTTAAGTGGAAGTGCAAAGAATTCTCAGCATACACAAGTTTGCCATTCTTCTAAGCAAATCTCTTCTGAAACTGATCCTGTTATGGAGTTTTTTTTTTTAAATTAAAAAGTGAATATTTTAGTGAAGGCTTCATGACAGCACAAGTTCATTTCTTACATAACTCTGTCAACTTCTGCCCACGATGCCACAGATGACTTATGAGCATGGTTTAGCATCTTTATCTTTGGAGATTGTAAATGCATCAAGGCAAGGAGAAAAGTCCAAGGATGACCGATACCTAAAGGGGGATGGATGGAAAGAAATGTATCAAAGTACTATATGCATTGCTTCACTTGTGAATGAAAGAATTATTTTTTTTCCCAGGACAGTACCCTGTCCTGATCTTTGTCTATGGGAAAGACAGATCTTAAAAAGAGCTAAAAGCTACAATAATATATTGCTATGTCATGTAGAGACACGTCTTGCAAATTATTTTATGTGACTGAAATCTCAAAAAAAAAAAGAAAAAAAAAGAAAATAACAGATATTCATTTTACTTGTATTTTTTTCTGATGGGTAAATGGTACTTACACAAACCCCTCTAAACAACTGTAAATTATGCATTCACTAGGACTTTATACAGCTAAAATCTCACTACAGGAAAAGAACCGGTCAATACTCAGCTGCTATTATATGTCACAGTGAAACTGAGGCACAGTCCTTCTGGCACGTAGACGGGCACTAGGTTAAAGTGACCCATAGCAGCCATACAGGATGTGCAGTTATACCTCTTTTCCCTATGAAAAGTAAAGTGCATGAATAAAAGGACATTATAATCCTGGAGTTTGCTTCAAAGCAGTGTTGAGAAGCTGCCAGGCCATGTTATACTTGGGAAACAATCCTGAAAACTACACACACCATAGTCACATCAAAAGGCCTAATTGATTTATAAAGACTATCTTAACGACTATCTTCAGAAGCATATATTCAATTTGAAGATAAATGAACACCAGTGTTTAGGTGGCTAAATTCTATATTTGAACTAATATAAAAAGGCTTAAAATTGATTTCATTTTCAAATGCAAGAGCCAATTTTTCTTACTTGGAAATCAATGATAGTGTTCTCATTGGTTTAAGTGAGAGCAGGACTTTGCCTTAGCTCTTAGATTATATATCATCGATTATTTCCATAACAGGAATTTTTGATTTAGGTTTAGAGTTGTCTTTGCTGAAACTATATAACTCCACTGAAACTATGCAGAAACTATATAAACAACATCACTTCCTTACTATGTTTCAGCATCAGTGGACTTCACTTCTTCACTTCTTCACTTCCCTGTTTGTTCAAAATAATCAGTTACACAAATATAACTGATGCTACTTGTATATTCTTGCACATCCTCCTTTCCTTTTGTTTTTATATTTTTCACTCCCTCCTTGTGTATTTTCTATATATTTTCCTATTACTTCCTTTCTTTCTGCTATCTATACCTATCTTACACAGGTATAGAGTAAGATGTTGTATATATATTTCTATATAGAGGAAGTAAGTGTCTTTAGTGATATTCACTTTTACTGATCAGGTATAGATTTCTATTTCTGCAGAAAAAAAATGAATTGATATAGTGTTTTTCTAAAATCTAGACTTAGGAAAAAACAGGAATTAACAATCTTTAAAAAGTTATATCAAAATGATGAAATCCGCTTGAGGCTTAGGGTCTTAGAATGTATTCTTCTAGATTCTTCTCTTTGTTATCAAAATCTAACTTTATTTTTATCGGATCCTAACCAGATCCTAACAGCAAATATCAAGTATAAATTATATTCAAGTTTTTACACATGAAATCTGTGAGTATTATTGTTAGTATTTTACTGTTGGACTTCCAGTGAAAATCACTCTCAGGACCCAGTAAACTCAGCCAAGAACAAATACAAAAGAAAATGTTTCTTATATGGGAGATCCTTGACTCCTCAAAAAAGATGAGTATCTCATTAAAAAAAAAAAGGTCTAATCTTAATCTCGCTATAATCTCTCTATTCATTAAAGTGATAGGACAGTTTTTCATTTTAAAAGCCCTAACCTGTGTGGGTCATTGTCATGAATTAAGTAACTTAGCATTACTTTGAAAGCGCAGTTTGCAATATGACATTAATTGGCTTCGTTATTTCTGTACTGCGCCCCAGCAGGGCCTAAACTGGATCAATGTATTCAGCGTTTCATCCTACGTTCCAGAAAAAGATATGTACAAGTTCAGCAATGTATGAGCGATCAATGAGTATCATGCAGTTTGGGAATGAAAGGGGTCTCAGAAACCCTCAGCCTTTACAGAAGGACCTTAAAGAAGTTAAAGACAAAAAGAGACTATGAGAAAACACATAGTAACATGCTTCAAATAGATAAAAGGTTGATGCACAATGATATGGTTGTCCTATATGCTAGCAATAGGATGAGATGTCAGTGAAAAAATGCATTATAGTAACAGAGACTTAGTTTTGACATTGGAAGAAGAGAAAATGAGAGAAAAAAAAAAGAAAACCAGAAGCAATCTCAGGATTGTAAAGATTGTTAACACTGTAAGAAATTGCCTCAGTGGCTTTTAGTTCCTTTTTAAAAACAGGTTAGACAATTGACTATTGGGGATGTTTGAAGTCTGATTGATCCTGCCCCAGGGCAAGGAGACGACTGTCTTTAGTCTTTTCTAGTCCCATTATCTTTAATTCTGTAGTTTTGTAGTTGTGCCATTTCCCACTGACTGTTCAATAGCCCTGTTCTTTTGTGCAGACTGTCTTGAAATATATTAAATTTGTCTTTTATGCAATGGTTAGCAAAAGTGTCAGGCTTGCAAGGCATATTAGTAATGTACTCTAAAAGCCAAAGAATCCTCAAAATGTCTGAACTAGACTTATTGTAATTTTACTCATGAAGAAATCAAAGACATGTTATTTGCACATGAGTGCAATGAATACCATGAATGAACTGTATATGTGGACTGAAAACTAAGGAGTTCTGACTGTGCTTTTATGTTTAAAATAGAAGAATAAAATAATAATAATCAAAAAAAAAGAAGACAGAAGAAGTTCTCTCATCATAAAATACTAAAATACATATGCAGAAGGCGGATAGTTGTCTCTTCATAAAATGCATACAAAAGTATTGTACGCATTTTGTACGCAATTGAAAGTATTGCTTCCAGAAAGTAGATATTTCCAGTACTTTATTTCTTGGAATAAATATAGCAGGAACTCAAAAAGAAAAATCTTTTACCTTCAGACAACTATTCAGGTTTTAAAATGTATACTAAGTAAGGGCCTAGCAATCAGTCTTGGCTATTAATCACTCTGCCAAAATAATTGATTTTCATTTCCTTATTTTATGTTGCATGGGAACAGCCTGAGCTAGATTACAAGATCTGAGGGAGGTGATGTGGACAGTAAGCAGCTATATGAAAAGAATCTGAGCACCTGGTGGATTACTGTCTGTTTAACCTTCTAACAAACTCATAGTTTTAGGTTTGAAAATGCTGTCTCTTCAGCTACATGTTTTGCAATTCCATGCTAGTGAGACAGGGAATATAACCAGCATAATACTGTGATGCCAGAAATAATCAGATGGTACCAAAATCATTCCCAGAGGATGCTACAAATTGCGTATGTGTGGCTCAATTGAAAACGTTAATGTGTCTATATTTTGTACTGCATAGAAAGGTTACTAAGCAATCCCACAAACAGTAAAGCTTCTGAACTCACCAGATTGTATTGAAATCTGAAACCTTGACTGGTAGTCAATGTTCCCTTGGCTTCTCTATTTTGTACAATATAAACAAGGCATCCCACGTTCTATAAAGTGCATGTAGAATTTGGTTAAACATTTGGAAGATTATTTAAGAAAAAGTAAGCATTCATGACTGTTTTTCAAAGAAAATCTCTTATTGACAGCTCTCATTCACACAAGTGCAAAACCAGGACATCCTTGAAATGAATTAGTGCTGTTAGAAGTAATTCTTCTAAAGTATAACTCTGTACTACACCATTTGCAATAAAAAACATGGGCCTATTCTGCACATTCTCAGATAATTCCCTCCATGGTACTGAATTTCCTTTTGCATGTCCTAATCTAACAAATATAGAACCAAATCCTGCAGTCTTGTTTGACTTGAAGCACATGAAGAAACCCACTTAAAGTATCAATTCAGGCAGGACTCCAGAAACATGTTGTATCCGTGTGACTACCCCAGGTTTTAGTAATAGTTCACATGACTCCTCTTGTACTTTAATGGTAGCTTTAGGCTCCCTATGCCCTTTAAGCTAAACAAGTAATTTATTAAGTACAACATCCTGATGACAGAGTGGCTGCAGCCTATTTGAACCTGGTTACCCCATGTAAGAGATAAGAAGGGTGGTGGCACATCCTCAGGAACTGCCTGCAGGATGGAGGCC
>JAUBNY010000267.1:5813044-5825983 GCA_032275445.1 Crypturellus soui | reverse complement strand
GCCGAGTGCGACGTGATGGGCTTCGACCTGGACCACACGCTCTGCCGCTACCGCCTCCCGCGCAGCGCACGGGTGAGTGCGGCCTGCGCGGGGAGGGCGCGGGGGCGGCGCGCGGAGCCGCGCCGGGAGCGGGCCCCGCGCGCGGCCGCTACTCGCGTACACAGCCGCGCGGGAGCGCGGAGAGAAAACAGCACATGCAGTAACAGCAATAGCTGCTATTATATATATATATATTTAAAACCGCGCGGCCGTGGGCCCGCTGCCTTAGCAGGCCGCCGCAGTGCGAGCCGCGGCACAGCCAGACGGGCCCCCGCGGGAGGCGCGGCCGGGGGCGGCTCTGGATCTTCCCGCCGAGCGCCCGTCCGGGGCCCGGCAGCACCTCGCGGGCAGCCGCTGCTGGGGCTGCCCGTCCTGGCGCAGCGAGCGCCCGCCGCCTGCAGCCCGTGCTGCCCTGGGCCGTGAAACCGAAACTGGAAGCGGTTCTTATTTATTTGTCTATTTATTTTTGTCATCGCGCCACATTGACAGCTTTTTGGTAATCTTTCCTTGATTCCTTCCCCGATTCCTAGCTCTCTGTTACTGTCAGGGCTTTGTGGTGTAACTGGCCTCTGTCCTGGGTGCCCCGGTGTCACTCACCTCCCCGCTTCATCTTCCCCCCATTGCCCTAAATCACATTTGTTCTGCACCGAGTTCAAATCATACATTAATTGCAAGATACTGCAGGATGCGATTCAGAAACACGTATCTGAGGTGCCGCGCTTTTACTATAGGGATGCTATAGGGTACAGTGCATCCCAGTTTGGAAAACTGCATTGCTTTACATAGCAGTTTTTTCGACTTCCTGCGGAGAGGCATCTTTCTTACAAAAGAGGGATCAATCATGGGGACATACAGTGCTCCAATGTATGTGCTCTTATGTTCCGGCTGAAAAGTATGTAACTCTGGGCTTAGTGTTGCATGTCCCTTCTGTTACCCACACATACACGTGCTTCTTGATAATAGGCAGACATTAGGCAATTAGCAACAGAAAGTTTTGTAAAAAATAAAAAAGTACTAAATTTATTTCACTCTCCGTCTTCTCGCAGCGCACTAGATAGGCTGACATATGCACATCTCATGCCTTCTTATCCATTGGAAATAAAACCTGAAAATTGCTGACAGCTAAGCATCCAACTAGTTCTTACTCCTTCTATGTTGGCCTTCATGTTGCTCCTTCCTACGCATAATTCATATTCATTCCAAGAGCAATTTTTGTAATATAAACAAGGAACAGTTTTAGGAAACTACAACAGTTTACAAAAAAAAAAAAAAAAAAAAAAAAAAAAGGAACAGTTGAAAGAACCTTGAGGAAAAGGGAACTATTGCTATCTATCTATGATTTTTCTGTTACTTAAGGGCTTAGCAGCATCTGCATAGACCCTCTTGTACAATTTTTGCAGCTGCTGTACCAGGCTTTAACAAGGTTGTTTCTGAGCTTAGAAATAACCACAGTTTATTCAAAACTTGTCTGTTTCCTTCAAAGCACATTCTTTGAGAGTATTTTTAAAATACCCTCTGACCGTAGCTGTTCATTGGTTCAGAAACAACTTGTTGCTTTGTGGTAACTGACATTGAAATAAAAGGAGAAAGGGAAGTAAGCACAGATCTCTAGTACCTATTACCATTTTAGTTTCCCAACAGTCTTGAAAAACTGGGGCATAGGGTAAAAGGCTGCAAACTCGATCAAGCTAGAAAAATTACACCAGAACTATTGTGTGAGAGTCTTGAGGTGTTTTCCAGCCATCACAGAAATAACATCGGGCAGTGAGTTAGTTTGCGCTGAGAGTACACAAAGTGGCAGGCTCCCTGGCTCCCTGGTTTGATTTCTCCTAAGAAACACTATCATCTTTCCACTTTTCAGACGAGCAGTATCTTTGATTTCATTTAATCAATATAATTAATGTATGTATTTTCTCATTTGTAGCTAATATATGATAGTTTTGCTCAGTATCTGGTAACGGAGAAGGGTTATGACAAAGACTTGCTGAATCTAACCCCAGAGAGCTTAGACTTCTGGTAAGTACGTTGATAATAATGAAGGCTATCTTCAAACTTCCATTTTTTCTGTAATTTGTACAAAGCTTGGAAAATAGCTTGTTTATCTATAGACAGTTGTTGTTATGGGTAGTGTTATGGGTAGTGAAGCCCAATAGAAAATCCCTAAATTAGAGCTTTAAATACTTGTTGGAGCAAGTGTTTGTCATGAGCTACTTCTAACTTGGATATTTTCAAGGCTCAACTGAATATCCAAGCTTGCTCTGTCTTGTGCTTCTAGTTCTTGAGATAAACGTTCTTGATCTGACTCTATTTCCCATTTTATGTATCTCCTATGTCTTTTACTTTCAATTCAAGTGGTAAATCCAGTAACTCTCAGGAGCTAGTCGTATTTCATTTTTCTCTTGACAGATGTGTTTTTGTTTGTGTAAGGCAGAATAATCCCAATAGTCTTCTGAGGAACAGTGACATGCCAGGGAGAACCGTAGGAGTTGCCATTCCTGGCAACTAGACACCAAGCTGTAGAGTGGAAAAATGAAAAGCAAGTTCCTGGTCTGAGCTGAGTACTCTCTGACCTGGAATTTAGACATGAGTTTTTGATATTCCAATCTTAACAGGCTATTGTCTAGGCCTGGGGAGGTGGAGGTGGGGGATGGGACTTTAAGGCTTGGTTATTACCATTTTTTTATAGCAGAAACAACATGTTTTTGAACAAATAAATGAGTTATGTGCAGAGGAAAAAAAGGTCAGTTGTTTTCAGAACTCAGGACTTGCTGTTTGCCAACCAGGTCTACTTTCCTCTTTCATGTGACAAGGAATGTATCTATATTCATCACATTTTGTGAATTTGGAGGCATACAATTTGTTATTAAGATCTAGATACCCAGACTTCAGTCCTTTTTTGGATCTGGGGGTTTATTATCATGGACATGCAGGCCCAAAGCTCTGGCAACTCTGTGCTGCTCTCCCAGGCTTCTTATCAGCTTCATCCACAAAAGGCTCAGGTCTGCGTGCTGCATTTCTGGCATCCCAGCTTTCTTTTGGGTATCTTGTATAGAGGATGAAGATGACATTACTTCTTTTTTTATATTTTTTAGTCATTATTATTGTTCTATAGGTTGAACACTGAACTTGTATTTCAAACAACCCGAACTAACATAAATTCACTTGCACCTTACAAATGTAAGCTACTAATGCCCTAGAGGAGCTAAGAACTTGGCAGAACATCTGCAGTGCCTTATGCCTGTGCATCATCTTACTAGTGCTGCCTAGTGAGGCATTGCTGCTGCTTCACATGCTCCTTAGGCATTCAGTGCCTCATGGAGATGGCTCTTCTGCCCCGTTCTCCATTAGTGATCAATATTATGAAACTAATGGTAGAAAAGGAAAGTTGAAACG
The DNA here is from genome assembly GCA_032275445.1 of Crypturellus soui. Lineage (NCBI taxonomy): Eukaryota > Metazoa > Chordata > Aves > Tinamiformes > Tinamidae > Crypturellus > Crypturellus soui. Next base: position 5,822,551 of record JAUBNY010000267.1, on the reverse strand, counting down.
GAAAAAAAGTTTTTTTTTAATAGTATAAGTGACTTAAATATCAAATTTCTTAGTTCTATATGTTTAATCATCTATATGTCCTCTATATGTTCTATATGTTTAATCCTCCAACCTTATCTATATGATTACTCACACTGAACTAACTCAACAATGGAACAGGATTTATTTAGTAGGAATTTGCTATGTAAGTGAAATCCTGTCTTCATTGTAATAATATGTACTTGCATATATACAGCATTGTTCAAACATGGAAGTGTTTGAAGGGTTGTGATTTTGGTGCTTTTGTGTAGCATCATTGTATAGCTTCTGTAACTGCATTTCATTATTGTGGTATATAATGAAGCATTTCTCTGAAAGCATTCATTGTTTCTTCCTTTAAATAAAATTATATGCAGTTGTAAAGGCTTGGTGTTTGACCTTGAAGATGGAAACTTCCTGAAACTTGCAGAGGATGGAACAGTTTTGAGGTATTATTGACAACATATTTTTATTGCTAAACAGATGCCAACAGTGTATACTCTTTCTAAAAGCCATTTCTGAGTTTTTTTAAACATTTTCATGAATATATACCAAAATTAGTACGTAAAGGTTTAAATACTCTGATAGCGTAGTGCCCAGTTTCTTTTAATATTTCTTAAGTGTTTTTTTCATAACATTTCTTTGTTAGCTGCCAGTAAGGAATATCTATTTTTAATAAGCATGAGTTTTGTACTGTGCTTTTTCATCAGACTATATATTAGTTAATGCTGTGGCTCAGTACAGATCTAGTGCTTATTTTCCTGCCTAAGACTGACTGCATACTGATCTTGAAGCTAAATTCACTCTTTCAATGGCTGACAATGTATTCTTTGTCCAGTTCTGCAAGGATCCAGGGTATTTTTTTTTATTGTTAATTGTGAGTAGCAGCACACACTTAGAGTTAGTCCTGAGGACTGATGCTAATGCTATTTGCAGGAGCTTTTTTCGTCATTCTGCCTTGTGCTCTGTCAGTATTGCGAAACTCCAGAATGGCATATAGGGTCTGTGCACGGTGTTTTATTGTGCAGTGCATATTGGTAATTCAACTATAACGTTCTCACACAACTGAGAATATTAAATAGTGAGGAGTGATTGTGTCAGCAGGTGAAACACAGTAGCCATGCGCCAAAACAGTCTGTGCTCTGTGTAGTATGCTTTTAATTTGTGGAGGATTGTAATGCGTATGCTAAAAACTTTGGTCCTAGAAAACTTAGCAGTTTTAAGTAGAGCTGTGTCTGAAATGAACATCATAGTTATCTATCTCAGTACTCAATACCTTACTGTGCATTAGAAGTAATTTGGCGGCTGTTAACATTTTTTTTTAATAACTTCTTAATGCATCAAACAGGGCAAGCCATGGTACTAAGAGCATGACATCTGAAGAGATCCTGGAGACTTACGGAAGAAGGGAATGGAAGCATTTTAGTGCAGTCAGTGGAATGATTTCTCGCTCAGGTACGTGCATCTTGATATGCTGTGTTCTTCAAAATTGCTCTGGCTATTTCAGTGCTGCCTAGGATTTGTTCTTACTACAAATGCTTCAAGTATTTAAAAATATTTTAAGAGATTTACTGGAATATGTAGGCTGTTGGAGAAAGGAGCTTGTTTTTATATTGTAAATGTCTGAAAACAATGTAACTTCTGCCAAAACTCCAACCCATCAGAGGAATATGTGGTGTTTCTGCTCTGGCTGGTTTAAGATACAGCAGTGGCTGCTGGTGGCTGGAGATGTGGGAGGAGATGTGTAAGGACACATGTGCCAGCAGTCACAGGAGAAGACACAAGGGAGGACATGTGGAGAGAATTTTGAAGAGACCCATTTGAAAGAACAGAGGAGGCATGTTGGAAGGGCTGTAGTTGGAGACACAGCTGAAGATGCCCTCTCGTGGAGAGATGCTCCATGCTGGAGGAGATGGCTTAGGGACCACAGCCACACATTGACCACACCTGGGGGACTGTACCCACATGGGACCACACTTGGTCAAGTTCACTGCGAGGGACATTGCTTAAGTCGACTTTGTAATTCAGTACCTGAATCAGCCATGAAAAGTTTATGCAATAAATGAAATTAAGATACATTTCCCACGTCAATCCCACAAAATTTACTGCTAGGAAATTTTTGAGGAGTTGTATGATGCTGCCCTAACTTTTAAAAATACTCCTGTTCTCCCCTCTCCAGCCTTACTTTTAGAACTATAATAATTATTTTAAAAATCTCACTGACTTGCTAATGTATACATTAACAACTTCCAATTGTTAAGTGAGTGAAACTCAAAGACTGAATAAAGCCTAACAAATTTATCATTAGACTAGGAATCAGACAATGTTACTGCTAAATCCAAATAGGAGCTTATAATAACAGTATTTTTATTAATTATTATTATTATTTTGTAATTAAACTTTAAAGTGTGAATTAATGGAAGTATTTTGGGGGGAGCTAATTTTTTTTTTCTTTTTTGTCCAGCTAAGCACTATTTGTATGATAATTATTTTGACCTACCAGGAGCACTCCTTTCTGCAAGGATTGTGGACAGCTTAGATCAGGTAAGAACTAGATTGTTTTAAACAAAATATTCTGTTATCTTTTCCCTCATTATAGAATGCATGCAAATACTGTATTCAACAAAGTTAAGGTTTGTTGCTTTTTTTCTACTTTGGAATTTTACATTCTGGATTTGTAGTGTATTAATGTTATCTCACAAGCTAATTGGGAGATACATGGCAAAGTCAAAATACATTTACTTCCACCAGAGGGCACAAATAACTTGCATAAGAATAGGTAAATACATTTTACTTAAGTTTACTCTTTAATATGTAGAATACTGTTCTTAATTTTTTTTTTTTGAATTATATTTGACAACATTTAAATAATGTCTAGTATAACTCTTCTGGAAAAAACATGGTTTTCTAATTTGCAGGACTGATGAATGAGTTGAAAGCTTAATTCCAACCTCCTTAAACTGTTTTTGTCTTAAATATATTGATCTAATATAAATAAACTTCTAGAATAGGAGCTGATTTTGCTGCTGTTATACTCTGCTAAGCGATATGTTCAATTCTCAGGACAAGACCACAAAAAAAAAAAAAAGCAATTGCTTGAACTTTATTCATTGTTTTATAGACATGCAGTATGTCCTAAATTTTACCTGTGAAGTTAAAGTCCTTAGATTCAGTTGTGTGTTCTTCCTATAAATATCCTTGCTGCAATAAAATATTGCTCTAATTGTCTGGCTATAAGCTACTGGCTAAAGATACCAAAGCATCACCATACCATACCATACCATTAAAAATTGTAGATCCTAAGCTGTGTCCACAAAGTGGAATTCGGAGGTGTGGAGGAGGTGTCTGCAGTCCCGTGGCGCTCTGTCCCAAATAGCATGCAGAGTGGATTGGTGTCTAAGTGCACCTGCTACATGAGCACCTGCTACATGCTAAAGCTGGCTCATAGGAAGGCTTCGGGGCAGGAGCGTCATGAGACAGACACTTAATGGGATTTTAGTGGCTGATTAATCTCCCTCCCCTACTGTCTGCAGCTTAGAACCATCTCTCAGAAGTAACAGTTGTCTCGTGTTATTTTGTTTTATATTTAATGTAGTCTCATGGTGAGTCACCTATTTGTTGATAGAAGGGAGGTGCTGAAGCAAACCATAGTATGTGTGCAACAGTCATGTGCATCCAGTTTCTAATTCAGAAGCTGGAACACTGACCCTCTCTTCAGCCAGAGAGAATTAAGGCCATGTCTTCTTTTCTTAAAGAGCTAGTGGAATTGGGTCATACATATTTATCAGCTAGCAATTCTGGAATATTTTACTGAGTGTTGGTCCAGTTTCAACAGGAGGACTAAAGTAATTAATTTTCAGGGTTGCTACCATCAGTGAGATTAATAAGGACACAACATGAGAGGTGGTGGGTTAAACCTCTCCAGCACTCATGCCCTAGACATGTGCTGCTATTGTTAATCTATTTTCCTGAAAGGATAGAGACCATCACATTTTCTTCCTGATTTTTAAAAGAAAATGGATGCTTCTGCTCCTTGCTATGGGAGTGTGTCCATCTAAGGCCATTTTTTCATCCCTGTTACAGCAACCTGTTACAACGAGGCTGTTCCTAAGCTGTCCCAGATGCTTGCCTGCTTTTAGGGAAAGCAGAGGAGCTTCTTGGTGATTTGGACTTTGCACTGAAGCTCTACGCAAAATCTTCTTTGTCTCATACTTCAGCTAAGAAATCCCAGTCTGCCAGATTCGTGGTGGACTGAGTGGACCTTCACCCAGTTTCTATTATTATAGAAATAATGATAATAGTGAATATAAATTATAATAAACATGATTAATAATGATATGCTTTGATACTACAGCTTGCTGGTTGTCAAATCAAAAGAAAACTGTTCGTCCAGAGGACCCAGTGGCAGATTTAGCCTGAAACATCAATTTACTTCACTGTATATAAGTGTCATGTTTTTTGCTGGAGAATTAAGTTTGTTCCAGTTACGTTTTTGTAGATCTTGAAAGCACCTGATGCTTTCAAAGAGGGTCATTTTTCATGTACTGCTGCAGAAGCAGGCTGACAAGTTGAGAACACAGAGGACAATGACTTGAAATCTGTTGATAATTGCATCAACATACCTGCTTAGGTAGGCGTGGAAAGCCTGTAACAACACTATAAAAATAATTTCCACGGTGTCCGAACTTAGAGGTATTCCAGACTATACTACCTGCTTACTGCTGCCCTGTAGCTCTGAGTATCTCTTAGGAGCTCCATAATTAACCCTCCACTCTGTAGCGTAGAGGTCTGGTTGCCTTGCTGAGTGTGTGTATAATTCAGTGCTCTTAAGGTTGGTAGTGTGTGAGAGTACTCTGGGATGCAGCTTTTCCTCTCTCTTTGTGCGATCCTGCACAAGGGCAGCTGAGGTCAGGTGGAGCATTTCTGCACTCTGCTCCTCGGATGGCTTTCTAGGAATGACAAGAGGCTGTTTGTATGCACGGATTGCTTTTCCTTGTCGTTCTGCCAGAGCGAAGGTTTGGCAGTTGTCAAAGTACGATGCAACACAAGGCTGCTCAGCGGGTCTCTGGCTAAATATTTTATATTGTGCTTGGGGTGGAGTTGCTGGCAGAAGGACGTGACCACTAAATTCTAGTGAATATTTGTGCCAGTTCAAAGAATGGAAGGTGATAGGAATGCCAGATTTTACTACAGAACTTTGTTTTCCCAAATATCAGCGGGATGGTTCATTCAATAAGTTGCTGTTCCATTTAATGCTGCTCTTTGCAGTAGCGTTTTTTAGAGTTCCTCACAAATATTAATCTTTTCTCCTTTACCCTCCCTTACACCTCCCCACAGCATGTTCTTCTGAAGAAGGAAGGTCTGCGGTCACTCAAAGTTCATAGCCAAGACAGGTTCTGAGTCATGAGCTCCTAAATCCCACTGATTAAGGCTGTTTTACTCCTTTATAAAATCTTCTTGTTTATTCATGGCATTCCTATCATCGTCTTGATATGTAAGGTAAAAATGACTGATGCTTGATGTAATAACTAGGTTCCATTGACTCTTACAGCATGATAAGCAGAAAAAATATGACTTTTGGAAGGACATGGTGGCTGCAATCCAGCATAATTATAAAATATCAGCTTTTAAAGGTAAGTGGGTGCACTGAAAGCTTATTGTAATAGCTGAAAATACTGCATGTGCTTGCCAGAGTAGAGACGAGTACATCTGTAAGTATCCTGTATGTTACTCAATGCAGTTTCTACATTTCCAACTTATAGTTTTATAGTAGACATGTTTCCTCTGAAATAGAAAATCTTTATGCTTAGCATTTTTATATAGTTTATTTGGAATTGTTTTGATCTCCTTAAAAACACTCATGATGTGCTGTTTCACTGAATACAAAGGGAAAAATAATTTTCTCCCATGGTTGGTACTGTATTATGGACATCCTTCTACTGTTTTTTAACTGTGTTGTTCCTTGTATTCTTGTATTCATGAATAAAATGCATTGCAAAACCTTAAATAACTACTACTTGATACATTTCCTTTAGCACTCTGGTTTTGATCAGTACTCATTATGTAGTTAATTGAGGCAGTGGTGAGCACTGGTGTGGGGGGCTTTTTTTGAGCTATTTTGAAATTCTATTCAATTTACAAGAAATTTTGAAAGATTTTTTTTAAAGATAAGAAGCCTTCCCCCACCAAAAATGTAGTATATATTAGAAGTTGAAAACAACTTGGATCCCTTTAGCTAGAAATGCTCTTTTCCTTTCACAGACTAAACTTCTCGGTTTCTATTAAGTATATAAAATAGGTAAGTTGCGAATAAAAGTTAATGATCTTGCATGTGCACTCAATTAAATGAAATTATTTTAGCTTTCTTTTTTTTGTAAAAGGTTTTATGCACCTTTGTCAAGAATTTCTTTGTCATCTTTGCTGACAGTGTTTTCTGGTAAAATTACCTCTGTTGATGCAACGCTTACTAGACATAGACATAGTTTAGATCTTCTTAAAACTTGTCCTTTTTTCATTAGAGATGTAGTTGATGTTGAATTATGTAGTTGGATTTATTGCATTTTCTTTTCAAAAGTACAAATACATATTGTATAAAAATGCTAAGGTCTCTCTTGCATCTCTTGCCACTGCTTCATAGTGGCCTTCAGGAACATGGTCCTGGGGATAAGGCACTACAGGAGTTTAGAAGAGCTAGAGATTTCCTCTTGTGCCGTGTACCTGTGATATTCCCATAGAACAGCTCTTTTTGCTTCAGGTTCTCCTCTGTGAAATGGAAATCATGATACTAGGCTTCTGCCACAGGTTTATGCCAAAGAGAATTGTAGAGTTTTGTGTTGTTCTTTGTCGTGGGGGTGTGTATTTCCTTTTCCCCTCAGCTGCCAGCTTAACGTAACTTCCTGAGGAAGCTCTCAAAGCTGGCTCTAGCCCATATCTCAGTCTTCTCAGCCTGGGCCTGCAAACCTCTTGCCTTAACTCCATGCCCTCAGTGCCTTGCAGATGGTTTAACCCTTCAGAGAAAAACAAGGCTCGCTCACAGGTAGTCAAGGTAAATTTTGTAAAGCAAACATATTAAGTGCTCCATTGAGGAGACATAGAGTTCCCAAGTCTGCTGTCTCAGTAGTGCCATTGTCAGTGACAGAGCAGAACGACTGGCAGTTTTATTTTTTAAAACCCAAAAAGTGTTTGCAAGTCACTCTGGCTCTGGTTTGTTGTCAGTATGCCCTGGTTTCTCTGTGTCCCTTCTCCTTTTCACATGATTTCTTTGATCATTAGTCAGGTGTCTGGTGGATTTTGCTTTTCATTGTCTTAGCCATGGTAATTACCTTAGATAATTGGCCTTTTATATACTTTTTTTCGGATGGCTTTTTCAGATAGCCATGACTTTCAGCTTAATGTAGGAGATTAACCCCATCTTCTATTTATTAGGAAGTGAAGAACTGAGACTTGCAGAAAGAACATAAAATAGAAAGAACATGAGATCCTAAACAATTGTCTTACTCAAATCCTCCTTTGTGAAGGAGAACTCTCGAAAACTGAGGGAATCTATTAAAAATCCTCTTATAAAAACATGATGTCAAGACAGTAAAAGCACAATGACAGAATAGTAGTGAACGCAGACATTCTCATTTTCAGGAAAGGTCATTTCATATCTAAGAATACTTCTAGAACAGACACTCAACTTTTTTATATCAATTGTAGACTGCAATTTTGTGTAAAACTTAAGTTTCACTTAAGACTAGGATATTTTGCTGCTTTGAGGTGGTTAATATTGCTCATGTGTATTTCATTTAGCATATTCTCTATTTCTCAGTGTATAAATTAGTAAAGAGCAATTTTGAAGCAAATGCCATGCGACAATATGGTTTACACTGTATAATTATGCCTCTGACACAATACACTATGGAAATTAAATTTGATCTTAGAAAGAGTAATAAGAAGCATTTCTGCATCAAAATATTTGTTGATTTTTAGCAGAATTTTTTTTTTTTCCAGAATGAAGATTTCTATTAAAACTTCTTAAATCAGAATTTTATAGAATGTTTCTTAAAAACTGGTTCCTCTCTCACACGGTTGTCTTTCCGAATCATTTCCCTGACACTTTTGGTACATAGAACCATTGTAGCTATGTAGTTTAAATATACATTTACGTTATTTTGAGTTGCATCATGTGGTTATATTTTATGCTGGAGGTAAAGAGTCTTCATAAATTGCTCGTGAGAAGGCGTGATGGCATATGCTGTCAGGTTTCAAGGGTACATCTGAGAGTTTTGTCATTGAGTATCTTCAAAAAAAGAGTAGGTGTTAGTCATAACACCTTTTTTAATAATTTGCTTTTTATCTGACTATTTTTGATGTAATTGATCAATATTCTGAAATGCCATGTTTATGCATGTGAAATGTATTTCTTTTTGGTGAGGGGGGTCTTCAGATTTTTCTAAAATACTCCACCTTCTCCCCAAGCTGTTTCACACACACTCACACACTTTGTAATCACAAGTTTACGGCACTGCCCTGTTGTGTTGACAGACCATAATTTATCTAGATGCCTGGGATATCTCTATGCTTTATATGCAATTTTAAATACAACAAACAAAAACCAAAGAGGCTTTTCTGTCTAAAAGGAAATAATTTTTTAAAAATGCTGTAAAATGTTAGGAATTCCTAATATTGGTAGAGTTTGGAGAAAATTGACAATTATTTATATTCATCCTGAAAATGACAACAAAGATACAAACAAATCAAAGATCAAACAAATTTGTTATACTTTCTTTCCTCGAGTTTTAAGCTAATAGAGAAGAGATCATCTGGGTACCTCATGTATTTAGTGACCATCTGAGAACAACTGAAATTCAAAAATCTTTTTGCAACCTTTGGACGTAAGTTTTTGTGCTCTTATTTGTGCTTTTATTTAATCTCTCATTTAATCTTACGAAGAAATTTTTTTCCTTTATGGCAATGGTTCTGAAAACTGTTGAGGTTTTTGAAAAGAGCTTTTAATAAGATAGGTTGTTGATCTTCTTGTGGAGAATATATTAAAAAACAAAAAACAAAAGCAGACCTATAAGACAAATACAAATAAAGTGCTTTAAAAATCCTCAGTCTCCCAGGGAAAAGACTTGAAAGGTACTGTGATTTTGACTGTTCTTTCTGGGCCATATGACTGTCACCCATATTATTGCCTGATTACATCTACCTCTTCCAAAGCCCAGCATGCAGAGGCCATGCAGTTATTTCCCAGTAGTCTTCTCTTCCCACTTCAGCAGCATATAAATTAATTGACTTATTTGAAATAATAGTTCATAATTCCTCATAATGATTAAGAATCTTAAAAACTCCTCAAGGTTTCTTTTAAGTCATAAATCGAAAGCTAAAATCAAGGTATAAGCTGTGTTTATATCAAAAATTTCTGTGTGTAATCTCTAGATCTTCAGTGTTTTTGGTTGCTTTCTTAATATCTGGATGCTTATGAAAAGTCATCAAAAAGACAGG
>JAUBNY010000267.1:5798930-5812944 GCA_032275445.1 Crypturellus soui | reverse complement strand
CTGCATTTCACATATAAAGCAATTAAGCAAAACTTAACAGCTACTGAGCAGTCTTTTCCATCGTCAGTACCCAGTCTCTTGTCGTTTTTGAATCACAAGTGCCAAATCGGTTGAATGTATTGGCAGCAGCCAGTATGTTATGTTTAAATACTGGAAAGATGAATTAATGAATTTATGCAAGTGACTGCGTAGGGAAACATTTTAGTACAAAAAAAAAAGAGAGAGAGAATTCTTAGCAGACTTGGAATTAGTTTTCATTTAAAACAAGAAAATGGAAAGGTGAATACTGACATTTCAAGACTGAAGCGTCTTGGATTGTATTTTGCTTCAAAAGAAGAAAGTATAACAGAACTGCTACTTGTAACTTGTGCTACTGTTTACTATATTATTTCTGTACAAACATTTGTATGTATTATTTGTAATAGAATTGCCAATTTCACTTGCCTAGGTCTACTTGGCTGCTAAATAAGCAGATTTAATGTTACTGTGTCCTTCCGTATTTATTATTTTACCAAAGTATAGCCTAAACTACAGATTTCCTTGCCTAGCTGTCTTTCGTAAAGGAAGATAAAACATTTCTGCAAAAATACTTTCTTAATAGTCATTACAATTTTTTGAAACTACATAGTATCACTAATGATGTGACTGTTTTTATTAATACTAGCATTTTATCAAGTGCTTAGGAATTTAAGGTTTCATATGTGCAATATAGTAAGCCTCAGGTTTTGCTTTGTGAAGAAATGGTGATATCACAGAACTTTTAAACACAGGCTTGTATACTTTTAGTTCAAGTTTAGCTCAAGCTTTTTATGCAAGATACTTTTAATGCTGAGTATAAATGGTAACTGCTGTCTGAAGAAATATGTTATCAAACTGTTAATCAGACAATTTATAAGCACTAATTTTAGTGAGCTATCTCACTTTATACCATTAACATTACATAGGGTCATACAGATTGATATAATATCTAATATTGGAGTACAGGGTGAATATGTGTTCTGACTAATTACTGTTGCCATCAGATGAATTCACTGACTAAAATATATTGCCAGGTTTTCATGCATAATTTACTGCATGCAGTTCTTTTTAGGAGGAATATCTCTGTGAATATGAGTGTGTTTGTGAAGATATGCTCTACTGCATTTAATCATGGATGTGTTTTACTCTACTCTGAATATTGTAGTTTTGCTGAATATTAATTAGGAGTTTAAGATACTTAGGAGTTTAAGATAATGTTTAGTTAGAGTATCGTTCTCTGAGACGGATGGTCTTATAGGGCTAAGTGAGCTCCATCTGCCAGGGTTTGGGGCTAGAGTTGTCCTTCTCATAGGGTGGTTGCCAGGAGCTCATCCTGTCCATGGACACACTTTTTCTGACCCTTCAGTTGAGACCTGTTGCATGGGAGACCCTACCAGCATAGCTTGCAACCTCATAAGGGCACGCCAGCTTCTCCCTCGTGACAAGGGGATGTCCATGGAGAAGGTATCTGAAACTATTTACTTTGAATAGTACCTTTCATTAACTCAGATATAATGAAGTATGATATTGAGGCATGGAATGGCTACTTTGCATATCTGAAAAATGATATTTAGAAATACTGATTTTCTTCTTAAAAAAAAAAAAAACACAGGTGCATCATTAATTCGTAAACTTTTAATGTTGCATTCAGTTGGACAATTGATCATCATTTGAAACAATTTCTATGACAATCTTCCAAAAACATACAATATTATTTTATTAGGTTTGAACCAATTTCTTCCACCCTCTCACTCTTTCTTTTCTGTTGCAAAATTGTAGTTGCATGACCTGCTAATAACTTATCAAGCCAGGACCCAATTAAATGGTCTGAAGGAGGGAGTGTCAGGGCTGCTTAAGTAGGACATTGTTAGATATGAGCAAATAAGAAACCTGAGAAAGAGGAGTGGACGTAGTCAGAAGAATAGAGACCATTAGATTCTGAATTGGGTAGCTGGAGCCATACTTGATCATTCTCCATGAGATCGATGACAGCACTGCCAGAAGCCTGGTCAAGGTATCCTTTTTTATACTCATCATAAGTGTACATGATTGGGGAACCATTTTTGTAGAGCGCAACCCAAACATTTGTTCCTTTTGCATGTACATGATAAGAGAAGTAGTAAAGTCCAGGGATCCTGCAGGTGAAGATTCCTGTTCTGGGGTCATAGTGTTGCTGCCTATTGTACAAGATCTTATCAAACTTGATAGGGACTGTTGCTGCTGGGTAGGCTTTTGAGAGTATGACACTGAAAGCGGATACTGGCATCCCCGTAAGGGCTTGGTTTGCTCCTGCTTTCATAAAAGACATTCCTGATAGGTCTCGAGACTCTCCTGCTTTCACATAGCCTTCAGGGATCACAGCTTGGCCAGGGGGACCAGGAGGACCTGGTGGGCCTGGCAAGCCAGGCTCTCCGTTGTTACCCTTAGGGCCAGGGGGTCCAGGTGGTCCCATAGGTCCACTTAAGCCTTTTGTAGAAATACCTGCTGGACCTGGCAGTCCTGGAGCTCCTGGCTCACCTTTTGCACCAGGGGCTCCTGGTATGCCAGGAGGCCCAATGGGGCCTCTGATCCCAGGTATTCCTGAAGGTCCTCTGGGGCCTGGTTCACCATTGATCCCTGGCGTACCCTTCATTCCTTGTGGACCCATGGGACCAGGCAAGCCAGGTAGCCCAGCATGGCCGATGTCACCTTTCTGTCCTGGAAAACCGGGGTGTCCCTTAGGACCAGCAACCCCCTGTTCACCTGGGTATCCTGGTTTTCCATCTAAGCCTGGCAGGCCTCTTTCACCTTTTGCTCCAGGGAATCCTGCAGGGCCTACAGGGCCCATATCACCTTTGGGTCCGGGTAGGCCATGTTCGCCAGGTAAACCCTTGAGCCCTTGAGGGCCCATATTTCCTGGTGGTCCGGCAGGCCCTGGCTCACCTGGCACACCAGCTGGGCCTTGGTCTCCTTTTGCTCCTGGAAGGCCAGGAAGACCTTCAGGCCCTCTGTGTCCTTTCATTCCTGGCAACCCTGGCTTTCCAAATCCTGGCAGACCTGGGGATCCAGGCAAACCTGCTGCTCCAGGGAGTCCTTTGGGTCCAGGGATACCTGCTGCTCCTGGTGGTCCAATTGGTCCAGGCTTGCCAACACCAGGTTCTCCAGGTTCTCCTGGGGGACCCTGGGGACCTTGGATACCTGCTGCTCCAGGTGCACCTGGTAAACCTCTGTCTCCCTTCATACCTGGCTGACCTGGAAGACCATTCTCACCTGGTTTCCCTATGCCAACAGGACCAGGGAGGCCTTGGGGTCCCTGTGGGCCTGGAAGCCCCCTGCTACCTGGGCGGCCTGGAACTCCAAATCCAGTTTCTCCCTTCTGTCCATTTGCACCGGGAATACCTGGCTCTCCCTTCTCACCAGGAAGACCCCTTGGCCCTTGAGCTCCTGGAGGGCCTTGTGGTCCAGGCTTGCCAGGAACAGATAGTCCTGCAGGTCCGGGAATGCCAGGGGGTCCTTGTGGTCCTCTTGCTCCGGGGAGCCCAACTGGTCCAGCATCTCCCTTCTCACCATTTAATCCTCGGTCTCCTGGCTTTCCTGGTAAACCTGGCATGCCAGGCTTTCCAACAGCAGAGAATCCGGGAGGTCCTGGGGGACCGGGGGGACCCTGTGGACCTGGACTTCCAAATCCAGGTTTTCCTGCAGGACCTGGTTGTCCTCTTGGTCCGATAGGGCCTGGGGGACCAGGGAGTCCTTGTTCTCCCCTTATCTGCACACCTATGGTAAAGAAGAAAACAGCTCAATCAGGACAGCTATATGAGTCTCGAAGATCAGTAGTGTGGTGGTAAACATTCAAAGGGTTAACTTGAACCTGTTGAAGTCAAGTCCTATAATTCGGTCGGTCACAAAAGACCTGATCTCAAGTTCAGAACAGAAAAAATAACTCAAAGCTCTAACATGATTAAGTAACAGAAGCAGATGTGCTATAGATGTGCAGTGGGAACAACAAGTGATAAAACATCTAGAACATTTTTTGAACTGAATGCATTTAGGAGCATCAGAGGTCTTGTAGAATGTTGTGCAATAGATGTAAACACTTAGAGAGGAAAGAAAATAGGGATTTAACAGTGATGACATGAAATGAGTATTTCCTGTTAGCTGCCTAATGCAGAGGGTATACAGATGTCTCAACAAGAGTAAAAGGTTTTTACCAGTTGCTCATTTTACCCTTTGCAGCTTGTTAACTCTCTTTTCCAAAGAACACTTTTCTATAGCTTTTCTATAGAAAGAATAACACTGTGATATTTATTTTCTCTAAAATCATTACTATTTTTGAGTTAAACACTGTTTCTTTACAGTCTATAGCAGTGAATCTCTTCATAAATGAAGCTGGTGTGGTATATAAATCTGACAATGCTGTAGGCTCATGATTTGCTCAGATAACAGGCAGTCCTCTCACTGAACCTAGCATTGCTGCGCTAAATTTTTGCATAATGTTTGTTTCTTCTTTAAGTTTTTGTTCATGCTAAATTCGCAAAAATAAAAAAATAAAAAAAAGCTGCAGTAATGATCAGGTTTACATTGAAAAGTTATTGAAAAAAAAGAAAAAAGAAAAGAAGGGAAAGAAAGAAACCTCCTGTACAGGTGAAGCTTCCCTTCAGAAATTAATTGGTGCCACATTTTAATAGTGAGACTTTTGGCCTCTTCTTTTTTTGGCCTTTTTTTTTTGTAAACATATTTTCAAATAGCATCTTTTATATTCAGTTTGTAGAAATAATTTCTCTTCTTGCAGTGGCCAGATAAGATCTTTAGGGACACTTCACCTTGGTACAGTTTAAATTCCAGCACATTGTGGGGGTGGGGGTGGAGTAATGCTTGTTTTTCTTTGGGGGGAAAATGTGCAGCTTCCTATTGGAATTAAGATGTTCATTTGTAAAATACTACAGAGCAGATTAACATGAATATTGCTTAATGGATATTTAGTAAAATGCAGTGAAAATGCAGCAACTGGTAGAATTACAGAAATACCGTGGTTACGGTGAATATCATTTTAAGAAAGGACATAAAGAGAGACTGGAGTGGGTATAGGAAGCACCTGGATTTTGATTCCATAGTGTCAATATAGTCTGCTTGATGCACGCTTAGAAAAGACTGTTAACTGTCAGTAAAAATTCTGCAAAATTTTGCATTTCAGTATTTTGCAAAGAAAGCACAGTATGAATAAAAGCATGTGCAAAAACTCTTAGATAACAAATTGCTTTTTCCAGTTTTTGGCTAGTCTTGATAAACCAAAAATGAGATGAAATAGTAAGAAGAAAACTATTCTTGCGTATATGACATTTTCTAAATATATATATATATAGAGAGAGAGAGAAGATCTGTATGTGTGTGCTTTTGATTTGATTCTGCAAGGTTGCTTTCTTCCTATATTGCAAGGAAAATTGTTCTTATTTACCAGTCATAGAAAGTACATTCTTCTTTTTGCTGATGCATAAAAGTGTATTACCTCAGTTTGCACACCTTGCTATCTCATCATCTATTAAGGCAATGAAAAGGAGGATAGCTCAAAATCCTGGAGGCAGGAAGAAAACAATGCCTGTCCTTCAATAATAAACTGAAAATGCAGATATTCCTCTATTTCTCATGCAAAGAGATTGCAAAATCTCTAAGTAAGTGATGAGTCTCATGCAGTCTTTTCTATCTAGTTGATAGTCTTGAATTTCTTACTGCTGAACTCCAGGATTCAGAGTTCATTTGCAAGCTTGTTTTCCTCTAATAGAGGTGGTGCCAGAAAAGGCGTATTTTGAGAACACCACATGAAGTTGGGAAAGGCTTAAGACTAGCAGAATGAACATATATCCTGCAGTGGAAGTAGCATGTAAATGTTCTTTCAGCTTTTTACCACAGGTAACAGTGCTGCCATCACTGAAACATTTTATTGAGCTAGAGTGTGCCCCCGCTGAATTTATTCTCTGTTCTAAAACAGAGACAAGATCCTAGTGACTTCAGAAATTACATTTTAACTAAAGAAGTTTAGGAGAACATCATCAGAACCTATTAAAGCCTTTGTGCAAATACCTAGAGAGGTTCCTGAGCTAATGCTGTCCTCATTGTAAAAACCTATGTTTTCCCCCTGACATTTTACATCAACTGCATGAATTTCAGTTTTAATTATAGTGGAATCCAACACCAAGGCTTTATGTGAGTACTTTGGCAGATGACAAACAAATGACCACAGCCAGGTATGCTCTTTTATAACTGTAAATCAAAGAACTATGTCCAGGCCTGCCAGGGAAAATGCATTTGCTCTAAATATAATTTCTGCAATTAGGCAGCATTCTTTTTATTCAGCTATACTTGACTAAAATGCAGCTATTACACTGGACCTGACTCTCCATTTTTTTTGGGGGGTGGGAAGTGAGGGAGGTGGAGCAGGGAGGACGGGAAACAAAATTACATCAGAATGCTTCTCATTACTTTTTACCTCATTTTATGAACCTAGGACTGATGGAAAGTTGCATCTACTGTGGTAGATACTGTCTTTTGTGTGAGATATTAAAATCTCTATCCATATTTGTATTATATAGATATTAAAACTTCTAATATTTGTGCTGTCTAGAAATGATAGTAAGTCTTACTGAAGGTGACAGCTGGGCACATTAATGAAGTAGGATTTCTACCAGGAAAATTGAAGTAGTGGTTGGCTATCCTTCTATGTTTCTTGGCACAAATCTTGATATGAAATTGGTTTATATAGTTTGAGTGCAGTATTTATATATTAAGTATGAAGACTTTAGCATAACCTGCAATAGAGCCTTATTATTTTGTTTAAATACTGCTGAACAGTTAGACTTAAATCTGTGATTATTCTCAGCTAGGAGTTTCACAAAGAATTCAGTGCAATGAATAAATAGATAATGAATAATATACTAGTATATTTTAGAGCTGATAACCCTAAATACACCTAGAAAAGGTAAGTATACTCTGACTGGAGAGATCTTAAGGGTGATCTTACTTAATTTGATAAAATTGTTTAACAATATTAAAATATTTAATAGATTATAGTTGTCAGCAGAAGCACTTCCTGGAATTGCACCCAGCATTGATAGTTGTCTACTAAATAAAATTAAAGAAAAATATAATGGTGGGTCCCTATACAATAATCTATTTGAGAGAGTTTACATTTTATCAAGTGGTGAAGAATCCTATCTTTGGAGTTTGTTTATTTTAATATAAAATAATGCAAATTAAAAATACTAAATAATAATTCTACATTCATACTACATTCTTTTGAGTAGCAAATAAGAACAGTTAAAATGAAGATATTTCAAGCCTGTAGATTAATCCTTCAGTTTAGCTTGCTGTGTTTCGTAAAACAAAGTGGTAGATTTGTCATTCATCTGAAGTCATGTGCATGTAATAGGTCTTGTGAACAGATATGAAAAGATACTAATGATGGAAAGTTTGCAGTATGCTACTGGAGCTACTTCCATATGTAAAAACTCACTAGAAACCTATACAGTTAACAGTGATGAAGTTGGTTCTGTAGTCTGTGGTCTATTCTTCTGTGAGCATCTCAGGTTAGAAAATAATCTCTAGGACACTTTGCTCTCTTAAATCTCTCCTAAAATTCCCCTATAAGATGCCTGCTTTCCAGTTGGCGAAAGTAATAATGGGTTCCAGGCCTCCGTTTTGAGGCTTGTTCACAAATTGAAGATCTAGAAAGCAAGTTGTGAAGGACTGGACTCCATATTCTGTATAAATGTAGGTTATTTCTTTGGCAGTCTAGTGTACAGTTTTTGTTCCTTTCCTTAAATGGACAGCATATTACATTTTTCACAGGTTAATGTAACCTCTCTAAATATAAAGTTACACATACATTAGACTCTCTATTACTTAAGTGAAAACTTAGTTCAGGAGAGCTCATTTCTCCTTTTCTTTCATCCTATTTCTTGTCTACCTTCCTCATCCTTTTCTTTTCCTCTCTAAATTTCTGCTATTTTCCCACTTACCCCCTTTTCTTCTATTTTGTTTGGAGGTTAAAAAAAAAAGTTGAGAAAAATATGTATAGGAGAACTAAGTAAACAGGCAAAGAATAAAATTATAATAATGTATTTTTGAACAAATTTCCCAGTCATTCTCTTTTCTGTGCCCTAGTCTCCACTGCAAGATCATTCTTGGTATATGGAAATTCTATTTCTGAGTCCTTCGTTCAATTTTCCTCATTCTTGCCCTTTTATGTATATTGTAACTAAATATGTGTGATTAAGTAAAAGTCAAAACAATTCTGAATAACATTACAAACTCCAGAAGATAAGAATGCCATTTTTGGAGGAAGATGGGGATGTTAATAGGGAAGGTTCAGTACTCTTAATTTTAGTGAAAATAACTGAATAGAGACTATTGATCAACCCTTAGGAGCACAGTTCATTAGATAAAACCAGCATCTAGGGAGTAAAAAGTTTTGATTTTCATGTTTTAGAAGGGCTTTGGCATGAGTGAACATTAATTATTAAAAATAAAACTGAGCTCATGAACTTTTATACAGTATATAGTAAAAAGTAACCTCGCATATGACTTGTAAAGGCAGTGAGGATAAATTTACTTTCCATTATCTTAATTCTGACTATAACAGGTACAATTATATTTTATCTATACACTCTGTCATAAGATTGATTTTTGAAATAAAGAGAACTTTTCATAGCAGGGATAGAATTGTATTACTGTTAGAGATTAGTCTGATACTAAGAGTATAAACTGAAGTCACTTGTGTAAAGAGATGTAGAGGTTTGTCATATTTGTAGGAATATATATGAAATTATTTTGCCTTAAGAGTTTAAACAAGTCTGCATTTATCCATATGCATTGGAATTATGTTCAAACTCTCACCTACCATCTGTTTTGAGAAGCCTTCTTCTAAATATTGTAGATGCATGTTTTATTATTTAAAAACACCAGGATTGACTGGACTTGGAGATTATTAGCATGTTATACACAATTATGCACTTAATGCAGTTTGATTATTCACATTACTTAAGACTAGATCTGTGGCTACTTTTTTCCTGTTTTATATCCTTTTAGCAATCATAGAATCACAGAATGCCTAAGGTTGGAAGGGACCTCTAGAGGTCATCTAGTCCAACCCCTCTGCACACGCAGGGACACCCAGAGCACCTGGCACAGGACTGCATCCAAGTGGGTTTTGAAGATCTCCAGAGAAGGAGACTCCACAGCCTCTCTGGGCAGCCTGTTCCAGGGCTCTGCCACCCTCACTGTCAGGAAATTTTTCCTTAAGTTCCTGCGGAATTTTTGATGCCTCAGTTTGAGGCCATTTCCTCTTGTTCTGTCGGTGGCCACCACTGACTATTATTGTCTATAGCCTGTGACAAAAAGTGCATCTTTGTCAAGAAGAGGCAGATGCCATAGTCACTCCCAATTCCTTCTGAAGTGACAATATTCCTTTAATAAATTTAAACTGTCAGTGAAAATTGAATACCAATATAAACAGAAAGATTTTGTTCATATATTGATACACCGAAGAGAATAGTTCATTACAAAAAATAGGAAACTTACCTTGACTTTTCACATTGAATGGTAAGAACTGTGGCCCCTTAACACTGGATTGTCTCTGGTATCGCTCAGAAAAATATCCATCACTACCATGGACAATGTTCAGACAGAGCAGCAGCAGTAAGGATATTGGTAAATGCATGTTCCCAAATCCGTTCTGTGTTAGAAAGAGGGGGGATAAAAGTTTGTTTTAAAGAATAGTTGACCAATTCAGTTTTCTGTGAATTAATAAAAGGTTTTTCTAAGTTGTTAAAAACTTCATATTATTTTGTGATGAATTCCTCTGTCTTTCACCTAACTATGAAAAATACTCTAAGAAAAGAGGAATCAGTTTTGCTAAATAAGGATTCTGGATGCTCAAACTCATCTATACGTATGTTAGAGGCAAGAGTCTCTTTGCCACTCTTCCAGTTATTATTTCTTCTTGGAAAGAGAAATAATTTTAAATAGTTGCAAATTAAAATGACTATTTTCAGAAATAATGACTCTTTTGCTAGTTTTACTAGGGCCCTAGAACCAAGGTCATCCTATACCAGAACTCCCGAAATGAAAAAAGTTTTCTACAGAAATACATAGATACTCCACCATGACCTTATTGGCTCTGTCTAATGCTATAGCAAATGAAGCATGAAGTCCTGTCTCCTTCAGCACCAGTGGCAAGAATCCCACATTGCTTTGCTTGAAACCAGGATTTTACCTGGGCTCTCTCAAGGAGCCTCAGTGGCAGTAAGGATGCTGTCACGGGCACATGAGTATCAATCCCCTGCCCCGAAATCACATACCCTGGAGAAATTAGCTTCAAAGCCAAATAAAATAAAATGAATTCATAGCATACCAGGCTGATGTGGAGGTCCAAGGCAGAGCAGATTAGCAGTGAATCCTCCTCTGCTGAGGAGTTCTTCTGCCACAGGTGAGTGAGCAGAAGCTGATGATTTCGAGTGTCACCCCTGAGTATTTATATGATTTTGGATGACTGCTGGGCATAAGCTCCTCCCCCCGAATCAGTAAGCAGTAATTATCCCTGTGTGTATGTGTGTTTTTTGGGGGTGAGTGAAGCTATTTTGGGCAGGCATTCTAGATCCTGTTATTTTTTTCTCCTTGGATTTCTTGTGTCCTTCGTGAAATCGTATTGCTCCTAATTTGTATTTTCTTAAATTTTTGCATCCCCTCTGTTTCTAGAACTCAGAAGGGTAACACTGGAAAAAATCATGATCTTGTAAGTAAGGTTGATAATTCTAAGTGCTTAATTTGGATTTCTCTGTATATGTTTTAAGGAAAGAATTACATACTTTGAGCTTTGGTGAGTAACTGCACTAAAGTCTGCAGAGACTACAGTGTAGACTACTAAGACTACATATCTGAGCAATTGTTCCCTTCACTGGGATGAGACAAAGGACTTGCAATTAGTTAAGATATTGATTGACAAGTTGTATGCATACCTGAACATTACTTTTAACCAGCTATTGTTTTAGTAGGATGTTGTCTTCAGATTATATTTTTTTGACTTGTGCTGTTGCAATGCTGAAAGGATAGTATCACCTCTTTGATGTATTCAGCATGTAAGGCTTCTGTATTGCAAGTTCTTGAAATGTAAGCTTTCATTACGAGAAGTCTTTTTTTTTTTAATTCAGTTGTAACTAATGTATTGAAGTCCATACTGCTTAAATAATAAAATATGCAAGTGTTATACAGGCTGATATTAGGGAGTGAAGGTTGGGGTATTTTTTGACCTTCCCTGCATTCAGTAATCTTTGCGGCGTAGAGGGGAGTTCAACCAAATGTTGCTATTGCTGTATTCTTCCTAGCTGCATATTGTTCCTCTTAATTGGGCCCAGTTTAGTAAATTTAACCACCAATGTTGCTGGATCAAATTTGGTCACAGTTTGTATCTGTGAAATCTCCCTTTTTAAAAAAAAAAAAAAAAAAACTCCCTTTAAAATCTCCCTTTAAAAAAAACATCCTTCAGATTATAGATTGGCTTTAGTCATTATGAAAATTTGTTAAGCTCATCTTGTTTAATAGACTGTATTCACACCTTGTGACTTGTTCTCTGAATAAATGACAGAGTCCTACAGTGCTTCATCATCATTTTTATTGGTGTTCACTATTAAATAGGCAATGATTTAAAATCCCTGAATTGTTTGTTGCTCTAAAAATTCATTAAAGAGTAGAAATAAAAGAGAAAAAACAAACTTCTGTCATTTGTGGTGGAAGCATAGAAATAAATATATGGTGCATATCTTATCTTTATCAGATATTTTAAGTAAAAGTAAATATGTATAAATTATATGTCAGTTAAAACTCCTTTGTCAGTTACAGCTTTTTGAAGGGACATGACCTTGTTATTTGTCATTAAGTCACATAGGAGTTAGATTTTTGAATATGTTTGAAATTCTCTATTCCCCTTGCATCAGAGGTTAATGGGGGGCAAAAAAGGAAAAGTGATATCTCTGTCATTGCTAAAAGAAACTGAGCATGTGTTACAACTTATTATTTTGATGATGTAAGCGTGTATTTTTCAGATTTATTTTTCAGATTAAGTTATTACCTTTGTGGTACTTGGTGGACAAGGCAATACCTGTGTAGGAGAACATATATGCACTCATATCATAAAACCAATTGTATAAAAGTTGTAATTAAGCCAGGATACTAGCATATTATAACATATATATTTATAACAAATAACTAACCCATGTTACTATTGGTTCTCATGCATGGTAGGTACGTAAGGGAGACCTGTTACCACTTCAGCCAAAACGCTGAGCTAGTGGCCCTGAACTGTGCAGCTCTCCTGTGGAATGGCAGGTTAACATGGGCTGAATTTCACTGCTTTGTGTCCTTGTTTAATTCCAGACTCTTCAAGTGACAACTTTTTTAAGGCTTTTATGTATTAAGGCAAATATCCTAGAACACAAGTTATTGTGCTGAAAGAGACCAGTGGACCATCAAGTCTATCCTACTTGCAATTGTGCTAATACATTTGCTTGCTAGAGAGTTGTTATTTAATGTTGTGATTTTAAAAAAGATTGCTGCAATAAATTTTTTAATGTATTGTCAAACAGTTCTTTTCTTCTATTCTTCCTAGCCACCCTCTAAACAGTATTATGTTCTATTTTTGTAAATAAACCCTTCCCTCTGCAGACTTAAGCCTGCAGCCCCACTATGCTTGTACAATTTAGCCAATATATTCATCAGTTGTATTCAGAGGATGTTTGCAAGTCTGAGATGATATTTGTATTCCCCATGTATGCTTTCCCCCAGTTGCTTTTAATCTTTTGAAGAAGGAAGCTTTGTCCTTAAATTGTTTGGATAACTTTTCAAGCTGCTTCATTTAAAAGTCAGGCTCTGTAAATTCAAATGACAAACTCATCCACTTTTGGCAGAGGCAATGAATGCATGGGCATAGAATTTATTTCCTCTTTGAAGAAAATCCACTCCAATCTCCCTGTTTTTGGCTCACATAAATCCCAAAATAACCTTTAATTTAAAAGTATTTAAATATATGGCCCTTAGTGGGAAGTGTGGTTGTTGCTAATTTGACAATATTTGGCTAAGAAAGGAACATAAGATGACTGTTCTGTGCACACACAGTTTCATGATAATTTCTAGCCTAATTCATAAATACCCCCAAAGCTGACACACTTACGCTACAAAGCATCAATAATGTGCGCTTCTGTTTGTCCAGCAGCCTCACTTCCTACCTTGTCTCCTTATGGGCAGGAAGGTGAATAACCTTTATGTACCTGGGTATAAACAGGGATGATTGCAGGGTTAAAAGGTATATACAGAAAAATAAAAATGTTAACCTTGTGTTTGACCTGAACTCCACCCTATTGTGCTACGTTATGCTACTTCTTTGGGCTGCGGTTTTGTTTTTTGTGGTTGTAGGAAATTGAGGTGGAATTGGAATTTGTATCTTTCATGTGTTTTCCCCGTTGCTGTGGATATTTTCTATTGGAAGAGCACAACACACATTTAGCTCTAAGCATGCGTATGAAGGGTAAGCAGCCAAATATATTTGCACATTCAAATATATGTGCAATAGACATGCTTGTGTGTGCCCATTTACAGTAACAGAACATTTTTTAAAAATGTTATTTGCAAACCTATTTCCAAAGTATAAGCACTCAGATCCCCATTTTTGTATCACTGCATTTAGAAAATTTTCTTTGCTTTCAGGTGTCTTCCCTTCCTCTTTCCTATTGCAGAACAGTAATGGTAAAGGATAGTGGATGCTGTATTGCACCTTTCCAGAACTTGCTTTCAGTTATCAGGGATTTCCCCATTCCATGTAAAAACAACCGTAATCAATAGTGTTCTTCAAAACAGTAATTTAATAGTTTAAAAGTCCTAAACATATTGCAATAAAATTGAAAAAAAAATCTCTGGACCATATGAAGTAGATATTGAAATCGCAGATCCTTTAATACTGTTTGCATCACTGTGTGCT
>JAUBNY010000267.1:5785595-5798830 GCA_032275445.1 Crypturellus soui | reverse complement strand
AAAAAAAAATCTCTGGACCATATGAAGTAGATATTGAAATCGCAGATCCTTTAATACTGTTTGCATCACTGTGTGCTATTGGATCGTGTTTGCTTACAGAACGTTGTCCGTTCATCCTTAAATGCATGTGCTTTCTGAAGCACCATGCTTTCGGAAATGGAAATAGACTTTTGGCATTATCCTTCAAGGTTATCAAGAATTCTTCCTAAGTGCTATTGGGAGGTGAAAGAAGCATTATGTGCTACATCCATGTACTACATTATGCTAGAGATCATAAAACATAAACTGTAATAAAACAATTAACTACTGCCTTTCCATCAATAGCAAAATTCTTGGTTTAACGTGCCAGGGAAAGTCTGCGACAGGTCCTTACAGTACCTGGGAACTAGCTTTTTTCTGATACTGAAATTCAGGAATTTCAATGTGAATGTGATTAGAACTATTGTTTTAACTTAAAGCATTTGATACAAAGAACTGGGAGATCTTTGAAAGTAATAATTCACAGCTTTAGCATGAAATTTGTCTTTTTTTAATACTTCTTTTTTTGTCCTAATCCTGAGGAAAGCATTTGTGTAGTTTATGATCATATCTTAGTGCCCAAGAAATCTGTTGGTTATTTTCATATTTTTTTTTTGGTATAATCCCAATTTTGAAGAAAAAGGCAAAAAAAAATGTGTTGATGGGAATTTTTTCCTGGCTTTCCTTTTGAAAAATAGTCTAAAAAAATCAGGATAATTTTTTATTGGCAATGTGAAATCTCAGTGCTCAGAAAATGCAAATACTTGGCTTCGTGGCTCAGTATCTATAGGTTATGCTTTCCAATGTTGTAATTCAGTTCCAGTTTTGTTATCTGCCTGAAGTAAACTTAGAGAACCCTACCTTTCTCTTTGGTAAGTGTTTCTTTATAAAAGTACTGATACCTAAAATTTGTGGTAGCTACCATTTTGAAACAGGCCCCTGCAGGTTGTCACATAGCCCCGGTGATGAAATTCTCTAGTCTAAATTTTTTAGTCCTATAGGAGAGGATCTCAGGAATTTGTAAGAGGAAATTGAAAGCCTGCCATGAAATTAAAGGAGTGATTGGATTTCTTAGTTTGAGACGGGCTTTACAGCACTCCAGATACTGTTAAATCTTCTCAGCTTCTCAGTTTAAAATCGTCCTACCTCCCTCTCCATCAGGAATTGCTGAGCAGTATTTGTACCTGGCTGTCGTAATGGCCAGGTAAGCTCAAAATGTAAGTGCAGAAGAACAAAGTGTTCCATCTACTTTTTTAGTGAGGAAAACTAACATAGATTTATTATTATTATTATTATTTAGTATTACTGTTCACTGTCAGATATACCCAAAACACCCAGAGGAATATGAAGAAGGAAAATCCTTGAATTTTTTTTTCTTTAGAGCTACTTTTTATTTGCACAGGGGATATTATATGTTCTAATAGTGGCCACTTGAACTGCACTTGGCTAGAAACCATCTTGGTGAAGCGATTGTTTACCTTGCTAATTGCATAATAAATATGATTTCAGTTTTAGCAGGCATGCCTTCTTTTGTAATTAGTAGATGCACGATTGAGGTATATATGTAGAGAAGTGTTGTCCCATACAAATTTATATGCTGAGATACAATTCTTTCTTAAAACAAGCAAAGCAAAGAAGTTCTGTTTTACCCGGACCTTTCTGTGTTAGTCTTTTTATAGGTACAAAGCTCTTCTGCTTTTAACACTTGTAATTGTGGTTGAATAAATGCTCTACTTTAAAGTAGTAGTGAAGATGGTCTGTATTTATTCTGGCACTGCGAAACTCCGTAGTGACCGATTTGTTTTGCTTAGTTTAGGTAACTTGATCGCAACAGCTGTATTTAGTATGGCAGTACATTTAAATAGATGACTCCCAGGTAAATATTTATGGTTATATTTTGATTAAACTAACTTGTAGGGGCACTGAATAATGATGCTGAAACATCAGAAAATGATGCATTCCACATATGTTATAGAGAGGCCCTTGAGACTGGTATGAATTTCTGGTATTTTCATCCTCATATTCAGATAGTATTTACTGAATGCTTTTTTAAGAACATTACATTGTTTGTGGTCCCATTTTGTTTTGGTTGTACAAATAAGATAGATAATCTTCCTTCATATCAAAGAACATATAATACTACAATAAAATATAGGAAATAGAAGGAGAGGTTTCCAGTAGCTTTTCAAGATAACCAAAAACAAGCTATTTATGTAGAGCATAAGTTGTGTTTTCGTAATTGCTAATACTCATCCTTTTTCCCACTCCAATAGAATAGAATAGAATAGGAGTAGAATAGAATAGAAATTGCATTAAATATTTAAATATAGATGTAAAGTTCTCGCTTTTCAGTAGAGTGTTTTAAAGTAGAATCAGTCATGTACTGGCAAGATTTACATCTTTCTATAGGAGGGGAAGAGCAGCAAGGACAATCCAGTTAACTTCATTGACAGTTTGAGAAAAGATCAAATTTTCAAAAGGGTTAGAGCTCTGTATCACTTAAACAAATAAAAAAAATCTAACTTTGGCTTCTGATGAGGAGATTTGAGATAAGTGCTTCTGAAGCTGCTTAAACATGGCCAGGTAAAGAGGTTCCAGCAGTTTCTGTGTACAGATTTTCTGTCAGTCTGGATCATATCACAGGATGTGTCAAATAATTTTAAGCCCTTGAAATATGTAATTGCTCTTGAAACATTACCCTAGATGCTATTTCTCTTTTATTATTTTTCTAAAGTTCTTAATCTTGTAGTTTAACATTTCAGTCCACTGTCACTCCACCTGATTCATGAGAGCAAACCTCAGCAGTCACATAGAAACATAAAAATGCAAAAAAAGTCACGTATTTTCCTTGGTGGAGGGGAGAGGATTGAATTCTTATGTTTTATTTGTTCCCTGCTCTGTTTTTCTGCATTTTTTACCGGATTGTTTAGTATCTTGTTCGGCCTCTCTACTTATTATACTGGGAGTTTCTCTCAGATTCCCCTGGACCACAGTGACTAAAGCTGTCAGAGGGGAGAACAACCCCTACTTTGCCAAAGGCAAAGCAGCTTCCTCAGATATTCCATAATTAGGGAAGTCTTCCAAATAGTTGGCAAAAATAGGTATAACTGAGCTGCTTTTTCATGCCTACCCATGGGAGCAGGTTGCTAGCCTGCTGAATAGTCCCATTCATTGACCTTACTACCTGCTGTGGTTTGGACAGCTAGCACGGGGTTGTTTTTAAACCTTCATGTTTAAAAACAGGTGGCAAAGGTGGAAAAAATAATCCAGACTATTACTCCCAGAACAAATAAAAGTTGCCTAGCTTCACTTTAAAAACAAGGGAGTAGTTGGTATTCTTTGACAATGTCCATTATGTTAAATATTGTTGTTTCCTCTTTATTTTTTTTTTAGTTTGAAACATAAGAAAGTTCAGTTGGTGTTTGACTTGCAAACTTTTTATATTTGCTTATGCAAAATATGCTTGAGTGTATGGTGCATAATTGTTCATTATGATTATTAATAGGACTGTTCTTATTTTTGCTCAGCTGAGACAGAAGTCTTACCGTCATTACATTGTAATAAAAGAGAGAGTCAGAATGATTCATTTGAAATATGGAAAAGTGCTAGTGAGATGACTGCTTTTATTATTACACATCATGCTTAAAGGTGATAAAATATTACAGGTGACAAATATCATATTACTTGCATCCAGTGTGCAAGCTTCAGTGTCTCTTGCATGAACATGTAAGATGATTTTTTAAATGTTTTAATCAAAAGACTATGGCAGTGATTTGAGGATTGAATATACATATATAGAGTGCTATACAACACTGTATATGTTTATACATATATATATATATATATATATACACACACATATAGAAAATATGAATATTTTAATGTGGAACAGGTAAGTATTTCCTAAACTAAAGACAGAAAAAGTGATCCAGGTAAAGAGTTGTCATTGCATCTGTTTCCTGACTGAACTCATAAAATGGGAAAGATTGTAAGTAGTTCAATATACTAGGTGCATGTGAGTCTCAGAGATAATCAAGTTACAGATATTCAAGAAAATAACAAATGGTGTTTGGTAGCAGCTGAGTTGGAAATTAAAGAACCTGAAATTGAGTCATCTTAATCTTGGCCTGAGTCCCCACCTTTTTGTTTATGCTGGACCTTAGTGTTGAAAAGCTACAGAACTAAAGGGGACGGCAGGATAACTGCTTTTGTGGTTAGCCTGCACTAGGCTCCAGGCTGCTGTGGGAAGATCGCTTATGAGCAGTCTATAGCTAACCTGAATTGCTTACGCTGTGATTGCAATTTAGCAGTATTCATATGTGTACTCTTTTGAATTGAGGCGGTGCTACTCTGCTTTCATTTCATTTTATTCTCTCTGCTTCTGAATCGGTTTATTAGCTCTTTGCAGCTCTTGAAAGTCAGCTTTAGAATATCTTGAAAAAGGAAGCATGTTGTCCAAACTGAATCATTTCTATGCTTCTGATTTGAGCTAAAACATTGATTTTTTTTTTAAGGTACTTCTTTACTTATCGTTGCAGTTATAGCCTGAAAACAAGGAAGTAAGATTTGATCAAGATCTGGAGTGAAGAATGAGTAAATCTCAGATGGTGCTATGGGAATTCCTCTTTTAGTGGACTAAGTCCAAATATTCTGAAGTTCTTAACAGATTCTCCTTAGGTAGAAGTAAAGAGGGGTGTGATTTAAATGAGTGTCTCCCTAAATATATTCCAGAGTATTCAAACAGTAGTAAAAGAATGTGACCACCTACAAAGCCAGTTTGAGATCTTATATTGCTACATGATTTAAGAGGAAGAAATAGCATGTGATACCAGAAGGAGATGTAAACATGTAGTAAGTAAAGGAAGATATATAAAAACCCAGAGAATTCTGAGAAGATGTGGCATGTTACTGTAATTATTTTCCAAGAATTAAAGGACTGAAGAAGAGGAAAGTAAGGGATCTGGGAAATTTGAGCTAAAAGTAATGTTACTTGAACACATGGTAAATATATCTCAATTTAAAACATTTTCTTCATGCTAGGTTCTTCATCTTTAAATTTATCACAATTTATTCTGATGGATGGAGTCAACTTAGCATTACTGGCTGTCTTTTCTGGTTATCCAGTTCTATACCAGAGAGACAAACCAGAATTCTGTCTTTGTATATACAGCCTGATTCTGTATGTTAATTTTTCAAAAAGGTAAATATGCAAAGTAGAATATGCTTGTGTATTTTTGCTTTGTGACACTTTCAATTTCTTTGAATAACTGAAAAATCTACTCAAGTTTTGCATGTGAATACTCTATAATGAAAAAGGCTCTTTATGTGCAGAAGATACATTTCCAACTGCAATTTCAGTTGAATTTACAGGAATGAGATTTGGTGTTTGGTTTTAAGATTGAGACCTTCAGCCTTGTGTTTACCAGGCTGAAGTATTTTTATATAAAGCTGAGTATCTTTACACATCCTCCTTTTTTAAGAACCTAAACATAACACTGTTTGTCAGTTCACGCCTTGAAATATTAGGTCACCAAGAATGCATGTTAGGTCATTCAGAGAGAGATTATTGTTTCAGAAAATAGACCTCCTCTGTAATGTGCTGTGGGACATGTTTGCTTACCTAAGTATTAGCAAGTAAAAGTAAAATTAACATTAGTAGCATGTTTTTCTCCTGGTTCCTTTTTATACCTGTCTAAATCCAGAGCTTCTCTGGTGTGTCCTGTGTGCATAAATTGTCCTGGGTTTCAGAGCTGGATTCCATCTTGGGCTGTGCTGATGACTGCAGGATGTTTATGTGAACCATGCTAAGTTCCTGGCAGATGTCTCTCTCCAAGGCCTTCATGCAATACTTTATCTCTGAAGTTACTAATGTCATTTAGAAAAACTTTTTCATTTGTTTGTATACACAGTAGTTTAAAGGAAATAATTATATTTAGGCTAGTCATGTGGTGAATGTCAGCATTGCTAAAATATTGAGAGTTAGCAGGCTGACAGGAGCATGAGCTGAATTTTTTTGATATGTGAAAGAATTTCAGGACAACCTAAAGAACAACTTAATAATAGTATAGGATAGTTATAATAGGATAGTTATAATCTCCTCTTCAATTTCTGGAAGAAAAACTTTGTGAGTGCATAGACAAAGGAACATCTATTTTACAAATGTAATGGGAGTATGGGTCATGCTTCTATCATTGCTTTCCAAAACTATAAATTTTGCATTTATACTGGATCATTTTTTAGAAGGGGAGAGAAAGATCAACAATGTAAAGATACATCTTCTCTAAGAAGATAATTATAGTTTCTAGAGAATTTGGTTAAAAGTTGTGGCAATATTATTATCTGTGAATTTAGGGTTAAATGAAAACTCAGGATCTTGTCTTTTGGGGACAAGAGGGGTCCCCAAAAGAGTGTCAGAGATATAAAAGTTCTGAAGATTGACTTCTACAGTTTCAAGACAAGGAAATGGTAAAGCACAAGTTCAGGAGACATAAGCCTGAATATTTTGGGAAGTTTTATTTTGTTTATAAGCTATGTAATCATCTTGTTAGCAAAATGCAGATCCTCTCCCTTGGACCTCAGTGTTACTGCTTGTGATGTTCATCTGGGAAGTCCTGGATTATGTATGCTGGATATAGCACCCATAATATAGGAAATACTGATGTATTTTGCTTTCAATTCCCAATGAAAAAGGAGCCAGTATGAAGGGCCTAATAGAGACCAACAGATTGTGAGTAACTCAAAGAGCAGGAATGGCAGCTGATCAGTAATAAAAGATAGGGCTAGAAGAGAAATAAATGTAAAATGTAGTCTAGCAGTTAATGGGTCAGGTTATGATAAGGCAAGAAAAAAGGACACTGAAAAGGTTTGCAGAAGGTGTGGTTATTGCAAAGAGCTCAAATGAGCAATATTTTACTCTTAACAACTGAGTGCCTTGTTAGGCATCATGCATTTTGACTTGAGTTTTATAGGTGCCTGAAATACTCACAAAATACCCTCAGCTAAGGTAGTGAGCCTTCTGAGGCTACACTCAAAGTAGCCTCATTCCTCAATGTCGGAAGTAGTTTCTTGCTCTGGATACCAGGTTTATAGTGGTGACTAATTGCAGTCCTCAGATAATTCAGGAGATGATAGGATTTCAGGTGCATTCCTCATTCCAGCTGACTGCCTGAGGCATTCTGGCACTCAGTGTATTGGCAATCATAAATCTATCCCTAAGTGTCTCAGTGTGCCCACTGTTTAGTGTATTTGGGTGCTGAATGTTTGGTAATCCTGCATCTCTTTTTGAATCTGGCCCTTATCACCCAGTGGTGCTAAGTGGTGGAATTCCCTCCACATATGCAAAATGGCATCCAAAGGACTAAATTATGGAGGGATGTTGTCCATGATTTATCAAACCTTCATAAAATGCAGTTTTACATACCTTCATTGCTAGAGGAAGGTGAGATTGTAATCATGTAGTAATGACCACATTTGTACTACAGTCTGTATTTAAAACAAGCAGTCAGTTGAAGATGCAGTCCTATAATATCTTTCTTTGGACTTAGAAGGATTATATTCCTTCACTGACTCTTCCCTAAGCATCTCTGTATGGCTACAGTTGGAGACAGAATAGGCAGATATTTTTCTCTCACCCATTCTGGCCAATTCTAAATTCTTAAAGCGCCTCTCTTGTTTCTCAGGACATTTGCCTAATTCCTGGAATAAAGATCTGAGCAGATTGGAGGCAACTATTCACCATTTTTGCTGAAGCTGGATCACTGTGCTGAAAACCAGTAAAGACCCAGGGAGTCAGAAAATGTTCATGTAATAGCCCATTTGTATTTTAGACTTTATCATGCTGAATAGGGCAGTAACTTATTTCAGGAGTGTTCAGAAATACAGAAATAGCATTTAACAAGCATTTAAAGTTATGTGCTATCGTATCTGTGATCCGTGCTGAGTCTTCATCTATTACTTTGGGGGCATGAAGGGACACATTTTAATAATAAAAGATTCTGATATACTGTACACTAATAAAGGTTGTTTTGATTTTTTTTAATATCACACAACTAATACCAAGAATGCCTTCCTTTTGCCATTTGCTTAACTGCGTTCCTATCAGTTTTTGAATGTTGTTTTCCAAAATTTGTAAAAGACAAAAGATCAAACTATAAGGAAACGAAAATGGAAACATATTTTCTTTTCAGGGTATTCTATTTCCAACAGCACTTCAAAAATGTTTTTTCGGTCTCTTCAGAACTGATGAGTTTCCTGGTAAATTCATGGGCTGGTGAAAGTGGTTGTAGATAGAGAGGAAAGTTATCATTTTAATTAGAAAAATGAACACTACACATTTAATGCCTAAAATATGTAAGCAATGTATTTTACAAATGAGTATGTCTGTCTCTTTTGCTGATTCTTTCTATACATTTCATTCCATCTTCCACACCTTCAGCTCTGCTGTCTGCTTCTCCATATATTTATGGCTTTTTACTTTTTACTGTGTTATGTCTATACCATTTAGCATGGTATGGATGAGAGAGCAATTTGTTGCTCCTTTTTATAACAACTCCTGAAATTCATGCATTATCAAACAGAAGCTGAATGGCATGAGTATATTTAGAGTCCTTTCAGGCCTAATCAAGGAAAGTATATTTTTGAAAACACCCAGCCTCAATTTTTAGAAAGCAAGAAACTGCTCTAATATATACTGTTCTTATGGTAAATTGTCTGACTCTATTGATGCAGACTTGCTATAAATTTAAATAGAATAATTTAACTAGCATGTAGTTTAGGTTATATTCTAGTCCATCTAAATATCCCTTCTAAAACACTATACACAAAAGTCAATATTTTAGGTTTAGACCACAGAAGATGTTTGGCTGTCTAATGACTCACTTTACACTCACTGTTCCAAAAATCCAACCTGATACAAAACCCAACAATTGCAGGATTCAGATGGAATAATTATCTAATTTAAGTAAAAACTCTGTGATTTCTAGTTCTATTTATTACCATAATTTGCTCTCATGCTGTCTGAGAATACAACTTTCAGTCTGGCTGGTCTTTGCCCATTCAGGAGAACCGCAGGTCGTCCGAGTTTGAGCTCAGGCCATACTGGATAAAAATCAAGTTTTATGTTTCTCATTCTGTCTGCTTGTATGTAAACAGAAAAGGAAAACCTGCTTCTTGGTTCAGGCTCCAAGAATTTGCAGAGCAATTCAGACCTGCAATGAAATGGTTTTGCTGTGATGACAGCCCAAGAGTGTTTTCTGCTTGCTCAGGGCATGGAATTTCTGGGCATTTCTTTTGTTTCAATCCTTGAACTGACAGGAGCTTCCTCAAGAAGGGAAAAACTACAGATGTTTTACAATATACCACTCATTTCAAGTTTGTTCTTGCAGTTCTCAGTCATTTTTTTCTTCAAATGGATTTAAATTTAGTGGTGCTGAAGAGCCTTTCTGCTATTGAGAAATCACAGATTTTTAGCTAATTTACTTGTATTTTGACATTTGTTTCCAAATTATAATTATGATAATCCATTCTGAATGTCAAAATGCAAGCCAGAGAAGCTTACCTGGTAGTTTCTGTTTCTGCTTAAAGCTCAAATTTTGAACAAGATATCCTTTAAGTACATACTATCTGAGCTTATATTTAGATGTGGATTGCTCTGGTTGCCTCACAAAGACCTGTTGCTTCTCATGAGCATTGCTGTTTCATACCATACAGGGGGTGACCCTCTAGATGATTTGTCATGACATCTTTTGCATGTTTGGGAGGAGCTTTCTTTCTTTCATTTGCAAGTTCAATTCTGTATTAGAGTAACTTGCAATGCAACTTTAGAATGCATGGAATACTGAACTTTGAAAATCTATATTGCCTTAATTTGATCTGATGATTTAAAAGGTTATGTGATCAACTCCAATTACAAAATCATTCTGCATCTATATGGCAAGGAATAAAGATCGAAAGAATAACTAAGTTTAATTAATGGGTTTTTAACATACATCTCCACAGAGACTTGAGCTATCAGACTCTTATCATTTAATCCTGCCTCTTTCCTTTCAATGGAAAAGGTGCAATGTTAATGGTAAGAAAAGTTGTAATGGTAGGAACCCCAAAGCATACAGTGTATAGAAGAGAGAGAGTGACATTGAAGCATATTTTCTGACATGCCCTTGTCTGGATGGGTGGCCAGTTGATGAAGTTTTGTCCTTTGAAAGTAACTGTTTTTTTTTTGAGTAGCCTAAAGTGGCTACTCAAGTCCTTATGCACTACCTGTAGTGGGTAAGAACACAAGAAATGCCCAGCGGATATGCCCAGTGGTCCACTGAGTGGTCCACCATTCTGTTGGTGGCATCAAAAACAGATGTATTTTGGGAAAGCACACAAATCTGGATGCATTATCTGTACATTGTTCCCTACCATCCATATATGTCCATATATTATCATATATAACAATTGTATTTCTGTCAGGGTGCTCCATATGGGAGCTTGGTTACCAAACAACCTTCCTTGACAATCATCCTTGTATATACAATGAATATTTTTTCCTGTTTTTTTTTTTTTTTCAGTCACAGTTAAGTAGAAGATACGATCTGTTGAAAAGTTGATGTCATTGAACATCTTTTGAGGTTGTATGTTGGAATAACTGTATTTCATCTCACTTGATGACTGTCAGGGATAAAGACAGAGAATCTGTCTTTTCGCAGAGAATCATCATTGTTAGGTATTGTAACATCATCTTGATGATGTCATTGATAGTTTCAGTTCTTTAATTTTGTTTACAGTTTCACTTGTACTCCACTGTTGGATGGCAAATAACCTTTTTAAAGCTTGAGGCCTAAATTCTCACACTTAATATTAATTTCCAAATGAAACATCACATGGTTTAGTGTTTGGGATGACATAATGAAGACATTCTTCTTGAGTCTGTCCCCCTATGCTGCCCTCCAATGGCCTTTTTCATGCCCTTCTTCCACTACTTCTGTTTCTCTCCTTACCCTTATTTAACTGCTATGTATGTCCAGCTTGTTTTCAGTTCTGATTCATCAACTTGCCTCTTAATCTTTTCTTAAATCCCTTTTTTTTTTGTCAGAAAATTGCCCCTCTTGCTTCCTGTCATTTAAAAATCAGTCCTCTCCGCAACGCTCAGTGAAAGTTCTTGCATTTTCTTCTGCTTCCTGCTTATGCATGAAATGTGTGTTAGAACAGGTAGCTATTTCATTGTCTGAGTATAACTAGCCTTGAATATGTGAGATACCTACCAGCACCATATAAGCTATAGATGCAAATACTCTGTTAAATCTATCTGCAAATGTGTGAGTGGGAGATTCCTCATTTACAGAATGAAGAACAGTCTCTGTGCTATTCTTTAGATTTAATCTTAGATGCAGCAAAAATTTTATTTTTTTTGTTTTTTTTTAATGCAAGCAAATGATCTCTGATGGGTAAACACAGCTGCATAAGCCAAAATAGTTCTGAAAAATATATTTTCTCTGGCAGGACACATCTTCCTTAATTATATATTTGGTCTAACATTTGGAAACAGAATAAAAATTTTAAACAATGTAATTATCTTTTGAGAATTATTAATTATTACCTTTAAGTATGGAGTTCAGTTAACTTTTTCATTCTGTTTCAGACAGTGTTGTTCCCAAATGGGAAATAGCAAATAGTTTCAGGATTATTTTAGAGTCTATACACTAAAACGCATCATTCTCCTTCACAACTGACAGGAAGTAGAATGACAGACTGTACTGTCCAGTGGAGAAAATGTCTAGACTGCCCCCCCTGCTTTTAAAAACAGAGTTTGTTGGATCCTAACTTTGTCCATATTGACAAAAGACCTGCCCTTGCCAAAGGTTCCTATTAGAATAACTTGCTAAAATAGGCTGAAGTGTATCTTTCAAGCTGGAAAAATGAATGTAGAAGGTAGAAGCTAAGGTGGAAATCAAGCTGTGGTAATAAATATGAGTCAACAAAAAAGGGTTGTTGAGACTGGCAGGCCCAAAGCCTACATGACCAACATGGAGTATTTCACAGTGTTTCTATTGACAAATGCTTGACTGAACTTGCATCTGGCAAGTTTTTCTGACAGCCACCAAAACAGCTCCTTTTTCAGCTAGAAGGGTGGATATAAAACCCCTACTGTGACTTGCAAAATGCACATGAGTAAATCTGGGACACTGGCCCTATTTGTGGCTGAGGTAGCAGGTTGTAGTTTTCCTCTTACTGTCAGTATTAACTCTCCATATGGAGAGGTAGTCTCCATAGTCCATGTACTGTATCATATCTTCCCAGTGACAATTTCTAGTTGCCTCCATTAGATTGGTTGTGTCTCCCTGTGGGCTACTGCTTTCTTCTCTAGCAGCTTTACAAAGGTGTGTTTCTCAGGGTATTTCATACCTCTGGCCATCCGCACCTACTAAATCCTGCTTTCTGATATCTATACAGTTGGCAGCAGATAGGATCATCTGCTTCTGGCTAGGCGTGAAGCTTTGCTAGGAAGCTGCATGACCAGTATGCAGCTGCATGCAGTATGGGGACAACCATACTAATGCAGCTAGCCTGCCTCCAGACTGCAACTTCTTTATATTCAGGCAGCCAAGGCTATAAGCAGTCAGGCTGCACTTGCCTGTGGAGACATTTTGCCGTGTACAAAGATCGTATAGAACTGCCAGTTCTGGTGACCTAAAATTAAATTATCAAACTGCAGAAAAAAAAAAAAAAAAAGATGTATCGTTATGGAATAAGAGTAGAAAAAGAATATCGTTGGAAAAGGAAAGGAACTTTTTCTTTTGCACCAAACTATTTCCATCGAAATGCCAGAGAATACAACATTGAAAATTGGCAGGAACCTCGTCCTCACAGCAGTTTGGATGCTTAGTGAAAAGCTGCTTTGGATTTGGATGGGTGAGGAGGCTGGAAATCCTATTGTGCATACTTAAACAGTTTTCAGCAGAAGGACTTCTTAAGTATAAATTGAGAAATGTGGTGATATTCTGCAAATATTAATGTTTGTCACAAATATGCATAACTTAATTATTATGTAGTTTGCTGTACAGCAGCGAATCCAAGGGGGACATCTTTGGTTTCTATTACACTGGGTTCTTAGAAATTCATTTAGTGATTGAGTGATTTTAAAGAGAGTAAAAAGATAAATATTTCCACACCCACTGGAAAAGCAGATATTTTCCTTTTAGGAAAGAACATCTGTTGCAGTTAAACTTATATAT
>JAUBNY010000267.1:5767004-5778330 GCA_032275445.1 Crypturellus soui | reverse complement strand
AATCTTAGGTGGTGTTTGAGGATGTGTAATTGCGAAGAATGTCATGTCTTTCTGATGTCTTTCTGATGGGCCAAATCTATTCATGATGTAACCTGAATGAAGCAAATAAAATGGTAGGAAGAATTACCATAGCCCATCATTTCCAAATGCAGGAAGGAACAAGAATATAAAGCAATCAGACTAAAGAAGATCACAGATTATGTCAAAAGGACCATAAATGACACTTAGGTCAATCTATATGACCTTACTGTGCTCGTCTTATCTATTTTTTGAATATCTAATGATGGTTCTGATAAAGGCCAGGCTGGAGAAAGCTGTGCGTGTTCATTTGAAAGGCAGTCTGAGCAGACAGCAAAAACTTTAGAAGCTGTTTGGTATTGTAGGATAGAACAAATTTCCAGCCAATACGAACAGGAGCAGGAAGCAAAAAGGCATTAGCTCACATTTCATTTGAGCCTGAAGAATCTCAAAGTGCTTTAACAAATAATCTTTTTCAACTAATCTTTCTATTTTGTCTGGGAAAATCTTTTTCCACTAGAAAAATCTCGTCTGATAAGAATCCAAACCTTTACTGACATGTATAATTTAGCTAAAAAAGACAAAATATTATCCAACCATATTTTTATAGTACCAGAGATTTTCACTTGTTATGCATATATTACAGTAATCTATTTTTGGTGCATTGAAAAATGGAAAAAGTAGAATTTATTCAAACAACCAAACAACTGTCTTTAGTCTTCTTGAAATGAAACAAATTCATTTCCGTACATTACTTTTTACTCTAGATTTGATAATAGCAACATTTAGTGTTTTTCACTCTGATAAAGAAAGAATACATCAAACAATCATCATTTGTTACAGAACAAAAGTTCCAAGTTTCCACTTTTTTTTTGCTATTCTTTCTTCTTTCACACATATTTATAACTGTTTCCCACTTGCCCTCTTCCCTAGACTTAAAAAAAAAACAACAAAAATTCTTTATCTAGACTATATAAGCAGTAAATAAATAGGGGTCACTATAGCCTGTAATGTCAGAGGAGATTTGAAGGAAATGTTTAACAGTATGCAAAAATGTAACATAAGAACTTAAATGAGGGTAAGAAGAAGAAGAATATTGAGCTGAAACAATGTGGGAGGATGTAGTAATAGTAGCAGTTATAGTGACACTGCTATTGCAGTCTGAAAATGTAGTTAAGAATGTTAGTAAGAAGTTAGGAATGTTTATAGGAAGAAGCAGTAGTTCTTAACTTACTTTCTATTACAACCAGAAGAAAAAGATATCTTTTTGGTGGTGCAAACTCTACCTCCCACCCCTTAAAACAAAGTCAGAGTAATTTAAAAAGCTAAACACAGTTATACAGAAGATGCAGTTGATACATCTGATCTGGGGAAAAAGAGAAGGTCTGTTGATAACAGTCAGACTAGAATCCACCCAGGGAGACGAGACCAAATGAGCAGTCGTCTCAATGCAAATAAAAATAACATGAGGTACCAGATACAAACTGTTGTGTGAAAGTCCCATTTTGAACATAAACTTAGCACGAATGTCATTGTTTTGCATCTGCTTTGGGGTCAAAGCAGAAGACAACATACTTGAACAAGATTGACAGTGTCCCTGTGTTAAGAGAGCACATCATGAGGAGGAGGGAAGGATACTTCCCCTTATTCCATGCTGGTGAGGCTGCACCTGAGCTGCTGTATGTAGTGCTGAGCACACGAAAGACAGACATAGACATGGACATGGACACACTGGAGCAAGTCCAGCGTAAGGCAACAAAGGTGGCCTAGGGCTAAGGGACTAAAACTTCTCTCTATGATGTGGAATTGAGATAACATGGACTAGCTAACATGAACAAGAGAAGTCTCAGTATGATCTTACCCACATTTGTAAATACCTGATTGGAGGGTGTAAAGAGGATGGAGCCAAACTTCTCAGTGGTGACTAGCAGCAGCTCAAGAGGCAATGGACAAATGTGAATTGATATGAGCAATGTGTGCAGTATACAGTCAAAAAATGCTTTCACAGCATGTATTTCATTATATATGGACATATGTAGTGCCCCATAAAGACTTTTTCCTATGGAGAGAAAATGTCCCTGGCACTGACCAATAGAATTCATAGCCTGATACCAGGAAAGGAAATATGGACTACAGGCTCTATAGCTTACTAGAGTGATGAATTCATATATTAGTATTTCAAATTTTTTTTTGTTTGTTTGTTTTTCCTGGAAACATTATGAAAGAGTTTCCTAATTTTTTAGGATTTTTTTTATAGTATTCCTCACTAGTTATTAAGAGATAGAATTCAATGGGAGAAAAAGAAATATGGAAAAAGAGGAAGAAGGAAAAAAAGGGGAATGGAAAGTGGGATGATGGTTACTCTGTATCCCTCTAATGCTGTACTGTTGAAGCTGGTGGCAGGTCACAGACTTTGTTTTGAGTTTGGAAAGCTCCAGATTAGTCAGCCTTGCTCTGTTTAAGGTTTTCCCCTGCCTAAAGCTTTTTTTTTTTTCTTTTTACTTAACTGTAACAACAATTTTTCTAATTGATCAGATTACTGCAGCAAAGAACAATAGTTTTACACAAGTAACAGAAATAAGCAGCTATTTTATGTAGAATGAAATATTTATGACCCTAACACAATGACAAAGAATGGAGAAATATAGATCTGGGCTGACAGGAGATGTCTTGAGAAGTGAAGACGTGTGATGCAGTGTAAAGGAATAAAGCACTGGTTGATAGATGGAGCACCTGCTGGCACCGGCTATAACCTCACCAAAAGTTGGTTAAATAAACACAGACTTAGAGCGAGACAAAAGTGGTTTAGGTCTCAAGAAAAAGAAGAAGAAGAAAAAAAGA
Source organism: Crypturellus soui (assembly GCA_032275445.1). Classification (NCBI taxonomy): domain Eukaryota; kingdom Metazoa; phylum Chordata; class Aves; order Tinamiformes; family Tinamidae; genus Crypturellus; species Crypturellus soui. The sequence continues at coordinate 5,775,471 of JAUBNY010000267.1, read as the reverse complement.
AATAGATCTAGCATATATAAAAGGTACCATATTTTTCAAATTCAGATATAATGTTGAGCTGCAGAGCAACAAACAGGTTTTATATGCTAGCAAACACAAAGAGTACCTCAGTCAGATCCTAGACTAAAGGAGAAGAAAGTAACAACATCCTACTGCTGAAAGACTCCAGATAATAACTAATAATTTGTCATGACATTCCCCACTACCACTAGTAGAAAGAATCAACCTTGGGACCCAGAGGAACAAGAGAAGGGCTAGCATCACAGCAGGAAAAGAGCTAGAAACTCAAAACAGTGTGTTTAACCATTACACCATTTCAGCTGCTTTTTTTTTTTTTTTTTTTTTTTGGTAATTGATTAAAATAGCCATATCAGTTTAGAGGAGATCTTAGAAGGTAGCAAAAAAGAAACTTAAATGATAGATATTAGTTCAAAACATGCTTAAAGAAGAAAAACATGCAATAAAGACTATTTGCAATGCAGCAAAGATGCTGAGATTCAGCCTGAACTCTAGTGCTGTCAGTGACAAGTTGCTTTTAAAGGAAGGTGGTCATTATTTTAATTTTTTTCCACACTTTTTAAGTAGCAGGATTCCCAGAATACTTCAATAAAATGAGTATCAATCTAAACAGGTTAAAGAAAGTGAAGTATTTGTTTTCAACTACATTTTAAAGCACTTTTCTGCATCTCAGGCACTTGCTAACCTCAAGTACTTTTGCAAACTGCAGCTGTAAGCTGAAAAAAATTGAAAATTTATTTAAAATTATTAAAAATCTAATGTGAGATTAACTTGGGAGACAAGTAGCATTTCTTTCAGTTGGCTTAATAAATGGGACCAGTCCTCCTATTTACAGTATATTCCCATGGAAATATAGTGAATTACAGCAAAAACAATCTTCTGAATGTATAAATTATGTGAAGGAATATTAAAAGCATTTGAAGGTACAGCAAAATCATTTTGCAATTCAAATACTACGTTTAACATGAGTGGAATATTTAGTGCTATTTTAACATTTTGTATCATTTTCCAAGACTTGAATGGAATGTCTTTTTCCTACTTGCTATAATGTTTATTACTTTTTATTCAATGCTTGCTCATATAATCATAAAAGACAAGTGAAAATCAGCGTATTTCTGAACTGTCTTATTTTATATAATGATCATATATTTTTCCTTTACGACTGTTTTCTCCTTAAAAAATACAGTGTGGGGGTGTAATTGTTATGTATTTTAATCATGGATTTAGTACTTTTTCCAAGTCCAGCTACAGGAATTTGTGCTCGTCCTACCTTATAGTTGAATGAAAGCTGCCCCTCGGTAGAGGGAGTGTCTGCTTGCCAGCTGTCACCAAAAGGCAGTGCCTTCTTAACCCAGAGGTGCTCCTCTTGCAGTAGGCACGCTTCACAGAAGTGCTCAGAAGGCATTTCGGAAGAGTTAAAGTGAGACAGGAACCCTTATTTGGTGGCTTTTGGACTTTTTAACTTTTGTGAAAAGCTAAGCTGAATCATATGCTGGCTACTCAGTGATGGGTCTGCCTTCTGATTCGCTTCCAGGAATGGAATAATTTTTTGTTTTCCAGCAGAAAATGGTTCTGTATGAGAGGTGGAAGGGGCCTGGGGATTCTTATTTACTTAACTGCCTGCGTTCTTATTTTTCTGCATTGAAGAGGAGCATACAAATTATTTGGCATGTCTCTCTAAAGAGACAGGCTTCTTGGGGAGCAGAAGAAAAATCTTTTATTTTGTAATCAGTAAAACTGTTTGTTAGGATAAAAAATCCCACAATTCTAGTAGATTCTAGGAACAAACCTCAGATTTCAGAAAAGGGCATAAAGCTCCTTGGAAATTTCACAAAAACCTTCATGCCTGTTACACATTTTTCTACTACACATCTAATCATTTTTTTTTCTATTAAGTAATAATGTGTAGGTCCAAAGTATTAATGTTTAGGCTGTAACGCAAATGAATAATCTGAAGTCAAGATCTTTTCTTACATTCTCCTTTCCATTACCACCACTGAACCTATTAATTCAGGCATCAGATGTGGATTATTTGAATAATTCATCTTTTAAACACTGCTACATGCTTCTGATAATCCAATACAAGACTAGCATCAAAGATGACTATGATGACTATGATATGCTTCATTGAAACCTTTTTTTTTTTTTCTTTTTATCTTGAGAATAGGGCCAGTCACTGCCCTGGCCCTAGAGCACCAAGATTAGAGGTAAAAATCTTGTAAATGAGAGTTCAAGGTGTGAAGTATCGTCATATGCATGGGTTGAGGTAGATTAGTCCTTTTTAAAATTACGGCTTTATTTTGACATTACTGTGATATAATCCTCGTAGCTACATTTTAAAAGTGCTTTTTAGACTCTGTTCTAGTTATATTATTGTGTTATTTAAAAATGAAGCATCAAAAAAATATAATTCTATCAATTTTATACAGACAAATAATTTTCTTGTTCCCTGCAGTTGACTGAGATGCTTCAAAACATGTTTCAAAATTTAGTGCAGAATACCTCAGAATTTGGATATCAGAATCTAACCTGCTCCATACCTTGATTTTTAAGTTAAATGATATTGAAAATACTTTTCACTCCTGCTTTTTTCCATAGGTAGACAAAATCTGGTGAGACTAAATTGTTCAGTGGTTTTGGTCCTGCTGCACAGGATATGCTTTTTGACAACTATCTATCCTCCGGATTTATCTCCACTTCTTAATATGTGTTAGTCCACACTAGAGCTGAACCCTAAACATGTTTCTGAGTTCATATTAACTTTATTCAAAATGCATGCCAACAATGGCTGTAACCCTTGCCTCTCCACTCATTCTATTTTGCAGATCATTTGACTGAAAATGGTGGTACGGTGCCATAAAAGAGTCTAAGAGGGGATGTCAGTGTCGCAGCATTGCTGCTCTGGAAGCCCTGACTCCATTCATTACTATGATAGTTTTGGCAGTGTCTTCCAGAGGGACAAGCTTTTGCTGAGCTGCAGAGCTTCCCTAGATTTAGCAGCATCAGACTATCACCCACCTAGACAATAAAAGATAAATTCCACCCATCAGGACAGACCTAAGCGTGCAATGGAGAAGAAAAAAAAAAGTTTAAAATATTAAGCTTTCAAACGCAGGACTTAGCATGAGTAATGCTAGAATTCTGTTCCAACTCGATTTTACAGGAATTTTACTCAAATTCCTACAGGATCTGTTGGTGCATTAGATGAGGATTGACATTGCCTGGCTTTTGCAGAGAATGGAAGATATGGAGTAAATGAAACGGGGAAGTTAGGGGGAGAAAGAAAAATCATAAGCCTTTTAATATAGTACTGGGGCCTTGGGGTTGGTTTCTGCCATATGGTTCCTTCGCAAAGCTGAGAGAGGCTTCAGGTGTCCTTGAAGTTAGTGGCAAAGCTCCTGTAGACTCCAGTGCCGAGGATCCAGCTCCAAATTGCCTGAGAAAAAAATTTGAGAACTTCTCTTTGCTGAGGATCACTGATTTTGTACTGTAGCTTTGAGACATTTAGGACCTGACGTATAGAAGGGCTGAACACAGTATACTATGAGTCAGTGGGATTTCTGTTCATAAATAAGTTCAAAAGCAAAAAAAAAAAAATCCCCATCCTCCCTACAATCCATGAATATTTGTAAAACTCCCAGATGCCTTGAGGATGGTGGTGGTGACAGAAGAAAGGGAACATTAATCCATTTGTGTGCAAAGTATACACCAGTGTGTGAAAGACACAGAAATAGGGTGGCAAACCTGGCATTCTGTTATGAAGACAAAATGAAGCTTTTGCACTGAATGTTGAAAGAGGAGTACCTGCTCTGCACACACAGGTAGGAATTACAAGGAATGTAATTTATTTCTGCTGGTTCAGTCTCAGCCGCTCAGTTCACATAACGGATACATGACGTGATTGTTACAATATTTTTCAAAAGAGAACTCTTATGATGACATTTTCCATCCTGTATTTGTTGGATAGAAGGGACACTGTAGTATGTAAGAGACCTTCTTTATTGCATCCCTTTCAGTTTAGGGCTATGGTATCTATAGTTAGGAGTGTTAAGTGTTGCAAGAGTGTTGAGAAGAGCATTAATTGGCAGTAGGTCATTTATAGCTTCTATCATTTATAGTCATTAAATAGTTTATGTTCTCCATTTGGATCTGAATCCAGTCTTTGCTACCTCTGTGCTTTTTTTTCTCCTTCTTTTACTGAGTTGAATGTACTTATACTTCGCCTTTAGTATAGCAGCCGTGTCACTGTGTGTGGTTAACATCGTTGGGATGGGGAAGGGATTCATCCACGGCTCCATTTGATACTGCTAAGGGAGAACCTACTTAAATAAGAACCTGCTAAATAAGTTTTTTTCTTTTGCAGTAGATCCTTCCTTCTTTCTGTCTCCATTCATAAATCCCCTCTCTGTTTCTTTGCAAACTTACACCCCAATGATCTTCAGGATTTATCATTTCCAGGCAGACCAGTTTTCCTCTCCAGGTTATTAAAGTCCCTGAGAACTGAGAATCTTGTTGCTCTCAGCTTTGGATGTGATGCAATGCTGCTTCTCAGTTGGGGGAAAGAACTGCAGGCTGAGTTCTGCTCGCACTAAAGGAGACTTGGAAAAGTGTGCTGAGTTTCGTAGTAGGAATAATGAATTGTGCAATCCAGCTGGCGCAAAGACGCTGTGTGGGAACTGAAAGCACATAGTGAAGATGGAATCTTTGGAGAATTTAACTGCCTAAATCCATAATGCAAATTTCAGAAGTGTGCATTTGAGATTTCATGAAAATGTAAAAAAAGGAACATTCTAACATCACCATACAACCTGCTCTACAACATAAATTTAAAGTACATATACTATAGTATGAAAAAGCTAGCATTTCTTACTGATAGGGTTGTTAGATACTTTTTATTCATTATTATTATACAACGTCCTTTTAAAACATTTTCTTGAGACTTTCTAAAAAAAAAATTAAAATGGATCACAATCACAAAGTAACCATCTAGCATGGAAAATCTTGACTGAATGGTTAAACTTTGTAGTCATTCAGTTTGAGATTCTAGAATAAGGCAACCCAATAAGTAAGTTGGTTTGTTTTATCTATAGAAACATTCTTTTCATGCTTTTTTCATGGCAAGGATGTCCTCTAAAGGATGGTTATTTTTAGGTTAGGATTTAAAACTCTTGTTCTGAGTGTAAACTAGAAATGTTGCTATCACATTACCTGTAATACTATAATAATATTATAGTAGTATTACCAGTATAGTACAGGCATCAAAAATTACTGAAACAAGATCTTCACAGATCCAGTGTCTTGCAATGCATGGCCTCTAGCTTTCATTTAGAAAATCATTAAAAAAATAAAGAATAAACATGGGTTTTGAAGGATGAACTACAAAAGTGATTTGCAATTTTTTTGTTAATATTGAAAATCAAAAGATAATTTAAAGAGAGGATGAAGTGGTGTACAATAATCTGTTATAAACTGTCTGATTGAAGGTACTGCTTGTGAACTAAAATCTGAGAATACACATTTCTCATTTGAATTCATCTGTTTGTCATTGACTGAAAACAGTTATCATCTGATCAGTAGATATTTAGATTGTGCAACTCCCCCTGTCTCCTTTACTAGCTGTGTTGAGTCTTGATTCTTTCAGAGGTTCAACCATAAGGTAGTTAATCCTAGGACAGGTCTGCTTGAACATTAGGCTTAACACAACCTACAGCATAGTCAGACTAGGAAAGGACCCTGTCAGCGTCTTCCTCTACAGCAAGAGGCACAGCAAGGTGATAGATTAAGAATAGCAGTATCAGTTAGAAAGTGCTCAGTTCGAAGCAGGAGGTGTCTTTGCCATTTTTTATGCAAGAGGTTTTATGGTTCCCATGTTAATACATAACTGAACTAGGTAAAGGATAAGAATACAGAGACTGGTTCACAAAATATATAGGTGGAAAAGCCTATCTGGTCTCCTGCTCACTTCTTTTTTTGTCATTTTTTGCCGTTTACTACTGTCATTTTTATTTTTTTTAGAAACACCTAAGTCAAGATTATTGGTTTTAACACAACTATATCTGATGGTATATCTGAGGGTCACACCTATTCCTATGAAATTTCAGATCATTAATATTAAGGCAGAGAAGTAGAGTTAGCCTGCTATGCACATAATTCATAGAATTTACTGCCTTTTTTTAGGTAACTGGAAAGTATTATCAGTAAGATAGTCACCCAAATCTAATAGGCAAAAATCTCAAGTCAACTTTAGATAATTATTTCAATTAAATGGTATTTCATTCAGATAATTAAATATTTTTCTATAAATTAGATTCAACACAGACAGATTTTTTACTTAGAGGCTTTATATCTAGAATATGTGTCTCCTTTCTGCAGAGAAAATATATTTGGTCTTGTAAAAAGAAAAAAGAAAATTAAAGCAATCATTATGTCTTTGTGCTGTACTTAGTATTACTCAGTCATTTCAGGGTACCTTTTATAGTATGCAGCAATTTTTAGTAACTTTTACATGTGCTTGAGCTTTTGTTGTCTTAAGAAGAAAAAGTAGTTCTTGAGATGATTTGCAGTAACCCTTTCCCAAAGTTAACATTTATTTCTGGCATATTGGAAAGATATAAAACAAATGCCATATTATTTTGCTAAACTTTTGAATCATGTTACATATTTTTTCCTTTTGTGTACTGTGTTTCAGAGGAGAAAGAATCTTTATGTTTACAGGAAAGTAAAAATGTCATCTTATTGCAAAATGGATTCTAGAATGTGGACATAAAACCAGCAAGGTCTTCCTGAGTGCAGCCTCTCTGTAATAGGCCCTGCATCACATAATCTATTTCATATGAAACTGCAGGCTCACTTCTAAAATGAGAGGTTTCTTGCCTTCAGTATCTCTTCTAGAAAGTGATACCTGTACCTCACTGTGATGGCTGGAAAAAGATACCAGCCTAAATCTACTCATTGCAAGCTAGTAGTCTGCTGTTCTTAAGAGGAGGGGGATAGTCTTTTTAATCTTTTTTTTTAAGATTAAAGATAAATAGTCTTTCTCCCTCACAGAGGATTTTAACCACATTATTTGTTTAAACACTCATGTGGCTCCCTACATGTTTCTTTCCCACGGCTAACCAGCTGTGTTTTCGCTGTTGCCTTTTTTGATATAGGCTGTTCTTTCTTTGAAAGATTCTTGCAGAATATGGACCGATACATATTTACCCAAATGAGATCTCATTAGTGCCCTGTACAGTTATATTTAACTTTTTACTCTTTCAATTGAATTTACCTTGTTTAATATAGCATAAGAAAATGAATTTTCTCATCTCTTAAGATGCTCATTTTTTTAGATGAATTGAGTGAGGTGAATCCCATTTTAACTAGAGGACCCTGAACTTTGTACTATTATATTTCATCCCATCTCTGTTACTCCTTTTCTTCCCCCTTACCCTTATCAGAGCCTCACATTTTCCAATTTCTTGTGTACATTCCCATTCTAGGAATGAAATTACAAAGTAGTAAACAAGATGAATGCCAAGGCTAATCCATGAGAAAAACTATTAGACAAAATCTGTTTTCAGCCAGAGGCCAGACTCACCTTTCAGTACAGTTCATTGGCATTTCCTCTGCAGTAGTCACATTAGTCAGCACCTTCATATTTTTTTTTCTAATCTTCCTTTTTTTTCCAGTTTACCTAATAATTTCTATTGTGACACCTTATCAAATGTTCTGCTGAAGTTCAGATAAAATCAAATCTCTCTGTGCAGTTCTTTTGTCTGGAAAATCAAGTATGCTATCAAAGAAAAAAATCAGGTTAGCCTGACATGACCTACCTTTACTAAAGCCATGTTACATTTTATTCTATTGTCCCCTTACTGACAAGCATTGATTATTCTTTCCTTAAAATTTTATCCTAAGCTTAATATGGAGCCTGAGGTGTGAAAGGATAAAGAGTTTGGAGTCACTTTTTATTCGGGTGTGGGCACAAATTTTGTAATTAGCTGAACATACCTTGCAGCTCTGCTAAAGTAACAGAATCATTAAAGACCCTTTTGCTGGATCTGTTATCGTATGTCCCTTGTTAGAAGTTCTGAGATGGAAACTGACTTATGAGTGGACTCAAATTCATTAAGCTGCTTAGGTTTTGCTTTTCCTGTGGTTATGATTATACACACGTTCTTGCTGTGTTCAACATAATTGTCTTCACTGAAGACATTCATTTGATGAGATCACATACAGATTATCCTTTAATTTGACTGAATGGTGTTTCTACTTTTCTAGAGTTTTTATCACTAATCAACTTTTTGTTATTTGTTTGAATGTCTATTTTTTTCCCCTCAAGGAGTAATTCATTTTGCCATTTGGGCTGTTCTTTCTTTTCTGATTCCTTTTAATCTCACTAACACACTCATATTTATATATTTGGAACTGAAGAGTTTATAAAGAGTATTTGCCTTCACAGAATCAC
>JAUBNY010000267.1:5722868-5754393 GCA_032275445.1 Crypturellus soui | reverse complement strand
TGATAAAAATAAAGGCCTCTGTTTTGTGTCTTATATCACTATAAGTAGTTGGAGACCAGCAGTTATTATAGAAACATTTTCCATATTCAGTATATTCTAATAGAAGGATGGTTATAACAGAAAACCCATCACATTAACATAGAAATCTAACATTAATATTCAGATACAGGTCCAAAAACTACAGGAACAAGCATTAAAATGCTAGGTCTAATTTCTGCTGAGTGTGTAGAGCCGCACGCAACCCATGTGGTGCGCAGGTCATTACCATCAGCATGAATGGTAGCTTAAAGCTCAGAGCTATAATAGCACTCCTTAGCTGCCTGGTTTCTGGGAACTAAACAAACCAGCCCTGCAATCTGGAAAGCAAGCAAGCTGTTTGTGTGGCATCTGGTTTCTTCATAAATATTCAGGGCAGTTTTGTTGCTTTGTGGAAGCTGCCTCTATAAACATTTTTAATGGCCTGTACTGATAAATGTGAATTGTTCCCAGAGTTTTTCCCTTACGAAGATATTCCGTCCTGTTTGGTTAAGCTCCTTGTAAATGGAATTTGAATGTCAACACTTTCTCACTCGCAGCCTGGTGAGCATTAGAGTGGTAGCCAGGCTCCTTCTGTTCTTTTTCCCCTCAAAATGTGTTTCTGTGAGGGGACAGTGAGAAGGAAAAGGAAGAAATGGAGACCGACCAACTCTTGGTTTTTCACTGGGGACACTCTGCATTTATCAAATTTAATAGCTCTGTGAATTATCTTTATTAAAAGCACCTATCAAGGCACATCTTTTTTTATCATATTTTTTAAATGTAAGGAGTTTTTGACTGTCAACTAGCAAAAGAAAATGGTTTTTGATGGTAAAATGAATGTATTTTACAATATTGTAGCTGATGAACCACAATCAAATTTAGTTGCAGAGGATAAAGAATTTTTTTTTTCAGATAATATTCCAGGTGAAAAGGCATTATATGACTTTAAGAGAGATGATAGATTTAGCCTTGTAAAATTTACCTAAACAAAGCACTAGCAGCCTTTCAGCTATGCTATAAAAGCATAAATATTCCGTAGTAACTTACATATTTATTATTAAATATATCAATTATTTTACATTTGCATAGTTTCCTGCCAGGAGCTATAGACAGGCCCCTTGTTAGGGCCTGTAGAAAACCTGAAATGGCAAAATGATCAAAGTATGTATGATCTGTCCAGAGCGAGTTACCTTCCACTCGCCACAAGAGGTCCCTTTTCCAAGCATAGCACACAAGTGTCTTCAATGTGCCTCCAGAAGAGGTTTGGCTTCCAGGGTCCTCACTGTAAATGAAGTTGCCCTAATTTTCTTCAAGGTTTTTTGCTGGATTACTAACCGCATAAATTACCTGTGTTAATATCTCTGCAACTTTTTCGAACAAAACCTGACAAAGAAAAGTATGAGATTCTTCCAGTAAGACCATGGCCATGGCACTGGCAGTGAGAGCACATGGTGGTCCAGTAGCAGTCAGTGAATTTCTTATAAGAAAAAAAAGGAGGCACTGAGCCCAGCAGGTATGCATGGTTTGGGATGCAAGGGGGCTGTGTTCACGTTGTCCCTTCCTTTCACACAATTCCTAGTCTGCTGACTGATGCACCCATATGCAGAGGGGAGTTGTAAAATTTGAATCCATATTGCAATGTACCATGGAGTATAGTAGTATAGGAGATTAAAACACAAAACTAACAAAACTTAGCAAAATTCAGGAGCTAACAAAAATTCCTTCTCACATTATCTTGTTTGTGGAAACCCTTTTACTTCCTCATGCCCACTCTTGGATTCAGTTCAGGTTAGCCAGTGTTCACTTGGGATCTATATTACATCAAATGATATTTACAAGTTTACTTTTCAGCTATTTGCCTTGTTTGGATAATGTGAAGACAGATGAAGATTCAAAACATGCAAAGGAAGAATGCTGAATCACAGACTGAGCCTTTGGAAGGTACAGGCTGTCTATACATGTAAACTTCACATTTTTGAGGACCACTGAGGACCCTCCCAACAGTACTTTAGGTCTAAGTTTAGATAATTTCTTCTTTTACATTCTCCTTATAAAAGGAGATAAAATATATAAAGGATATAAAATTCAATCGATTGACCTTGGACAAAACAAATCACTTCAGTGTCACATTTTTTATCATTTCTCAATACAAATACACATCTTGTCAAACTTACAGAAAGCCAGCTTTTTTCTTTCTTTGTTTTCAATCTGTCAGCACTACAATAAGAATAATAAGCAATTGCTTATGCTCCTTTTAAAGACCATCATTTACGGACATCATACAGCCTACTAGGCAGCTTTTTCAATGCATCAAGAAATACCCTTATGATTAGAAACTTGACATGTCTCATCTTCAAGGCATGCTTGCAGAAATGCAAGCTCACAGCTTCTTGTCCTTGAGTTTGGAGGACATTATTCCTCCTTTCCCCCACCCTCCCTCAAGCAGATTTTTTTTATGTGTTTGAAGACGTATTATTTGTTTCCTTGGTTTATCTTTCCTGTTCTACCAGCTCCCTCCAACTTTTCTATGCCTTTCTTCCCTGTGAGCAAGAATGGGACACAAACCCCCAGCTGGGTAGGATGGAAGAATTAAGGATATAAATCCATAAAGCAGAGGGCTTGCTTAGTTTGGTTCAGCAGTTGTACTTACTGGGCAAATTAGCACAATTTAGCAGGTTGTTGGAAGCAATTTCTGTGGATCTGGTAGTTTCAGTTCTGTTCTGCCTTAAAAGTTGTATGTTGCAAGATTTACAGCAGATTTCACAAGAAAAAAAAATGAACAGCCCAGGAAACAGTAAGAAATTGTTCTTCCAATATGCTTGGTTTGATCGTTCTTTATAAGAGGGATCCCGCGGTGTTTCACAGTGTATGTGCAGCTCTGTATTGAGGAAACGTAATCCCTCATGTTCACTGCCGTCTTCTGTGGTCTCAAGGGCTCTGTGGATAGCAGGTGAAAAGCTTTGCTAGGGCTGCCCTTCATCAGGGCTTTCTGGTGAAGTGTCCTCTGCTCACTAGATGGCACTAACTGCACATTGTGCATAGACAAAAAATAAATGCAAGGAGGCGTTTCCAGTCAGGGGAGCTGATCTCCCTCTTTCCAGTAACATATGGCTGAACTATTTATATGGCAACCAAATCTGTATATGTGCATTTTCTTTTCCTACAACTGGCTTGATGGAGATAGATGATTCTCACAATGGTATCTAAATATGACCTGACTCTCTTCTCATAACTTAGACTCTGCAGCTTTCATCCCGGTAGTCCTTCTTGGTTCATGTTAATATTTCTTTAATATATGGACCAGAAATACACATTTAGCAGCTCATCCAGGAACTGGTTTTATGAAGCGCTATGAGTCAGACCCACAAAATGTATGCGTGTAATTTGAGAGGAGAGGTATATTGACAGGATATCTAGTGTGGGAACACAGGCAAGAAGAGTTAGGATGTTATTATATTTAACAAAATATAATATTATACTTATTAGAAAAGTAGGGTACATCACCATGTAGAATAATAATGTATTTTAATATATACAGTTTAATATTATTAAACTGTACTTGTAAATTAGACAAATCATGACATTACAGAAAACATGCAAGGCTCATAATTTGAATTTTCTAGTTTTCAAGTTCATCACAGAAATGAAAGGTGACCAGCATGTTGCTAATCTTCTCTACTGACAGGCTCTTCTGTGTTGTGTCATATTTAATTTTCTTGTAAGGTTACAAATGCCTCTTTTTCATCTTTTTATTTCTTCCTTCTATTCTTTTGATGCTTGTTGATTACAGTCTCCTGCTGCCCATCATGTTGTTGCTGAACTTTGAATATGACATATATTCAAGTATTTTAGGTAACAAACAAAACTTGAGTTTACATACAGTGCTCAGTCCATCTGTGAACCTCTGGACAGCTTGCATTTGTAGATCTAGAGGCTGTAACCACTTGTTGGTGTGAAGATCCTTGGGAAACAGCAAAAAGGTTTTCCTGCTTTTAAGAAAATGTGTATTTTCCTTATAAAATGTTTGTATACACATATGTACACATAAATATGTGTGCACTTGTGGGAATATATGTATACACGCAGATATAAGGACTATATGCCACTACTGCTTCCAATGAAAATATTCTGGAGAACTGTGATTCCATTCTTACTGTAACAAGTACCTCAGAGTATCTCTTCCTTTCAGTGCTGCGAAGAGTTTCCCTCGAGATCCTCTTAATTTATTGCAACTTGGGATTTTTGTTTTTATCCAGTATTGTGGGAAGTAGCTAAATCTGGAAATAGGAGCAGTCGCTGTAGACCAACAAAGTACTCTAATATAACCTGCCAAAAGAGGAATATAGCCCATTTTCTCTTCCAGTAGCTGTAGGCTTCAAGCAGGAAAAAAAATCTAATTGTGTCACCGCACTGCAGGGAGCCTTGACACTTCTTCAGTCAGTCAGGTCACTCTATAGCAACTATGGTGGCCACTGGGTCTGCCCACTGCCGTTAGCTCAGAGCAGTCCCTTCTTCTAGCGTGGTCCAGACCCAGATCCCAGCAACTCGTGGTGCTCAGCAGGGTGCTGAAGATTACTTGGGAGATGAGGACACAGGGTTAGGAAGCAAGGAAGTTAAGGGACCAGAGAAGTAGGGTTGCAGTCTTCTTTGATAGGAAAAGAGTGTCAAGGTGGGTAGATTCTGGGGAAAAGTGGCTAACAATTTCTGTTTTAGAGAAAAAAAAATCAATCTTGAGTCTGACTTGTTATAGCAAGTCCTGAATCCTCCACTCTTGAGTTTGTGTGCCGTCTGTCATAGGCGCTCTTTGGTCTGCTGTGAACTGCAGATAACAGGGCAGTTTTCAGCTAAAAGAGAACAGAGCAACAATAACATCTAATCTGACACCGCCTGGTAACTGTGGTGTCCACTTAAAGGTAGCTAAAGATTACATGCTTTTTTGGCAGTCTTTGCCACTGGAATCTTACCTTAGAAATGTGAAGGTACAAGGGAACATTGTGATTCCTGACTAATTACTAGACAAATAAAAACAGTTGCTATTGGTTCCTTTAGAAGAATTTCTCATTGTTCAGATTCTAGATAACCTGAAAACTGCTTTAAGTGTGTTACAGTTACCATGAAATGGTTTAAGATACGATATTTTTCGTATGTTCTGTTGAAGTATTTTGTTACAGTCTATTAAATATTTAGATAGCCCTGCGGTCACTATTAATCCAAGTAGTCATTTTTCCCTAGCCCACTATGAATTCTTACCTTATAGTCACCCTCTTGAAATCAATCAAACTGAATGCCAAGTTGTGACTACTTAAAAGTAGTCTGCTGCTATTTTTGAAAATGCTGCATTTGTGCCTGACCAGATGTTCCTAAAAATACTGGAAAGATTAACATTACGTAAGCTGTAAACATCAGTTTTCGTAGAGAGGTGAAAGAGGCAACTGGAGGATCAAATGATCCTGTGCTCCCATTGGTAGTATGCAGTTTGTTCAAAACTGAAGTGTCACATACAAAGGGTTTACTTAGCTGAGAACATCAGAAGAAAAGTCTTTTGTTAGTTTTATTTGACATATTGATGCATGTTGTTCATTATCTGCTGATATGTTTCATTAGTAGAATACATCTGATTCTTCTTTATACTGCTCTATTTTTCATCATATTTCCTAACTCCTCCCTTCTGTTTTATGCCATTTTCTTTCCCTTTATTATCCTCTTTTTATTCTAGTTGTACTTCACAGAGAAAGTTTTTTTTTTTTTTTTTTTTGTAACCACCTTCATAGCCAGGTACACAAGCTAATCCTTTGCTTTAGCAAGCAGAAATTCACCATACTGCCATGCCCAGTCTTGAGATGGGGAGCAACTTACCAAGGAAATTTTTCATTTGTGGTCTCTACTTGCCAATGCAACCATATGCATTTTTTCCCTTCTGTCCTCCTGGAAAAGTTCCTTCTCTTTTTCTGTGGTGAGAAAGAAAGATTTGGTATCCAAAAGCTAAAATCTCCCTTGTCTCCAGACCCAGTACCTCTTTTCCTGTCTGCTCCTGGCTAACTATAAAGTCAAAATAGGCAGTATTCTTCCTGTCTGAACTGGGATCCTTAACCTGTTGATCTGTTGAGAAACTGTACAGTCCAAGCTAACAAACTGAGCCAATTTCAGGGAACATAAAAATACATAATATTTTTATTAGTCGCTGATCTTTTTTTCTCTTATGGCATTCATGGCCTTCATGTCTTCTTATCTTCTTGCTCTCTCATCCTTTTGTTCTGTTTTTAAACATCTTTTTCTCCTGGGAGAGAGAGTGACAGGATTTATCTCTTCCTGGCATTCCCTGCTTGTGATATCTGTCTGAACCCAGGCCTTCAGAAAGTAACCCTATTTTGCATAGTCATTTCTATTTCACAATTTACTTTCTGATTTAGTTTTATCTTACCATTTCCTTCCCTCTGTCTATCATTTCTCTTCTCCTGCTCCTCAAATACTCGTTTTAGCTTAAATGAAAGGAAATGATAGAGAATTTGTCTAATGTTGTTTTAACCATCAACTCCTTTCTCCTTGAAATGCTTTCATTAGATAAAATGTAAATTCTTTTGCGAGTTCTTCTGGAAACAGCGTATTTTTCATGTATTTTTGTCAAATGCTTATGTTAATTGCTGAATATGCTTAGTTAGACAGGAAAGAAGCCATAAGTGATTAATGTAAAGTTGCTTTCTATTCATACTAAAAACCTGAAATGCTATGATACTACAGTTGAAAGTAATATATAATGAATATAGCTATCAGTGTCACCATTTAGGTTTACTCTTACTCTCCTTGTTAAATAAGCAGCTGGCACATACAGTCCTGCATTTAGACAAGTACTGGGAAAGGGGTAAAGCTTCTTGGTCAGAGTCCCAGGGAATCTGGCTAGGGATTTTGATAGCTAAATTATCGAATTGCCTTTGAGATTAAAAGAGAGAAACATCACACTCCCAAACAGCACTTCCATTGTAAGGGATGTTTAGTTAGTAAAGCCACTAAATACAAGCTACAAATTGGCAGCTGAAAGTTTATTTTTCTTGGCTGATTTCTAGTGGTTCATTTAGCCTTATACCTCTCTGCTCAGCTTAATCGTATAAATGGTTGATAAATTCCTTTTAAGTCAACCAAGTAGCTGCCCCGTAAGGATCAATGACAATAGTGAAAGATACGGCATGTTTCTGTATTCTAGTTCTGGAGTCATATCTTGCCAAAAACATACCTCTTGAGCATTTGTCTTTTTTAAAATCCAAATAATAGCTAAGAGATGAGAAGTGCACTGTCCCTGCAGTCCGGATTTACTGACAGTGAGTCCAGGAGAGACTAGAGCTAGTGGGGTATAGGCTCACCCTGACAAAGCGAACACAAGAGGAATCAACAGTTACTTTCCTTTCCTAAATAAAAGTGTTATACTGGAACTGCAAGTGATGCACAGTTACATAAATATGCATTGTTACTAGTGAGTATTGGATGCTTGATTGCTAGAAAGTAGTTACGCTTCTGGATCAGGGAAAAGAGAATGGATTAAAGACTGGATTATTGTCTGTGCCTCTCGCCTGCCCACAGCAGCAGATTCATTGCGAGTTGTTCCTTGCTCGTTGTCTGGGGATTACCTATTTCTAGCTGTGTGTAATTCCTGTCGCACTATCACAGCTGTATTACAAGCAATTAAGAAAGCATGAAGATGCAAATAACATCTTGATGAGTTGACTGTGTCAGATTAAACAAACAAAAAATAGAGACTAAAAAAACTTCCAATAGTACCTATTTTCTAGAGGGTACTTAATGAACTGCAAAGACAACTAGTATTTTTTAAAGTGTATCTGAAAAGTGATTATAAATTCCTACAGAGGTGAATTGTCAATCTGTTATCATCAAGATTCACAGGGTTCTAAGCAGCTGGAAGTTTTTTAGAAGCAGGAATGGAAATTGAAAAAATGCATTGCTCCATTCACACTTCTAATGGGACACAGAGTAGTATTTAAAATATTTAAGTTTTGTTTTCTTGCTGCTTGTTATTGAATTAAACTTTCTCTTACAAACCTAGGTCATAAAATTTCAATTATTATGTTGTCTATTTTGGTGTTCTTGTTTTCATTTTGACTATAAAATATTTTCAAACATAACATTTTGAGAAAATCTTCACAGCCTTGAAGAATCAGAGTTTGCTAGTGTAGGATTTTGACACGCAGAAATCTATCTGAAAGCCATAGAGACATTTGAGGCAGGAGTTGGGACATTCTTTTTTTATTGTTGTTCTGTTATCATTGATTTGTGCATATACATTAGTACATATCAATACCAATACATGGCAATATCAAAACTCAGAGATAAAAACAGAGAGATTTTATTGTAGGTTGTATGCAGGTAATGTCAGTTGTATTCTGGCAGTCACCATACCCATTTTGATACAGTGATTTTGAACTTCTCTAATGAATGCTTATTTTTAAGAGTATTTTTAGAAATATTTTGAAACTGGGATGGTCCACGACAGCTATTAGGAAACTGCTGCAGGATAGAGGCATTGGTTATTGGTTATTTCTCTAGACTACCACTTAGGTGAGGAATTAGTCTAGCTGCTTTTCAGGAACAGAGACGTATGACAATTGCATTAACTTCCCTTCTCTTTTTCTTCATTTGATTCAGAAAAAGTCATTCTTTTCTGATTATTCACAGATTCTTTGCTCAAAAAATGTTC
Organism: Crypturellus soui; assembly: GCA_032275445.1. Lineage (NCBI taxonomy): Eukaryota > Metazoa > Chordata > Aves > Tinamiformes > Tinamidae > Crypturellus > Crypturellus soui. The sequence continues at coordinate 5,745,671 of JAUBNY010000267.1, read as the reverse complement.
TTACTATTTTTACAGTTCTTCTCCTTTAGAAATAAACAAAATGAAGCATGGCAGTAACAGATACCTTTGGAACAAATACATTCATTTCTCACTTTCAAATCATTCAATTTGATTGTGAATGCTTAACATGATGATATTTATCCATAACATGTTAAAATTTTCCAAACTGTTTTTGCATACAAGGTTCCTCTGGCTCTTCTGTCCCTGAAACTGGCTTTTAGCCTGCATAGCAACCAAACTTTTCAGCTTTTATTTTATTTGGACTGTAGTAAAATCTTATAAGCTTTAGAGATTAAACCCCTTTGCAGGTATGTGTGTATAATATATTTGACTATACATTCTTCACGAGTAATAGTATGTAAAGAATTAAGTTTAAACTCTACCTTTGTGAGCTGTGCCGGCCTAATTACAGTACAGCATGCTTTAATGAGGGCTCTTCCAAGGTCTCTGTGACTGATACAGCAAACGGCCTAGAGGCAAACTTTAGATCCCAGCGTCAAGAATTGATTCATTTCCTTTCTGCAATTAAGCTTAAGGGTCTGGGTAGAAAGTTAAGTCTCTTTTTTTGCAGTTCAATGCTGAATGCAGAGTTGTTGACCCTTTTATTTCAGACGCAACTGAAAGACTAGATAGTTGGCAGAATATGAAGAAAGAGGACCATGTTGTTTAAATTTACTCATAATCCTTAAAAAGGTTATGAATCAGTGAATGGTTCATGGAAGATGGCTGGAATAAGGAAGAAATATTCAACAGAAAAGTTCATATAAAACAGTTCTTTCAACCTTTCAACTTCAAATCCCTCTTGTAATTGTTTGAAGCTGTAAAACTGGTGCCAAAATAGTGGATTGTGTTCCTTTTTGTTCATGTGCAATATGATGTGCGTTTTCCAAGGAAAGAAAGAGGAAAAAAAAATCAGCATTGCATATGAAATATAATGATCAATGATAATCCTGAAAAAAATATTGCATTTTCTGCTACTGAAAATCATGTTGCTCATCCCAAACAACATTCTCACGAAAAGAAAAGGTGGAGAGGAAGCAGGGAACACTACAGGAAAGATTCTTTGGTAAATGTGCCTTGTTTAATGAGAAAATCATTGGTCTTGGCTAGCTCTCAAGATAAACATTGCGGCATCCATGATGCCGGCCATAGGAACAAGCTCTTATTCCCTTGCTAAAGGCTGTAACACCTCCTGGCCTAAATACTATATATGAATAACTGGAATAGTTGCCTAGCTATAAGTGGAGGAACTTTCTTTGAGAAGCTTTCCTCATATATAACAGTCCACTCTGTAGCTTTTGGAAAGAAATCTCCATCATATTGCGGTACAGAATATTTTGTCTCCTGTCTAGTTGCAGTAATAGCAAATTAGAAACTTCATTTTGGGGGATATTTTTTCATTCCATCTGTAGATGTTTGAATGTGTAACTTTTATAAAACAGTGTTATGTTTAACACCCAGCATTTTCAGTCTCACTTTGATACTACTGCTTCAAGCATGTATGTTCTCTCTTTCATTACGTTGTTAAAGTTCAAGTGGTTTAAATCTTATTTTTTTTTCAAGCTAGAGAATAGCATTGCTCACATACCAGAAGGCTAAGTAATGTCTGGGATTTATTAAATCGTTCAGCAAAGCTGACCACAGACAGTTGCATATAGAACAAATGCTGGAAGAAAAATAATCTTCTGTTGATGTTCACTATACTATAACATATTAGGACTGAGAGTCAAATACTCAGTATCATTTCTGTCTTTGCAATTAGTATGTTTCTTCTTAGACCTTTAACTAGCTTGACTTTTTTGATTGTGGAATGTTTAAGCATAGACAAAATATGTAGTCTTAAGGCATAGAATGATAAAACAAGATCATTTTAATATTAACTTGTCATTTTGGTAAAGTAGCTTTGGGTTATACCATATTAAATTTTTACTCATTGGTGATGTTAACAACTTGCTGATTTTTCCTGCCAACTGTTACTATACACTTTTTAAAATGTTATATTCCAAATGTATGTGGAAATTTCTGTCACTGCTGTGCTAAACAGAAGAAAAGAGCATAATTGATGTTATATTTTGAAATCTTTTGCTTTACATCTGTTCCTAGTGCTCTGCATACCTTTGAAACTTTGTCATGCTGTTTTATTGATCTTTCACTGATAAAACACAAGTTGTGGAAATTGTCAAAATATTTAAAGTAATATTATATATCAGATAGCACTAAACCAAGTGACAGAACAAACTGAATATATGTTTTGGGGAATTTCAGGTCCTGATCTTTTAAGAACACTAAATTTGTTTTAAAATCATAAACTAAGTGTCCAAATATCCGGCAAAGGTAACAGGAAGTCGTTATTTTCTGTGCAAGACTATAACCTATAACTTAGATGTTATTCATTTTTATGAGTGAAAGAACATCAAGTAAACTTACAAGGAAATTGCATAATAAAAGAGAATATATTTTAAAATCTATTCCTGCTGTAGTTTATCCTTTTTATTTTGATATTTTTATATGGCATTACAACCTGCTAAAATGTTTAAAATTTAACTTCTTTGCATTTACATATAAAAAAATATTTGTTGTGTGGATTAAGTGGTTTGCGAGTGGACTCACAGGACTGGATGATACATAATTATGTTTTAATTTTTTAGAAAACAGTGGGACATATTTCCCAGAAGTGAAAAATGACCCAGACAAATATTTACAAAGATGTCCCGAGTCTGTAAAGAAATGGCTAAAACAACTGAAGAATGCTGGGAAGATCCTGCTGTTAATTACCAGTTCTCACAGTGACTATTGCAGGCTCCTCTGTGAACATATCCTTGGGTAAGTAAGTGAAGTGTCCATTTCAAATTATATCTGCCAGCAAACAGAGCAATTTGAGATAAGCCATTAACTGTAAGTTGGTTTTGTCTTCCTTATGTTTGATAGCTTATTTGGGCTGGAGGTGTCTGGTGAGCTTCTGGTTAGAGTACAGTGGGGTCCTCGAGACAACATAGACCCCTGGAATGCAGGTGGCTGCAGCTGACCCACAGCGCAGTTCTATCCTGCATTTTAAGGGCATTGTGATGGGGTTGAAGATGACAAGGAATATCTTTCAGACCATTATCTGAATCCCAAACTTATAAGTTTTTGCTATACCGTCCTATTCAAGTCACTTCCTGCCTGTGCTTCTCCAGCCATGAATGTAAATGGTAGTATTTCGTTTGCGTGCAATAAATCTGCACAGAAAAGCTCGTAAATATCTCTTCCTTCTAAGCACACCTTCTAAGAGATGGTTGGAAACGAGAAATGTGCACTTACAGATCACAGCAGAAAAGATAAAACAAAGTTCATTGCACTTAGTAACTGGTTGAGATTTGCAGCTGCTTATGACAACAGCTATTTTTCAGCTGTAATTTTATGAACATGACAGGTCCAGTCAAACTCAGTGAAATGCAGCAGGCCCATTACTGACACCCCTAGAAATGAATTAATCAGTGATGCAAATAACTAGGTGGGTGACATGGTGAGACAGACTTTATTCATTAAATGGATCGAAGAAACAAAGTAGTGCAATATGAGACAACCTTGGCAGTCTGTGGATTTGCAAGGGAGCAGCAGAGTGAATACAGTGTCACAATAAGAAAACCACAGGTAAGTTGAAAAACAGAGCTGCCCTCCAAAAACAATCTAGCCACTGTCAGCTCCCTTTGTGCTCTCTGGGCTGACTGGAATCAGAGCATCAGCTGTGCCAGTTCTCACTGCCTTACATTCACGTATTTGAGGTGAAAATCTACCTCCTTGCAAAAGGCGGTTCTTCTGATGAGTGTCCTGATAAGTCTGGGAATTATTGGGGGTTTTTTGTTTGTTTGTTTGTTTGTAGATCTTTATAGCTGTATATAAATGAAAGTTGAGAATTAAACCATAACATTCTTGCAGAATGGTTTTGGATTTCTTCTGTGTATAAAGTTCAAACAGTTATAGGCATCCATAGTGATGGTGCGGGAAGCCAGTATCAAAGGTAGCAGAGCGTTGCCTTTCAAGACACAAAAAGAAAGTGGAGCATTTTGTCTCTTTCTTTAGTGTAGGACATTATACAGCTTTTATTTTGATCATATTTTCCTGTGACTCATGCATGCAGTAGCCCCCAAGATATCTGGAGGATTGAGTACTGCACTGTCCATTAGCCATTATTGAAGTAGTTTTCTTCACAAAACTAATCCAAAAATTTTATTGCTCTTGTTTGTTTCATATCTCCTGCATAATTTAGTTTGACTGTACATTCCCTTACTGCTTTTTGCACTACTGAAATTTAATCTAGGTTGGCATCCACCATCTGCTCCTTAACTTAAATTTGTCCAGACTAACTAAATTTTATTCTTGGTATCAACACTTATGAATCAGCTCTATGTACTCCTTTATTCTATTTCTTTCCTAGCTTCTTTCCAATTAATCAATATGATATTTTCAGAAGTGTACCTCCTATTATAGATGTTACATCAGAACAGTACTTATTACAGGTGTTACCTCCAACAAAGCCAAGAATAAAGAAAAAATATATATATAAAGAATAAAGGACCAAGAATGAAGAGCAGAGATGTGTGTGAAATTATAACCTATTCATATCATTATCTTGAAACTGTTAACTTTTTGTACTTTACTAAAAAGGTTCCTCTTCAGATACAGAAATTACTTGACCCATAAAATCCCTACTGGGTAATTCATACCTAAACATAGCATTTTCTCCTTAAAGAACAAAGTATTCCAGTTGTTTTCGTATGACCAAGTTGACTTTAATTGAAAGCCATTTTTGTAAGGAGAGAAGTGTCAAAGAAAATCTTGTTTCAGACTAAAATGACAACCATTTCTAAGCCAGACCACACACACACATTGGCTGGGATCAGTGTATAAAGACTTGTAAACTATTAAAGCAGGTATGAGTTCATTCACACAGGTAATATTACCATGGTGTGACTATTCAGGCTTATCTACCGTGAGAATGTGTGTCAGGTTAATTGAATGGTGAAGTTTGACAGGAGCACACCTAAAGGCAAATGTATATCATATAGTCATTAAAACTGAGCATCATTTCACTTTTTCATGAATATTAGCTATTTAAAAGCTAGTGATTTATCCAAGATTATAATTTTGATTTCCTCATTGTTCTGGGGAGAAAAATTTTAGGAATCAACCTTGACAATTCATTCCAGATCATAAAATAGTGTCTGAAATAAAAGGGATGGATTGCCCTCTCAGATTTGTATGTGTTTCTCCATTGGCTGTATGTTTAGTGTAGCTCATTGAGTTTGAGCATGTAGGTTTTAGATGGCTAAAGTTTTGTGAGATATATCCTTCTGTCTGTGTGGCCCCTTACTACAACCACAAACCACAGTGCCAATCATAAACAGTACCTGGCATCAATTTTGTTATACATAATATTGCAGAGTAATGTAACATCAGTGATATGTTCTTATAAAATAAGTAGTCTTGTATAAGAAATTCAGCTTGACTCAAGAAAGGCAATAAGTAACATTTCTTTTCACACAAAGTACTGTCTCTTCCACAACAAATCAATGAAAAGTTCATGTTCCCGTTAAGAAAATCTTTCTGAAAGACCACGTTCATTATTTTTGATGTCGGTACACAAAGCACTGATCACTGTTTCCACAAGTCTTTATTTTGAAAGTTCAAGTTAACTTACCGGTTGCAACATTGTTTGCACGGTATATTAACATGACCACATGCCTCTATTGATATCTGCCATCCAAGCATAAAGAAGCACATCAGCATGTCTGTTTACTCAACTTGAAGATGGATCAGTGGGCATTTTGTAAGAAAATATATTTGGGGCAATCTTTATGCAAATATTTACTTTAGGGTGAAAAATTTACAATATTTGAAAGTGGTACATTTAGCTAGTTTTTTTGACGTAAACTTTTTAAACTATTAATAGCATTTGAGTGCCTCTAATCATCCTAGACTTGCTATCCATAACTTCTTTGTTCCATACTGAGTATCTGTTGTTTTTCATGTGCTATAGTCACTACAGTCACATAGGCAATTAAACGTTTCTATTAAAATGAAATACTTAACATATGTGGAATGTTTATATTTCCCAAAAATAAACAACAATCACTCTTTAAGCCATACTTGTCTAATTTTACATTTTAATGACTTCTGAAATTTGTAAATAGGCATTGTTGTTACTATTTCTTGCTACAGTTCCCAGCAGGACGTTGTAATAAGTGAGGTCAAATAGATTTCTTAGAGAGTCCTCCTAGAGTAGGAATAACCGACTCTTCTAGAAATAGTTAATCTCATGGTAGGATAAGAGACATATATGCCTCCCAAGGCTGCCTATTTTTCCTACAGATTTTACTTACAGGCTTACATATATGTTTCCTCTTTTTTAAATACCTAAGTTTAAACAACCTGAGTCCTACTTATAAGCCTTGCTTAGAAGATCATTTAAGTCAATAAGATTTCCATACTTCAGGTATCAGTCTATATTATCATAATCCTAATGACCTTTGAAAAATCTGAACTTAATGGTAGGATTCAGCTAGCAGATTAAGACTCCTCAAAGGGGCCTATTTGTGAGCTTTATGTCTCACCTCTCTGAGTAAAATTATCTTTGTAAGTAACTCACTTGAGCTCCCGTATTCCTACTCTATAAAGAAAACCCCTAATTTAGACCTTTCTTATAAGCCTGAGCACAGAAATTTGAGACAGATTTACCTTCAGAATACAGCACTCAACACCCGTGTATTTTCACTGATCAGGATGTTTCCTATTCTAGGTTCTTCACCATCTGTCTATACATACGCTGTCTCCAGAGATTAAAATATGTCACATGTTGTATGTTATCTTTAGATTAAAAAAAATCCTCTCTGGTCCAACGACCATCTTTTTGCAGCAAACAAAAAGAGAGATTCTCAAGGGTACAGTATTGTGGGATATCTATCCAAATGTCTTTTCATGCACTACAACCTCAGTAAAAGAACAACACTAGTGAGACTGAACTATCATGAAAAAAAGTGACAAAATTGCCATAAAAAAAGTATTTTGTCACTTCACTATTTATGTGATCTTAAGTCAGAGTAACTAATTAATTACCTTAGCTAATTTAATTTCCTTTACTTCCTAGGCATGATTTTGAAGAATTTTTTGATATTGTGATCACAAATGCTTTGAAACCTGGTTTCTTCTCCCATACTCCGAACCAGAGACCTTTCCGAACTCTTGGTAAGTTACAGTCACAATCTCATTCTCATTGACTTGCCTTTGTCCAAAAGAAAAAAAAAGAAAAAAAGAGAGTAATGAGAGAACTAGCCAAATATATATTAATATAGTTTGATAATGTAGCAGTGGAAAAAAGTAAGGTATACAGGACTGTTTCAAAGATGTTACTAAGAAATGGAGAATAAGGACAATAAGGTAAAATGGTATTATTTAAGACTCAGATTGCAACATTAATGAAAAAGTTAACTTTTTTTTATCTTTATTGTGCTGTAAGATCTTACACATAAAGCAAAACTTAGTCCTGGAAAAAAATACCAGAAATATTTTAGAATTTTGAAGGAAATCCAAAGAATGATACAAATAAAATTGCAAGGTTGGAGGAAATTGTTTAAGGTGGAAATTTGACAATATTAAATGTATGTGCTTTGGCTAACTAATGACTGGGTAGACTAAAAGGAAGTGCCGCTGTACTCATTTAATTTAATTAAAAAAATCATCTGAAACATTTGGTAGTGCTGTCCACTAGGTAAATGAGGTAGTAACAGAAGTATACATGAGCAGTATTTGTTAAACCACAAATACTGGTAGAAATACGCATGAAGTCAAGAAATTTTTCTGTATTTTGTTAAATATTCTTATGATTAAGTTCTATGCTGAAAATTAATCTTATATCCAAAATACTGTAAGTCAGCATATATTGAACTGTATATTAGCATTTTATGGCAGGAAAGTCAGCTGTTCTAGCCCAAAATAAATTGTGCCTGTGAACCTTTTACAGTGAAACTAAACTGAGCAGTGGAAATATATATTGAAATTGTATTTTAATGTTTTAAGTATTTATATAGGAAAAATAAATATGAAGAGTCTTAAATGTAATTTTAAAGGATTAGTTCAAATAGGAAATTGCCAAGTTGACAATCTAAGGCAAAGTAAGTTTAAAGGGAAATTGAATCCAGTTATATAAAACAAAATAAAATTTAAAAAAAGAAAAACCGTAGAAGGTGATACAGTCTCAGTTCTGTAAGCAATTTAATTATATATATATAATATACTTATATATATATAATGGAAATCGAAAATAAGACATAATTCATTTTGGATATTTTTAAAACGATCTGATTAGCCTCGCTTCCTCAGGAAATCCTGCTGTGTCTCTTTGTCAGCTGGCAACCAGCTAGCTACTTTTGAACCTTTTGTTCAATTTAAGTAAATATAATAGAGAGCCAAAAAGCTCTAAGAAATTTCTGCAAGTCTTGTTTTGTTGTTGTTTTCTACAAACAAGGGGCAGAGGAGGGGGAAAAGACTTCAAATTAATTCCTCCATCAAGGACTATTGTCTACCATTAGCTTAATTACATTATTAGATGCTTAAAAACGTAACAGCTGAGAACCACGGAAAACCATTTCACAGCTACCAGTGTTCATAAAGCTGTTTCTTATGCAGGCAAACAGGAACAGCATTCCCTAGAGTCTTCAGACTCACTTACTGGTTTTTCTTCCTTTTATATTTTGGCATCGCTAAGACGCTTAAGTTAGTCGCTCATTATGTAAATACTTTATTAATGCAGAGTAAAGAGTATGCCTCTGTTCTGGAGACATTACTATCTATCTAAAGAGCTATGAGATACAAACATAATTAGAGGAATCAGCAAATAAATAATTGCTCAAACCACAGAATTGTGAATGACTTTTTTGTCTGCAATCATCAATAAAACGTCTAACCAGTACATTCAAGGCAACTAATTATACATATAGGAGAGGTTTTTAGAAACATTCTTCAAGTAGTGAAGAATGAGTTTAAGAGTATGCAAAGTTTTACCATCAAAATAGAAACAACTATATAAGGAAGTGTTCAAAATATGTACTTGAAATGCTTCAGAAAGGAAACATGTGCCCTGATGTCTGCAAGAGCCTGGATGAAATGATCATTGCCCGTCCTAAAGTGATAATGTCTGTGCTGAGGAACACAGCGGGAGGACATGCACCCAAGTCACCCATGTTTCCAGTGCAAAGGAAGCAGGGGCAGACAAGCCAGATGTCCATTCATTCAACAGTAAATTCAATAACTGTTTCGCTCAGTGTTTACTCCTAGATGATGTTGAAACTGAGGCACAGCACAGGGAACAGTTCTCCAAGTCCCAGTTTGAACTGGATGTTGCCAATCCAGGCATCAGGTCTGCAGCCCAAAGTATGAACAGAAAACAGTCCCAATGCGCTGAGGGCTGTTGCCAGTGCCATCAGTTTGCTGACAAGATTCCTTAGGTACTCTTTGTAAAATCAGACAAATCTCTTTCTTTGAAATCATCTGTTTTTCTGTGAGAGACCACTGGACTGACTGTGAACACATTTTAAGTTCTCATTTTTTTGGCACCTTTCTATATGGTCAAGAAGTCTCAAAGTGGATTCTGAAGTTGAACCTGAAGTGAGAAGTTTGATCTGGTCAGAAAAATTCTGACTTATCTAGACATTTCGATGAGAAACTGCCTACTAACATTTTCGTGCAAATGGAATTTTCTGTAAAAGGACATATACCACTGGAAAAGTGTCCCCATGATAACTGAAGTCATCGTTTGTGAATCTTACCCAGTTCTACAGGGCTGAGTTTCTGTCCATCAGCAAGGTTGAATTAGAAAAAGAAATCCTAATAATACATCTAGTAGGCTTTTCCTTCTATTTCAGTGGATTTGTGTTATAAATGGACTTCAGGCACAAAATAGAGTATGTTCTTAATTTCAAACACCACAAATGTTGCATTGTGTACTGGAGCTAAATTTTATTTATGTATAACAGGATTTTTTGCTGAAAATTTTCTAAAGGAAGGGCTTTGAAGTTTGCTAAAGAGAAGGATAAGTTTTTGGGTGAATAATTTCAAAAAGGCCACTGTGTTCAGTAAACATACGAAGGAGGACAAGAAACAAGACAACATGACAAAGAAGTCATTGTCTACAGAATTATGGTATCATATAACTTCTGCTGAAATGTTTCTTCAGTAGACAAGCAGTTTTAGAACTAATTCTTTCAGAACCATGAAAAATGATTTGAACCGTGGAATTTAAAATGCATCACTACTTCATTTGAGTTTCATGACATGAATTATTAAAAGAAATCAAATCATAGTTTGAATTCTCATAGAATTCATATAACTGCTTTTTATTAAACTGAGGCAGGAAGAAGCACAATAATTAGTTGGCTTAATAATCTTTCAAAGCATCATGCAAAAATAGTGTATATATCTCTTTCTGTGTTTTAGAATAACTACCTGGCAAAACAGTTCTTCTATAGTTAAGTATAGCTTGTATGGGAAAGCAAGTGTTAAATGAAATCAACTTCACTCATAAGCTCTATATACCCCATAATATATCTCATGTGCTTGTTATTCACTAAGCTACATTTACTTTTAAGTAGGGAAATTTCTTATATCAGTATTGAATGTAGTAATATCTTAAACTATCCAGGCTAAGGATTTTGTCCAAAATATATGAGAAAATGCTTTGTTGAGAATGTAGGGTTTTCTGTCTTTCCTTTCAACAGCTATAGCCAGCTTAAAATGATGTTATCTATGTAGGACGATAAGAAATATAGAGTAGCAAATACAGTTCTGACTCATCTGATACTCTGTGGTGTACCAAGATTTCCATAACATTTTTTTCAACCGTTTTCCCTTTATCACATCACTTATTAATGTAGGCCAGATTATTAGCCCGACTGCCAGTTCTGCTTTTTGTCAAACCCAGTCCTTAGAATGTTGACTTAAAATAATAAAAAAAACAACTGGAGACAACTCTATCTTCCTTGAAAGCCTCCTACAATCTTGTGTGTACAGGTAATTCTTACTTGGCCCTAAATAAGACCTTTATCTTTTATTTTCAGTTGAGGAACTATCTATTTGGATCTGGTTTTCTGATAAGCTGAAATTGTTTCTCTTTTTTTCTCTTTACTGAACATTTGTTCAGTGTGTGAATGCAGAATGCATGTTAAGGCTGAATGTGCTGATATGTCTTCAAATGCACATATAAACACAGGACAAGAAGATCTTTATTTGGGATAACAGTGGATGTGAAGTTTATGTGAGATCATGTGCCTTTATTAAACACTTAGATAAGCAGATTTATTTGCCTTCTACTGTAGAGATTCTCAAGTTTTCAAAGCCCACTTTCCTAGCTGTCTGATTTTCTGTCTAGCTTTCCTACATGATGTAGCCTTCAATTTAGGAATCTCTTTCAATCCTGCATTTTTTATGGTTCTCTGGTAGCTACCATCTTTAAGATCTCACTTCATCTTTGATTTTTTTTTTCCTCCTTCAATCATTCTTCTTTAGCCTTCTAAAAATACAGGAAAATACTATAAGCTGGAAAGATCATTAAGAAAAGAAAAAAAAAGAGGAAGAGGATATCAAATGGCTTAAGAAAGTCTTCATCTAATAGGACTTACGGACTTCATAAGAAGGATGTTCTCCTGCGTCTGCCATTTAAATCTTTTTTGGCAAGACGCTTGATTTTTGCACCAAAGATGACATTCAGAACTGGGTGGAGATCAGGGCTAACCCCATATAGGTTTTTTTATGCATTTACATTTGAAGGTCTTTTAGGCCCACAGAGTGGGATCTGGAAGGGAATGGCCTCATTTTCCAGGAAGTTAAACAGGTAAGTCTTTTAACTTCTTTTACTGACAGCGTTTTTATATTGTACTGATTAAGACTTTGATCTTTACAGACAGAGGAGTAAAAAAAAAACAGTAAATATTTTAAATTCCTTAAGTAAAACTGAAATGTGGAAACATGCAAGTTTTGAAACAGATCAAATTGTGCTGCTGTACGCACTATAATACAGTCATTTAAGTAGCCTTTCAGTATTTGCTTGTTTACTGTATTACTCTATTGCTATTCTTTGTTCCAGTCATCTCTCTTTACTGATCTTGTCTTGGTTTAGTTCTTCAGATCTTAAGATTTAAATGTAGATTCAAATTTAAATTTAAATTTACTTTAGGTTTAGTCCTTAGCTCATCTCAAGTGCAACAGCATCACTGTTTGTGTTTTCATGCAGAAACTTGACATTTGGCAGAGAGCTCACTCTCCTGATAGGAATCTGCTCTTTTGCTGCACCTGTGAATACTTATCAGATATACGGCTTATGGTCTTCACTGTGCAAAGACTTAATGGATTCTGACAGATTTTCCAAAATCTGGTCTGTACTGAAATCCCTCAGCCTCAAGTTATTGCTGGGATTAAACAGAACTTTTTCTTCAGTGGTTCAACACAGGTTCTACCCTTGTTCTACCATTGCCTTAAGGAAGATTTGGGAAATATGTCTAATGTGTCAGGCTCAACAGGAGTCTGGCAGAGTACTGCCCGGCTTGGTGCTTCCCAGCTCGCCAGCCATCACTTTGCAGCTGCCCCTCCAGGAAGGATCTGTGGGCTCAGGAGGGGAGGGAAATCCGGAGAGGAAGTCCAGGAAAGGCCGGTTTTCCTGCTTGTCAGAAGATACAAACAGAATAGCAATACTACCAGAAGAAGAGACCTGTGTTATCTACACCCGCAGTGTCTTGTGTTTAACTTAGTTCACTTAGCACTTGGCAATGCAAACTGCCACTTGCATACCAGTTTATTCAGTGCAGTTGTGCTGGCTTCCATTTTTCTGGAGAGAGTGCTTTTTCTCTTCATATTACTAAGTACTTCTTATTAGCCTGTCTGGAAATATTCTATAACACAAGGCTACATAATAATGCATATTTGCTGAGAGCTCATGACAGACCGGTGTGCAAAGGTTATTCTGGCTGAGGACTGCCTTATGCAGGAGCAGTGAAGCCTAGTAGTAAAGTAAACTAAAGACGTAGATCTTCTAAAACCTTTATAATGTGACTTTATATTGTTATAACATCCCACAGCAGACTGAAATCCATTTCTGTGATGGAAATCTTGTTCAGAAATACCATACAATGTATTATCACTGCTTTTTGATGTATTTTCTGACTATTTAGAAAAGAGAAAGTTGTAACTAACCATAGTCTAGTTTTCAAAATGAGATCTTTTTGTGCCTCATAATATGTTAACATTTAGCATCTTCTAAATCTCTAATGCCAGGAAAAGGAAAAGCAGAGGACCCACTAGTTGAAGGGAAAAAGTATCTAGTTCTGTGCCCAAGTTACCAAGAAGGAATAATTCCCTTCTCTTATCTCTGATAGGGATTCACATTGGGGAAAAGAGTAAAAAAATTTTGAGCAAAAACTTAGTATGGGTAATGAAAGGCTTCATACATAGGTCCTAATACCTCGTAATAGATTCTGACTGTTTTCAGTGTTGTTATGAAAACCCGAAAAGACTATGAAAGTGCCATATGAAGGTGACTTCTCCAGTTGATGTCCTTTGGGCAGCATGGTTAATGCCTGATTCCACATCTGAACACCAGTCTTGGGCAGGCCAGTAGGGTGGGCAGTGACATATGCAGACAAATTTAATCTCATAAAACAGAGGTTGTTTCATACAGCTATTTATCATACACCCAAGAAATAAAGAGGATGTTTCCAAAATCCACATCATCAGGCCCCTTGGCCTTCACCTCTCATCATTTGTTTAAATGATCTTAGTCTAAAACTATTCTGCTTGGATTACAGCATTTGCGCAGATATCAGCCACTCAGCAAAGTTTTTCTGATAGTGTAAACAGCTGTCTCAAGGACTCCTGGTTTCCCAATATTATTTATACACCTTTGACACTGAAAGAGTGTAGGTTACCTACTAATCAAAGGGCCTTACCATTTAAGCATTTTTAAGTTTGCTAGTTACTCCTTGTCTTAGAACTCTTAATATCAACAGTTTGGGAATTGTTTGAAAGTGGAGAGCTGATCATTTCCTACTGTGCGGTCAACAAGTTTGTAGTTAAGTCACAGGATAGATAAGATGGGATCCTGTAGTTAAGGACCTCTTTTCTCACAGTTTATTTCACCTGTGCTAAACATAGTCATAGATGATGGTATCAGCCTGGATTTTGTTTTTTTTTTTCCTATTCAGGACAGTGGCCTATGTGAAGACAACAAAAACACCTGCAAAGAGCAAAATTAAGTGGGGCCAGCACATACTTCCAACATTTTACAGAATAAGTTGCCAAAGTCATAGACAGACTTTTTTACAGATGATAGCAAAAAATCTTTGTTCCTTGGCATAAAGTTTCATGTGTTCTGATAGTTTTAATAGCCTTTGGCTACTTTATTTGGTGGTGATTACCTCATAAAAACAAAACAAGCATGTTTTGAACATTTTTGCTCCATTGCAGAGATACCAAAATAGTTAGAACATTAGGTAAGCAGAAGGAAGAGAGGTGAAAAAGAACTCCTGAGGCAATTACTAAAGTAAAAGTAAACTTATTTTACCATGTGAAAGTGTATCGTTATAATCGTGCTGTAAAATAATGCAAGGGACCACTCTGCACTGACTGTAAACATATCCACTTTTACCACAACATAGCTAAACTGGGGTCTGATTTCTGTATTGTGCCACTAATCATAAACTGTGTAGTAGCCAACCAAAGCAAGCCAAACTTTCCATTACAGTACCTCCTTTCTGGCAATCTGAGCAGAGGAGCCATTTTTTTTCTCCAGAGGAAAGGAATGGAGGGTTTTTCTTGGAAGGTGATTCACTGGTAGTTGCTTTAAAGGTGCTAGAAAGCCAAATTCTCATTGCATCGTTTCTGTCTGTTCTCACAGATGACTGCTTACACTTGGACATTTTACACATGCCTGCATGCACTTTTCCTAATGGGGGAAAAATGGAACTCAGTAAGTGAAAAGTTAAAGATTTGAGCAGGCAAGTCAGGAGGACACAGCGCTGGCACCACTTCGGCAAGTTACTGTAAATTTGGTGACAGAAGCATGTACCAAGCTCTGAGACTTCAGCTGATCTCTCCTCCTAGATGGGAGGTACCTGGTCATGAGACTCAGCAGGCTTTGGAAGTTTAGTTGGATGCTGTTCCTAAGATCCTTTGACTAATGCCTCAGCCACATTAGCCAAAACAGTTGCCAGAACACGGGCCAGTTCTTCCACATTTGGTCTGTTTTCCCAAAACAGTGAGGTTTATGCACATGGCATGTACAAGTAGGATTTTCTGGCCAACCCCTGCTGCTAACCTCCATCTGTAAGCCAATTTCAACCAAATTTGAGTGTGACCTAGTATCTCAGAAATATTATGATTAGGCAGGCTATGGGGGAAAAAAAAAAGAGTCTGTCAGGCCTTCCTCTGAGAAAGGCTGCAGTATAAACTTACCTCATATTCAGTACCAGAGGATCCACACAGGAACATCTGGTTATAAATGATCCAGCTACAGGAAAAACATCCCTGAGACTTTGCATCCTATTAAACATTCCGTGAGTCCAAGACACAACTTCATAGGAAACTAGGCCCTGTTATTTCCACCTTTGCAACAAGGAGTAAACAGCTTCTTGCTTATAAGAAAAAATAAAAATAAATTCTTTGAAATATGACATATGTTCATTTCTGAGCATCAAGATGAATGCTGAACTATTGATTCATTCTGCAATGTTTCTTCTTTTTTAAAAGACAAACATAAAGTAAGTTTGTCAAGCCAAGTTCTTTATATGTTTGCATAGTGTTCAAAGTAGCTTGGAGGATAAAAGGAATAAGAAGTTTTTCATCCAAAAATCAAAACAGTGAAAAATTACAAAATATTTCTGTATAAAGACAGCAGGGGTTGCTTCAGCTGATTACCTTTGATATTAAATACTGTATTTGGCACTAAACTGATAAGAATATTACAGAAAACTGTTTCAAAGAAAAGTAAAGCTGCTGCTTTCAAAAACTAGATATAAACAGTATTCCTTTTGTTAAAATTGGAAAATATGTTTAGCCTAATTGCCAAGTGCTCCAAAGATGGAATGTTTTTGTCTACACAAAGCATATTTTCATTTTCAAAAGGAGCTACAATAACAAAGACTGCTGTAAAATCCTATTTATTGATTATGTTGTGTTATGCTCAATGCGCAGATAAAAATCAAAGCCTGATTGTTTAAGGTATTGTGCAACCACCTGATAAGAGTCAGTTCTTTGTCTTCAAGGAGTCCACAGGCAGACCAGATGAACAAATGGTAGGAAAGCAAAAGTTCTGTCTTTTCTTCTTAGAGCCAGCAAGCTGAAGCACAGACAGATTGCATGACTTACTCATAATCATCCCTCTGAGAGATCTACATATCTAAGATCTTCAGTGACCTAATGCAGAAGGTCTTTGTGAAGATCTTTGAACTGTATTTGCCAAAGGACTCCAGGAGACTCTTGACTGTGAAAATCCTTTTAGCTTTCTCCAAAGGGAGAATTAAGAAAATATAATTAGAGTTATTTCTGTTGGTTTTATTTTCATGGTTCAATAATATACCCTTTATAAGCTTAAGAAAGTGGACCTAGTAACTTGACTATTAAGCACTAATGTTCATAGAGAATCATACTAAAACCCCTCCTAATTTGGTGGATTATTTCAGTCTTCCTATCCTGTGTACTTAGAAGAAGGTTGCAAAATCTGTAACTCATGATGCGGCTTTAAATGTGGTTGCTGAAGAGGTGGCATCACCATTCGAAAACAACAATAATAGACAGCAGCCTTATAAGCTATGAACAACATTAAATATAGTAGCCCTACGTAATTCTGTTTAAACACATTCAGTGTGCTCACTGAAAGAATAGAAAATAGTCATAGTTTTGTGATTGCTTCTCAGTTTTGTTACTGTATTTTTAAGTGTCTGCATAGTCCAGGATATTAGCAGAGAGTGGACCCATGATACAGTCCTATCTGGATTGTATCTGAAACATCAGAGAGATCAGGCAGGGTAGCTTGCAGACTTAGGAAGCTCAATTATTCAAAAAGTATAGTGTGTTTTTCCAGTAATATGGGCTAATATGGGGCTGATAAACCTACCCTAGAAACCACTGTGTATAGAAACCACTGTAGCTATGGTTTTTAAGATATTACTCCCATGATAGTCAGTGAAGAGCTCCCCAGTGGAGTCAGTGGAGAACTGTATGGACACCCAAATAGAAGTGTCTGCACTGCTACCCACTGAGCACATGGACTGCACTGGCTTTGCACTGCCAGCTGCGGTGGCTGTGTGTCCCATCAGAGACTCTTTACATTAGGTTTCTGCCCGTGGAGCTGATCCCCAGCCGTAGTGCACTGTTCAGCTCCCTGACGATGCTTAACTGAAAGCGAGAGCCCCAGGGAGCCCAACCACATGGGCCTGTGGAAACAGCAAAGGATCTAGGGGAGACCCACACCTTCTTGACTGGCACCATTGGGCTTTTCAAATGCTGAGTTACACCAGGACTTAAGCAACTGAAATACACCAATATTTAATCAACCAAAATGATCCAGCTGCAGAAAGCAGAAAGATTGCAGAAAGCTGCAATCTGTGCAGATCTGTTCCTGCAGAAGCCACGCACTGGCCGCCTTTGGGACACTTCAGGACAAGTTGGCAAATTTCCCACTGCACTGAGATTCGGTGCAACCCTGTGTGAATTAGGTTGGTGGGCCTTTAGGTTAAACTTTGCATTGTAGTCTCTAAATAGCTGTCAAATTCCACAAGTTATTTCTGGAAGAAAGAAAGGTCACCAACATGGTGGCAAGGGGGAGAAAGTGATAGCAGTATAATCTTGGGGGGAAAGCTCTTTCTTTGGTGTCACATAGATTTCATAAAAGTCTGGAATTTTTTGATGTGTTTTCCTTATCTGTATAATTATTTTCTTTTGTAGGATTCAAAAATAAGTAGAGATATAGATAAGTAGATAAGTAGAGATATAGATAAGTAAGTTACCCTGTGATTTGATTTTAAATTTGCTTGGAAATTTGGAGTGAGACAGTTTATAGTAGAGCAAAAATAGAGGGTTATGTATGGTACATTCCTGGCAGATTCAAGGCTGGCAACCACTGCAGAAGGCTTCCTTTCAGCATAGTTTCCACAAATCTCTATGTGCTGGTTTTAATTAAAAAGCTTTAGAGTTCTGTTGTGCGTTCTTCCAAAATGTCAAGCTTTTATTAAGGTTAGTTTTGTAGAACTATTTTTCACAAAAAAAAAAGTACATACTGCTTTTTGTACTGCTTTTCATACTGCTACTGAAAGAAAGTAGTGAAAATACCTGGTTAGGAAGCCCTGGAAAGGAGTTGAGAATATAACTGGGAATCATGACAGTAATCTGGGCTGAGATAAGGCTCATTTTGATAAGTCACTGAATCTCTGCCTCAGTTTCTAAATATCAAGGTTTGTTTCATCTTTATGAGGCACCCAGAAGAATCTACAATAAATTAAGTGGCATAGGAGAACTTAATAAATAGAAGATGTGGATTTATCATGCCTGGCAGAAGTCTTAGGTGGGTAGAGAACTACTTGGTTCTACAGAATCAGTGGTCAGAGAGCACAAAATTTTGGCATTTCTTAGCTGTTGAGTGATCATGGGACACAAGTCTTCATTTAGATCAGTCACAAGTCCTCTGCAGCTGATGTTCAGAAGGAAATTACTTCTTACAGACTGAGAACTGGGAGAAGGTAAAAGTGATGTACTGTATTCTTCCTGTCTGTGTTACTCCACCCCTTCATTATTGTTCGAGTAAGACTCAAGATGTCTTAAATGTAGATACTGCTCATCCATAGTGACCCCAGGACTTTTTCTTATCTGATTCTATAGTGATTCTTATCTGCTGTGTAAGGAATTTATATATATTTTTACTGTTCTCAGCTCCCAGGTGTCTCTGTGATACTGCCAGACTAAAACTGAACATTCCAAGCTCATACTTTTTTTTTTTTAATAACAGTAGTGAGAAATTTTATCCGTGAAATTCCTGCATATGTGGGGGGCCTTGCACAGTATTCTTAATTCTGAGAAACGAGGTAAATCATGTTTTCACATACATAGCAAGTGATTTTGCAAACCACGTGAATTACACCAATAACATACTGGAAAAGCATATTATAGGAAGTGTCGTGGGGACTATTTCCCTTTTACTTCTTAGAAAAAAAGTATTTTTCTAAGAAGATTTTCGTATGTAAGATACAAATCTTTCATATTGGTCGTCTCAGCAAAGAGTAACTAAACTTACTTTTCCAGAAATAAATTGTTGCCTTTCTTCCAACTCCAGCCTGGTTACAATGTTTTGAAACTTAGATTGATGGCTTGACACATAAAGCCTTTTTCTCTTTCTTAAAACATTAATTTCCTCATGTTTTTTCATTCAGGTTATTGAGTATGAAGTTATACAGTATCTCAAAAGATTTAATACAGATTTGGGGCACAGATGGGCTAATTCTTTCCAATTTCCACTCGCTGGCATCCCAGATGCACACCTGGCCTAGCAGACCTTCAAGAGCACGTCGGAAATCTCTGCCAGTTGTTCGAGCCTCGTCTCATCCTTTGACTCTCCTTTGAGTTCAGACACTGATTTTTGTCCACGGGGCCACAAAATTGTGCCTAGGTCTCGAGAGATGAGTTTCCACACAAAATGAATGCGAAGGCTCATTTCCCATGTAGGAAGTCTATGGCAGAAGTGCCAATCCGTTGTCCCGGGAGCCAGGCTACCCCAGCGCAAAGCAAGTAGCCAGCCGCGTAGGGACCGGCCTGCTCGGCAGCTGCATGCAGCTCCAGCGCGGCCCATCGGGAGGGGGTCGTAGTTGACCTTCTCCTTTTCCTCACGTTGGGGCTTGTCATAGTGCCACCTAATTACTCACTAGCACACTTCCAAAATAATTTTCTCTAGTGCTTTTGCTTAAGAAAATACAGGCTGGTGGAGGCTTTGTGCAATAGAGACTAACGTGTGTGGTGATCGTGGCAAATATTCACAGCAGAAAAACAGGTGTTTAAAGGAGCCTTTTTTTTTTCTCCCTAGAAGTGACAGAAATAATATGGAATAAAATATAGAATATACTAAAAGAATCTAATGGTAGTGCAGTTAGATTGCAAACTCCTGTTGGGATTCCCTGATAATATATGAACACGCACCAAGGTTTGTCTCCAAGGGGAGATTCTGTGAAGCTCGAACATATGTTAAGTGCTGAACTGTATATTGGTGCCTCTTGAACATTTTCCTAAGATAAGGGAGACAATAGAGCAGGGCAAATATCAATTTGCTACTGAGCAAGACCACCCACTGTGTTGGTTTTCATATTTTGTGTCTTTCTGGTATGTTTGATATTCTGCTATGTTTATGTTTTGCTAAACTGTTAGTAGCAGTGTCTGCTTTCTATAATGGAAGACAGTTGCTAACTTTTTATACAGCTATTTGCAGTTAAGGCCGGTGGGGGCAGGTCTTTTATTCTTCTTTTCTTCTTTCTATGGCATCTTTGGAAATTCGTTTACCTAATTACCAGTTGCAGGATACCTGCATGTCACTAAAGGAAAGAGCTAATGTATTCCAAGTTATCTTTATGTTGAGAAATTTCCTTTCAGAGAGGTTTTTGTTTGTTTTGCTTTGCCTTTTTGTTTGTTGTTATTTGTTTATTATAACAGGAACGGAGAGGAATTCTTTAAAAGGCAGTTCCAAACCTACTTTTTACTAGTAGCAAAAAATGCAGTACTAAGTTGAATCCCTGGCTTTCCGTACAGGAGGAGAGAGATTCCCAGGTTCTCCTAGCCTCCCTGGCAGTGTTCTCAGTGATGTTGCTGAATTTGCTGGACTCTGCTGCAGTTCTGTGTTAAGTGAACTGCCTGTGCTTTGGTGCAGTTGTTGTCTTCTAATTACTCAGCCTGAGCAAGCCTGTTACCAGAAAGCAAGCTTTTAATAACCACTATCTGCAGCTATTGTATGCTTGTGAAATCATTAACTTACTTACAGAAGGCTATTTACATTTTTTTATTACCAAAACAGTACATTTTCATGTTTTTTTTTTTAAATAAAGGAACATGTAGTAGCTAAATTAATTATTTTAAATGTTTTAATAAAATTTATACTGAGTTTAAAGTAAATAGTAGTAAAATGAAACTTTAAAATATTGGTAATGACATTTTTGAGATAAATATTCATAATGTATTTTTAATTCTTAAGTGAAGAAGAGCATTGTACTATATTCCCTATAAATAAGTTCGTACTAAGAATGTTAGATGCTCAAATAACATACTTTATCTCCTAATTAAGATAGCAAAACAGTCTTATTCTCTCTGCTAGGATCCATTCTACATGAACTATTGTATAGTGCTGTTTTACTTTCCTTTGCTAAACTGTTTTCTATCTGATTCTTCATTCATGTCCATGCACATAAGTAGTTATTTTGGAGGTAGGTAGTTATTTCTCTCCCCTTTTCTTTCTCCCTAAAGCAATGGAAGTACTTTGTACTTGCTTTGTACTAAAGAAAAGTAATCTGTAAAAATACGTAAAATTAGCAAGCAGCAAATACTTTCAAGCTTGAAAAGCAAACAAGCGCAATGAAGACTTCATCTCGGTGAACAAATAGTGTAATCCCCTCGCAGGCACAACAGAAAACTATTGCATGGAGAACTCATATGACAGGGAGTTTGCCTTCACTTGCTGTGTCTCAGTTCCTCTATGTCTGTGTTCCTCCTTCCATGTTTCCCGTTTTGCATGGGTGATTTATGTTCCATGTTAGAACAAACCACAGAGGAACATTACTTGTCTGCAGTTCTTCCTTCGAGCTTTTCTCTAGATACTTGCAATATGTGCTAATATAAGAAGGTGGCAGTGTGCATCCCAGCCTCTCCACTTTTTTTAACATGTATATAAACAGCTGCACAACTTTAGCATAAAATTGTCTGGCTAGTGCTTGAATGCAAGATGTGTTTGTCTAGTGAAACCTTCACCAGAGTTATAAGGTAACTTATATGAACAAACCCTGCAAGAATTTAGAAAACTGTTTTGCCTTCTTAGAGATGGAAAAAAGGGGAGAGAGCATTTTGTTTTATTTTACTTTTTTATTTTATTTTTTTTTATTATTTTTTTTCTGTGCAAGTTTCAATCTCAAATTAATCTGTAGAGGTTGAAGTAAAACAGGGATTTGCTCCCTGCCAAAGGCAGATGATATTTGAAGAACTGGAAATTCAAGCAGAATTACTTAATAAAATCAAACTCGGAGTTTTAGGTAGTGTAATCAGCTGGGAAGAAAACAAAGAGTGAGTTTTTCTTCTAACTACGCGAACTTTGCTCAATACACACTTTTCATATAAAGGTTAATGAAGGTGCCTATTTTGTATTCCAAGCAGAGCATGTGCAATAGCTATGTGTATTCAGGTCTACCTTGCAATTGCTGCGCTCTTTAAAAGAACACGTCTTAGGGAACTGAAAAAATAAATATCAAAGGCCTCTTCCAGCAGAATCTGCATTGTCTTATGCCAATAGGCTTCTTCACAGTCAAATTGGCTATTCCCACTTACATGATGTATTTTCTACATTTAGTATCAAGAAATGGATTTTTTTTTAGTCTTAACTGAAGTTTGAGGAACTATTGTTTTAATATCTGAGGCCAAAGTAAATGAATGGCAGGAAGTTTTTGCCCGTCACACTGCTTTTCACTGTGCAAGAGTATGGGCCAAGAGCAAATTCCAGTATGCCTTGCTTCAGCTGATATTGCTCTGGAGTCTTAGATAAATCAA
>JAUBNY010000267.1:5669493-5679913 GCA_032275445.1 Crypturellus soui | reverse complement strand
GGGGGGGGGGGGGAAAGCAACAGCAAGGGAAAGACCCACCGAGGTGGCGGGGAGAGAGAGGAGTGCGCCCCGGTACTTACTTCGCCCGAAATCTCCCAGGCCCGGGCATGGTGGCGGCGGCGCGGCGGGGCCGCGCGGAACCGAGCCGAGCCGCGCCGGGCCGGGCCGGGCCGGGCCAGGGCCGCGGGCGGTGAGTGCTGGAGCCTGCGCTCCGCTCCGCTGCCGGGGGCGGGCGGGCGGTCCTCGCGGGGGGCCGGGACACGCGTTACGGCCGGTGGGGCGAGGCGGGGGGCACCGCTGGCCCCACACGAGCGGGGGCTGCACGGGGGCACCCGGCAGGTGGGCGGCAGCACCGGGCCGGGCGGGAGGCCCAGGCCAGGGGGAGCGGGTTGCCCCGCCAGGAGCTCCGCTGCTCGCGACCAACTTCTTTTTTTTTTTTTTTTTTTTTTCCCGAGTTTTCGGCGGGGCCGGCGGCGCGCGCTGCTGTCACGGCGCCGCCGCTTGGCAGCGCGCACCTTCCCGGGCCCGTGAGCGCAGCAGCGGCCGGGAAGGGGCCGCTAACAGCTCCGTGTCCTCCCCCGCAGGGCAGCGCGGGCCGGCGCCGCCGAGCGGGCGGCAGCGCGAGCGAGAGGAGCCTCCGGCCATGCCCGCGTGAGAGGTAAGCGGCGGCACGCGCGTTGTGCGCCTCGAGGCGCTGGGCGACAGGAAGAGAGTGATTCACCCATCGCGGCCTCCCGCGGCTTCCCTCGTCTGCTGGAGAAGTCGGGACGAGCTGGGGAGGCGGGTGTGAAGCCACGAAGTGGTGTCCTCGTGGCCGGGACGCAAGTTCCAGCCCTGCGGCGGGCGGTGCATCAGCGTGGGTGCAGCTCGCGCCGGGCCTTGCAGTTCCGCGCCGTGCTAAGCAACGTAGCCGTTCCCTCTGCTTTTCCATCACTCCTGAGAAGAACATAGGGCTGGTGGGGCGGGGGGCGTCCCTGCATTTTCAAGCTGGAATAACAACTTCTCTGGTCATGAGCTGTGAAAATACAGAAAGTTATTACAGTCGTGAATGAAATACAAGAATTATTGCTCAGTTAGTTGGGGTCACCCTAGGAAGATTAATTACGATTTAAATAGTATTAAAGTTTTAATCTAGTCTAAATACAGACAAAGCAATTCCCAGCTAAATGTTGCCACATTATGTTTATCACGCCAGCAGTTATTCTAACTCAGTGCAATAGCTCAGGGAAGGAACAATGCAGTTGAAGGGCAGCAGTGGGAACCATTAATTCAGATTCTGTTCATTACTCTGAAAGTCTCTTGCTGGGAAGCCTTGGGCAAGCCACTCCACCTCTGCATGTCTCTGTTTCCTTCCTCATAAAACAGATAACTGTACTCATGAGCTTTGCAGAGGTGTTGAGTTTTAATTAATTTGTTTCATGACTACTTGGAGATCTGGGGAGTCATGGTTCTACAGAAGTGCTAAATATTATTTCAGCTATGAATTCACTTACTGTGTGCCATTGCTTTCATGTTTGAGTGACCTAAATTAGTCAAAGTCTAAATCAGCTTGTAGTGGGGGTGAACAAAGTACCAGTTTTAGTTTGGGATTTCCTTGGCTGTCTCTAAACTTTTCTAGTAAGCAAAACCAAAGTATACTGCTCACACACTAGTTAGTGGGCAGAACTGCTAGTACTTCAAGAAATGGCATTTCCTTTTCTTGTCATTTAAAATAAGAGCTTCCTCACTAATTAATCTTTTCTGCTTTATTATTGACTTTGAAGTATTGTGATACTTAGAACAATTTTGTATTGCCATGAAAAAATGAGTGCTGTTATTTAACACAAGACATTTTTTAAGTAATTTTGTGTCTTGTGATGTGGGTACTGACTTAATAAACTTATTGCTGCTTTTTTCATTACATATGCATGGAGAATCTCTTCTAAAACTTATTCTTCAGGCATAGAAAATACCTGTTACAAATGAAGAAATGCATGAACTGATCAAATCAATTCCCTCTGGTAGCTGTTGGTAGATTTATTTTCCACAAAGGAGGTCAGTTTTCATCAGAGTTTATACAAGATATAATTAGTAAATTTACTTTAACTAGATAGATGGCAAATATCTTTACCACAGTGAAAAATAAAAAGTATTTTATTACCTGGATAAACGCTAGCTATGATTTTCATAGGTTGCATATAGCTATATAAGTAGTAGTAGTGGAAAGCTAGCTTTAGACTGACATTTTTGGTACTTTTAAAGGTTTGTCAGACACTGTATGTTTTCCATTTCTCCTCCTTGAGTACAGGAAGAGGGAGCATACATGCCTTTTTTAAAACCAAGAAATTAGCCTAGCCCAGTGGCAATAGAAAGTTACTCCCGTCACCAGAAGCTTTTGGGTTAGCCCAGTTCTCTCACTTGCTAGGGAGAAATGGTCACATCTATTAGTATACAGCAGCCCGAGTAGTGAGATATAGGGTTAAAAGAGGTTCTAAAACTGAAATGTCCCTTCTCACAAAAATGATTGCTTTTAGTCAAATTTGAGTCACATTCCTAGGACTGTGTGTGTGTGGAAACTTGCACATCTGGCAACCACAACATATTCTAGCAATGAGCAGAAAGAAACTTAGTTACTACTGCTATTGTTTCTGGACATTTTGCAAGAAATAACCTCCTCCCACAATCACTTTTTAAGAGATTTTACAAAATAAAGGAGCAATTTCCTTTACCATTGTTCCCTATTTTAGAATTGGTGACCTAGGTGTCTAGAGACTGAAGGAGATTTTGACTTTTGCTTATCAAATAGTAATTAATCAATAAATGAGGTATCTCAGCAGAAAGTTTATCTTAGCTTTTTACACCTTGGCTTTTTACACCTTTACACCTGCATTATATTTGCAGTCTACATCTATCTGAGTTAGATAAAGACCTTGGTTATAGTAGTGTATTGTCCTAAAGTTGTTAAAACATGATGATACCTTGTGTTGAAGACAGTATCCATGTATTATAAATAACGTTAACATTCAGTCTAAAGCCTTTCTTCAGCTACTTTTCTCTTTTAGGTAAGACTTGTTTGTACCAAAGCAGGGAAAAAAATCAGGGATGAAATCCTATCTGTTTAAAAGGCAGAACTCTTCTTCCTCCTAAGCAGGATTGACATGATCAAGAGTTCAGATTTCCTCTCCTGTTACGTAATTACCACAATTCATTCACTCCACAGATTCAAACTGTTCTCATGCAAGACCTGCATTATAGGTTTCTACTAGCACAGCTAAGTACAGTAAGGATATGGCGAAGTAGTAGCAGAGCTGCATTAGCAAAAGCCCCAGAACTTTTGCTGGACTGAGTTATTCATTCAGGATGGGAACAGGAAAGTGTGAGGAGGAAAATAAAAGCCTGCTAGGAAAGATGAAATTTTGCTGATGTAACCTGTATCCTTTCTCATTAATGCTTTGTCAGTAGAAGTTTAGCAGAAGTGCTTGCAAGATAGACCTAACCTAAAGGGTCTGTTGGTGTTTGGGAACCAAGCCCTGGGTACAAGAGTACAGATCCCTGGAAACAGCTTTTCCTGCCAGATGCTGGTATTGCATGTTCACCTGCTGCTGTGACAGTCAGGTATTAAGTCCCCAGGCGTAATGAGGACGTCCTGTGTACAACTTGAACTTACACTTATCCATTTGATCTTTTTTACTTTTTTTTTTCCTTCCATAGGAAGGAAAACTGCAGTGTCTGCAGTAAGAATCAGCAACAGCTTTATTTAGAGCAGACAAGGAGCTGCAGGGATTCTTGTCACTTTACTCAGGTAGATAATTGCATTCAGCACTAGATAAAAATAATATTAAGGTTAGAGTCCTTTCACTGCTGTTGTCTAGGTTTATATTCTTTATTGTTTTTACCTGAGATAGTAAATATGCAGAGTGAGTGCTTGGCATATACCTTTTATGCCACCTTAAATTTTCTAATAAAATGACTACTTGGAGTTATCAAAGTCTTTTAAAAAGATGTTTGAAGCTATTAGAATGAATACCATGCCTCTTTAATGCCATTAAATCAGATTCTTCTATTAGTACTGCGCTACATGACACTGTGGCTGCCATGATACATGATTTTGGAGCTACTGGGAGAGTCATGCCCGCACCACTCAAGATCAGAAATAAGATTATAAAATTCTAAATTTTAAAATTAACCTAATATTTAATGGATGTCTTTGTGGCTTCTGATGCAAATTGGTCATGCCAATTGTGACTGGAGAAAATTTATAGAAAAAACAGATAATCTTGTAAGCCCATCTGTGTTTCAAGCTCCTTTCCATGAAAATGCAACTGGCATTCTCACCAAGGGTATTCTGGGGAGCAGTGAGGACAGTAATAACCCCAAACAAATTGTGCAACAATATATTTTATTTTCTCTCTGGGAATTTTTTTTTTTCTTTTTCTGCCTGAAAAAGAATCTGATGCATCTCGGCACATAGATAGGTAGACAGATAAACTCTGTGCCCCATATAGATATATGCTATCTCTAGCTGCATATGGAAACTAAAGATAATGAGATAATAGATGAGCTAGATAGCAGAGGTAGCAAAGAGTTGTACCAATACTGAATATGCACGAACAGCATATTGATTTGGAGTTAGATGAGGCTACCAGCAGGGTGGTGCAGTTTTAGGCTGGAAACATAGAGGCATTTTTCCTGGAGCAATGAAAGAGCAGTTCTCCTGTGGGAATGCACATCGGGGGTCATACACATTCACATACTGAATACATCTATATAATGTAAAATAAAGTATTAATTTTATTTTAGTTTGCAGCCTTCAAACTGCAGTTGTAGATTGACTGGCACAAGTGTCTTTGAGCTTTGTTGCTGCTCCTATACACTGTCATGGTACTTTGAGAGAAACAAAGAATATATTTTTAACACAGTTTTGTGTGCAAGACTGAGACATTAGCAGGATATGGAGATACAATTAAAATTCACTTTGATCTCATAGCAACTGCGAGATGTGACGTGCTCAGTTGTATTAATATGACCTTCTGTGGAAATGCTTTACAAATAACATTATTTATTTGATATCTTGAATTGCACAAGTCTATAGATAGGTGTAGATATACATGCATACGTAGAGAGAACTGTTCTGTGTAACTCCAGCTGGAACATTTTACGCATTTCTGACATCTTGGAGGTAATTGCATGAAGGACAATTAAACCGATCTAGAATAAAAAGTAAAGCTATTAGTTACACATAGAAGAGGTGAAGAACAGGCTAGGGAACTTGAAACTTTTACAAGTATTTGGAAGAATAAAAGATCAAGGCTAATGAAGAAATATTATTTGTAAAAGAGGACAAATTAAAGTCAAAATTGGAAACACTGGGTTATATATCAGGCATTTTTAATGTAAGAAATTCCCCCAAATAAAGGAAAAAAGTAAGGGCAACTCCATTGCATGCAGCATTTCTGAGTGGTCTGGATTAAGTCCAAAAAGAATTTTTTTTTGACAGCAGTAAAATTGTCTTCCCCACTTACATGTCTGCTTTTTTTCTTTTCAGTCTTTCTTTTTTTTTATGTCTCTTAGGCATTATAATCACATTTTGAATGTTTTGCAGCTTTTCCTGTGGACTTGTGGTTCTGCAACTCAGAGATCACAGGGGTGGTAACCTCAAATAATCTCTTCCTTTGCTAGCTTCCTCTTGTCAGACAGTGTGTTTCACATTTGGGTCTTTGGCTGTTTTCACATGAAGCTCTATGTATGGTTTTGATCCTCCAAATGCATCTGTATGTGTCCTAGCTGAATGAGTCTGCTTGCTTGGGTGAGAAAGATGTGCTTTTAAGTAGATGCCAGGTTTATACCTATTTGATCACCAGGACTTTTTAGGCACTTTTGTTCTGTGTTTCTGCAGCATCTGTCACAGCAACAGTCTCAGCCCCAAAAAGTGTCCTACTTTCTGTAGGACAGAGTATGAAGGAGTATTGACTTCTGGGGTATCAATGAAGCAAACAAACTTACCTAATATGTACTTCTGGCCTAGAGGAAATTTTTCAAACTTCAGTGTTATCTTCCATGAAAACATTTTTACAAAGAATAATTACACTCCTAGCTATCTAAGTGTCCTTCTAAAAATTATTTTCATTGAGAATGAAATAAAAAGTGCTAGTGCTCTAAAGAACTTTGTATTGCAGTTTGTAGTTTTGCATTTTTAATAGTAAAAAGGACTGAATTTTAATTCATTGAAATTGGATGCCTTAACAGGCATGTCTGTACTGGTTGGGAGTGAGTGTCTTTAGGATTCGACATAAGAAATTACTTTCTGGTTCATTCTGCACAATGGAGTATAGAATAAAATATCGTGATAAGATTTAGGAATAGTAATGCTAGTTCTATCAAAAAATATTGAGTAAGCATTTATATCACATGATATATTTAAAATAGAAATAAAATATGTGTTAGATATGGTTTGGACATGCATATAATTTAAATCCTGTTTTTGCCTGAGGCAGAAATAAAAAGATTATTCATTCAGTATCTGCATGTATGTGTGTATGTATTCCAGGTTAATTTATATACAGGATGAAAAATGCACAAGTAAGTTTTCAAATGAAAGGAATAAGCTGAAAAAAAAAGAACTTTCATGCTCTGATAGCAGATATCTAACACATGCCTACTGGAAACTTCTAAAAATACTTTATGTTGCTGTCCCATCTGCAGTATATTGCAGAATGAGTGTAACCATTCTCACAGGATAAGAATCTCACGTGGCTACTCTAAATAGATCCATTGAGTTCTGTGCATAGATCAAAGGATGCTCAGAAGTTCAATCTTGCCTGCTGACATGATGTCATATACTCATTAATTAGTACAGAAACTGGTTACTTCTGGTGCATTTATTATTTTCACAGTACAGCGTAGCACATGTCCAGACATATAAATTGATACAAAACTCCTTTTTAGGTACTTCAGATCATTTCAGAACAAGTGCAATGCCAGCCTCTGGATACTTGAACTATACTTCCCTTATTACACATATATGTAATTCTGGTTTTCGATATTTAAGCTTTAGAATGGTAGTGTAACATATTTCTCATGTGTCCCCTGATGGGTGAGGTCGTAATAGGAATTTTTGAAATTTGTAAGTAGCAATTTTGCACCTTTACTACCACCTTACCTATCCCTCCTATCTTGGAGAGATCGGTTTTATCAAGTTCAATAAAAGAGTGGTTGAAGTAGGATTTTTGACTGCTGTTCTCTTGCGGTGTGAGAACTTGCTGTACTGGTGTCCCTGCAGGTTTGAGAGTAGTACTAACTGATGATGTATGACCTACGTAGCCTGGGAATTTGGTCAGTAGATTTGCTGTAATTATTACAATACAAATCTAAGTTTGTACTTTTCTTGGACCCTTTCTGTCTCCTGCTTAATCTTGCAAGCAGATATGTTCCTCTGAGTCAATAGGAACTGAAAGGTGATCTTTGAGAGGTAGTCTCATTATCTGTGAGTGTTTTCATGGACATATTCTGCATTTAGTCCTTAAATGTCATTGGAGCCTGCTAGATGAGTTTATTACTCTCTTTAAATTTGTGCATGTGAAATACTTAAATGAGTCCTAAAATTGAAGTTGCTGAACAACAGGGAGGGCCAGAAAATAATTCTTGGCTCCTGTAAGTAAGCATCATGGAAGCAAAATATACCATTTCCAAAAGATTTTTATGTGGTCTTCCTGCTAACAGCAATAATTAAATTGAAACGTGTGTAAAATATTTTCTAGTGTTTTGGGTATTTGGGCAAAGTACCAAAATCAGTTTTTACTAAAGTTACTTGATGTTTGCTAGTTTTACCTGATTAGTAGTGGGTGCTACAGTTGATTGGTATATTTTTAGTGCATTTGAATAGCTTAACAAGATGATCCTACGATGTAGTTTAAGTTGAGACAAAAATATAGTGACAGTGTACTTCAACATGAAATTAAGCACAGATTAACTACTACATTCAACTGAGTAGAAGTGTGCTTTCACTACGAATAATTTATCAAGAAGTTACACAAAGATGATGAAAGCTGAGTCCTTGAAACTCAGGGATCATTTCCTGAGGCAAAGTTTGCAGGTTGAACGTGATGATTTGCCTTTTCTCACTAAGGTAGAACAGATTTTTCATTAAAAGTTTGAACAAAATTCTTATCAAAACACTTACGGAGGTAATTCAAGGATCAACCATGTGAACTATAGCCTTTTTGGAAAGTACGAACAGCTCATCAGAAGAAGATTTATAAAATCTGTGTAGCTCTGTCTTTAAAGTGCAATTTTGCATTTTAAACTAAATAAAAGATGAACTTTCTTTCTTAGGAGAAGAAATCCCTTTAAAAAAATGTATATTTTCTGTAAGACCTATAGATTCACATTTTGCTTTTTCTAGAATAAAATATATCCTTCACAGTTTGTGTCTGCTGGTGGAGTGAAAATCATGACAACTACTCCGTCAGTCTAGAACTGACTGACAGTTCTGTTAAAAGGCAAAGCACATTAGCATTTGCTCCTATGGACAAGGATCCTTCAGCCAGTTTTTGAAATTGTACCAGGTTATTTCCACTAAAAAAACCCTTCATTCTCAGAAAAAGCTGAATTACTTATTAAATGCTTTGTTGGAAGATATATTTGATAATGATGTAGTGCAATACGAGAGTAAGAGATTCTTTTAACTTAAAAAAAAATGAAAGCCCAAGCTCCTATCATTCCCAGTTCTATGCATTGAAAAACTTCCATCTGTGGACAGTTGGGACTTATGTGACTGGTTGCCTATACATGTTTGACTCTACCTTCACTATGCAGATAATCTAGTTTCATATGCTTGTTTCAGAATAAATCTATTTCTTTAACTTTCAGTATGCAAATAAGCTAACTAAAGAAATATTGAAGCATATAAAGCACCTTTTTTTACACTTCAGCAGTGTTTGGAAAGCAGGGCTGGTACATTTATACCAATATAATGAGTTTTAAATAGTCACTAGTAGTAAATGTTGCTGTTTCTGGAAATACTCTCATGTCAAAGGTGTTTTGTTTTTTTTCCCCTTCTATAGTCTCTTCCATATGGTTGAAGTGCTTTTATATATATATCTATATATATACTTATTTTTATATATCCTTATTAATCAGTTAGTTTCTAGAGAAACTACTGAAGTGAGAAAGAGTGATTGTACCCATTAACTTATGGACAAATATGGACTAGTAAATTTGGACGGTAAATCAGTGAAGTATGTGGTCAAGTCTGATCTTAGCCAAGGAAACGCTTGGGTTTGTGATTCAAGGCAGGACTGCTATTTGAAATTGCTGTGAAGGTGTTTTGTCCTGGCTGCATTCAGAACCATGTAATTTGTGTTTCCTTACCCTCTGGGTGATTTAGTCACATCAACATCCTGCTTGTTACTTGCTGTAAATTTAATCACACCTTTATTATTTCAAATCCTCATTTTTTTAATTATATGTGGAACCTTGCGATTTTCATTATTATTTTTTATTGGTCATGCTTTAAAGGATATCACACATGAGAAGACATGCAACATCTCTTCACTGAAGGCAGCATGGTCGAAGCCATAGTCATGCCCCTGTAGGGCTCCCCTCTGGTGCCTCTTTCGACATGGTTGCGGTGGTGGGAACAAAGTTGGATGCCTTGGTAGATGCCTCCTCCCATCCATCAGTCATCCTGGGCAGAGCCTTGCCTAGGCATGAAAGAGGGCTCACTGTCCACCTTGCTGCCATGGTCTGTTGTCTTTGTCTTGTAGGAAGGGTGGTAATGTTAACCAAGGATAAAGAAGGAATTTGTAGCTCTGTTTATTTTGTTTGTTTTCTGATGAGTTTTTCCAGACCTTGATTCAGAACCTGGTGAAAGACTACCAGTTTGCCAATCCTGCTAAAAAATGTGGTATGGTGGTTACTTCTAATATACAAAGAAGGGTTTACCGTCTCTATTAAATGTATCAATGCATGATGGAAAAAAAAGAGATGAGTTATTGAATTTTCAAAATATGATACGAAATTCAGACAACATTGGAAGTGTTTGGTGGTGATGAACTGCTAGGAACATGAGCTTTGCAGAGCGGAGGGTCTAGGAAGCCACACTGCATATTCCGTAATCTCTGTTCGGAAAGACTTTAATCTAGGGAGCATTAAAACCTTCCCAAAATTTACACCTGTATTCTCATTGATGTGCTGATGCTCTCATAGAAATCAAACCAAGAAAAAGAATGCATCTGGGATTATTTCTTCTTTTGTAGTCCAGGAAGTCTCTTGCAATGTATGTTGAAGAGAAAAGACAGAAAAAAAATCTTCAGAATTTTTTGTCTATTTTTCAGAAAATATAGATATATATAGTTTCTTTTCTTTTCCCCTGCTTTTAAAGGATTAAGAACACCCTGTTGTAATTGAAAAGAGTTTTTTAAGCCTTTTTCTTAACTGTGAA
>JAUBNY010000267.1:5654029-5669393 GCA_032275445.1 Crypturellus soui | reverse complement strand
TAGCTGAGGGATTCAGGCCAACAAGGTGGTCTCATTGTGTGTGTACGGATTAACGACTTTGCTGAACCAGGATGTGGGTCTCTAAGTTTTAGCTGTCTGGGTTTCTGTTAGAAAATTTTGGCATCTATACGCAAGGAGCTGTGGGGAGAAATAAAAGGGTGCTTTGTATTTTAGCTCCTTGCAAGTTTTATTTCTGAGTCCTATGAAACAGGTTTTCCTTGGAAAAAAACATTTCATATTTGTTTTGGGGGTTTTCTTTCCTTCTGTCTATTTCTCTTTTTAATAATTGAAAACTACTGTTCGTTATTTACATAAAACTGCCTCTCATGGGTCTGTTTTCTGTAACCTTTCCCCTCTGAAGAATTCTAGGAATTTGCTGGCTTTCCTCAGGGGGATCCTGGCCATGTTTTATCTGAGACTTTAGGCTAGATAGTTGGTAATTTTTACAAAGTGAGTTTTATGTTCAAATACTTTCACTTACCTACCCTCTGTATAGATCTCCCATTTGAGCATATTTTGAGAAATAAGGCATATAGGAAAATATGCACTTTAATATAATGTTCAGACTTCCTGGTAGCTGGTAGTAAATCTCCACATGAAAAATGGAAGGCCCTTTAGAAGTATAAAAGCAGTATAAAAACCTAAACACCTTATAAGCCAGGTATTTCAACTGTTTTTTTTTTTCTAGAATTCTGCTGCCATTTTTTTTGCTCTTTTTCTTCTCTTTCTTTCTTTCCTTCTTTCTTTCCTTTTTTTTTCTTTTTTTTTCTTTTTAACTGAGGACGTGTCAGAACCGGAGGCCTTGAGCGCAGTATAAATGACCCCAGCGCAAACCTCCTGCATTCCTTATCCTTTAGTCTCCAGCTGTTAGCATCAGCCAATGCAGCACGCAGGCTTGGCCGCCGCTAACACGATCGCTGTGGCGCTCGCTCCTTCCTTTCCCCCTCCCTCCTTCCCTCCCTTCTCCCTTTGCCAGTACAGTCAGCAGTGTTTCATATTAAGCGCAGTTGCAATTATTTTAAATTGGTGAGTCCCAAGGACAAGACCTGTCTGTTGGCGCCCCTCATACCAGCTACTTGAGAAAAGATGGGGCAGGAAGGTAACTTTTCCAAAGCGTATAGGTTTTTCTTTAGGATCGGTTATTCTGTAGGGATTTTGTCTGAAGGATTAAAACAATATATTTGAAAGCCACTGATACATGTCTAAGCAGGGTTCTTTGAGCACAGTGTGATAGTTCCTTTAAAGCATCCCTGTTTATGCGTATTTTCTTGGAAATTCTTCTTCTAACTCTCGCTCTGGTATCCATGTCTCCCAGGATATTTCCAAAGATGGTTTGGCTCCCACTGAGACTTGGAGATCTGATGCCACAATGAGGACTCACACCCGGGGCGCCCCGAGTGTGTTTTTCATACCCGCGATTTGCCTCGCCTTGGCCTACGGCGCCAGAGAGGACCCGGCCGCCATGGTTCCCTTCGTCAACGCCAACTACGACAGCTACCCCATGCTCTACTTCTCCAAGGCGGACGTGGAAGGCCTGCGCCTCAAGGCGGCCACCACCCACCAGCACATCGCGGCCCGGCTCGCCGAGGCGGTGCACACCATGCTCTCGAACCCCCTCGAGTACCTTCCTCCCTGGGACCCGAAGGAGTTCAGCGCGCGCTGGAATGAAATCTATGGCAACAATCTCGGGGCCCTGGCAATGTTCTGCTTGCTCTATCCGGAAAATATCGAAGCCATCAGCATGGCCAAGGATTACATGGAGAGGATGGCAGCTCAGCCTAGTTGGTAGATTTTTGTCTTTTTTTTTTTTTTAAGTTGCTGTTCGTACTGCATAAGCTCAGTTTGCAATTGAAAGAGTGAGTGAATGAGTGAAATGCTCAAAGATGTTAGCCAGTAGCTATCGTATTAGGTGGATTGCTCGTACATTCATTTTAACAGTGTCTGACTTGCTATGCGTTTATGCATTATGCATTGTATGCGTTTATCCTTTTTTAGACCAGCTGTTTTAGTCCACACAGATTTTCACCTTCACTGGACCTACCCTCTTGTAAATTAATGCTGCAAGAAAGAGCAGGACACTTTGCATATCACGCTAATTCCTGTAAATTCAAAATTAATAATGATAACCAATCAGGATTCACATTTTATTGTGGTGGGCATTGATAAAAATATTTTTTTCCTTTCTTCTCCTGACTCATAAGGTTTCTTTGGATATCAGTAGAAAGAACTCAGAAAAGGAGACTACATGAAAAACATAAAATTTTGTGTAGGTAAAAGTGACACTCTGGCTTTTATAAAAATGTTAGATGCACTACAATTTTCCAATCTAATGAAAAATGTTCATTTATATTTACCACAAAGGTTAGAACTACTCAGCTTACTGATAGAGTTTGATTAATAGAAAAAGCTCCACTGACATTCTTTTCTATTTTTTTTTCTGCTTGCTTGCTCCAAACACTATCTTTTAAAACACTTTCGGAATTGTTTCCTCAGTTAAGTGTTTCATGACTTCTCTAATATCTGTCTATCCAAGCCACATTTTAGGCGCACAACTCCTTCGCTGTGCAGTTCTTCAACATCTCCTTTATTGCATTATGTACTTTATCACCAAGATATGATAAAGATGGCTGACCATCTAAATACATAGCTTTACTACATTTGTTTGAGTGACTGGCACTTTGATAACCACCTCCTGTACTTATTTTACCCTCTGGATTTGAATTATCATGTATAAGACCCTCTGTCTTCATTGTGCCACCCACTTTCTGTAGGGTCAAAAGTTAAAATTCTTTGTTCTGAGCTACATTGAGCTATTTTCTAATTGTAGCAAACGACTTTCCTCTGCACATATGTAGGAAATTGTGCATAGCTGGAGTTGCAAGGTTGGCAAGTTGCAGTTTAAGTGAATGTGGAACCTGAAGATTAACCCAATGTCTAAAATAGCCTGGTCACACTTGGTCATTCAGTAAATGACCTCTAAAAACCTTTTATTTCAGTCTTGCGAAGACTCTGTCTTATGTTCTTTACAGTTATGTTATGGCCTGAAGAGCCATACAATTGGATCTAGGTACTAGGAGTCCCATCAGAGCTCCTTCCCTTCACCTGCAACTGCTGTCCTTCAAGTCCATGGTGTCAGCAGCTCACCAGAATTTCAAATCAGGTTTCAAGTCAGCACAGGGGAAAGGATTTAGCTGTTCAGCCTGTATTCATTGCTCAATCAGATATTTAGTTACCTTCTCTGAAGAAAGGACAAACTAGTAGTGTCCTGTAATTGGTGTCCAATTTTGGACAGTCATTAAAAATATGCTGGATTGAGTCGGTGTGGCTTGTGATTCATTGGATGAGCATGGTTTAAAAGACATCAGCAGTGCGGAGTTCCCCTTAGGATTTGAGAGTTAAGTGTCAAAGAAATATAGGAACGAGAACTAAACAAATAGTGGGAGAGAGAAGGGACACGCTGGACTTAGGTTTCTTGCATAGCACAGAAGAGTGGACACATAAGAAAGCAATTCTGTGAGTAGTGAAGTTACTCACTTCTAGCTGTCTTTCTCACTTTCCTGTGTCTGCTCACTGTTACAGTGACCTCATTCCGTTTCTGTATCTCCTGTGAATCCTGCCCTGGAATAAGTTTTGTTCCTTGGTTCCTTAGCATAATGCTCGCCTTTGTCCCAGCTAGCCAGCTGCTGATCAGAATGGAGCAGATATCCTATTTCTGCTCAGCTTTGATAATGTTTACCCCTAAAGCATGCTGTTCTTTTAAAGCAAGTATCTTGTGTTACTTCAATCAGAGATAAGCCATCCTTTTTTTACCATCTGTCCTTCTCGAGGTAGCCATGTCATTCGGCTAACAATCCCGCTTTAACTGAGGTTCTCCACTTCACAGAGAAAGAGCGTATAGGGTTAGGAGGGAAGTACAGATGGAGGGAATCGGAAACATAAGGAATATTACTGCCTTCTGTGCAGCCCCCAAGCACACATAGCAGACAGCTTTGCAAACACCGCAACAAAATCTTGAACTTGATTGCCTTTTTTTTTTTTCTTTTCCAAGGAACTCATGGCTGAAAATGTTATACATGTGGAGTTTCCTATTTGCTTTTCAACCACTGATGACAGCAGTGTATGTCCCTCTCCTCCATAAGTATCTTTCTGTAAAGTTTTACCAATGTAGCATTTCTGAGACATGTATTGCTCTGTCCAGCTTGGCTAAAACAGGTCAATAGGTTCATAAGCTAAAGAAGACAAACAGACAACATGATTAAGTAAATCTCTTTTTCTTAAGAAAGTGAACTAAAATGTATCACCAAAAGATGTTGCTGCACACATTTCTCCACTTAAAATAAGACTAGAAGAAAAAATGTGGCAAATACAAGACATGTTGCATAATCACTAGGGGCAGACATTTAGATCTTCTGGAGATAACTGCTATAAGACTGTACATGAACCGTTCTTGGAGTATCACAGTAATGGAACTGTGGAAGAAATTGCTCTTCAGTATATATAATCATGCTTATATATGGCCTTGAGAAAAATATTGTGGGTAATTAATAATGTCAAGCTTATTAAATAATTGAGCAAAAATATAGAGGAAGGAGTGGTATTGATGCTCCCAAAATTCAGAGCACCAAACTCTAAGAGAGCAGTCTATCTAGACTCCCTATATCATCAGTAAAGACGATTTGTTCAGAAAAGTATCAGTAAGATGTCTAGTCTGGAGAAACTTGTCTTTTTCCCAAGACTTGTATAATGTAGGTGCCTACTCTGCCCTCTAAATTGCCCTAAAAGTGCCTTTTTGTATTAGAGGATTCTATCAACACGCATTGAAATGTTAAATCTGGCCATCATGTATGGTTCCTTTTTGGCAGCTTGATTTTTTCAGTAGTATAAACTGGATTTCATTTACTTCTGCTGAAATGGTATTGATTCTAAAATAACTCTATAACTTTAAAAATACCAAGTTGGATGGGTTTACATTAATATTTTTAAAGATCTTAAATTAAATTTAAGCCTTACCACAACGCAAAAGTATATATTGGTAGTGTGTACAGTAGTTAGATAAATTCAGTCTCGAGTGTCCCTGGGTTTTGTCCCAGCATGTGCAGAGGCTAGCTTTTAATTTTCATTCTTGCATTGGTGAGAATCTCTGATAGCCCAAATGTATTTCAGCATATCAGGGTATAATTATGGTAAAGTCTGGTGATACATATATGGATATGTAATATAATCAAACACTTATGTCCCCTTTCCTCTATTACAACAATAATTTTCTATCCAATGATAAAGTAAACCCTTAACTCAGTTCCCATTCATGTAGGTTGGCAGAGGTTGAGCTGTTTGTCATAACAACGAATACTTAGAGGCATGTTACTCATAACAGAGCATCAGTAATTGCTATATCCTGGAGTGGGTTTATATTTTAAAATAAACAAAGGGTCAATGGCTAATAGCTAACTATAACAATCATTAAAAATAATATGGGAACAGATAATGCTTTGGAGTCTAGCAAGACCAGGGAAACATAATACGCTAATATTCCAGTAAAAACAGACGTACTTTTGCTATTTCTGTATGAAAAAATTAAAGACCAGTGTTAAATGATTTGATTGTTTTTTCCTGGGACTCAGTATCTAGAAGGTTTCTAAA
The DNA here is from genome assembly GCA_032275445.1 of Crypturellus soui. NCBI lineage: Eukaryota > Metazoa > Chordata > Aves > Tinamiformes > Tinamidae > Crypturellus > Crypturellus soui. Next base: position 5,663,753 of record JAUBNY010000267.1, on the reverse strand, counting down.
ATCTTTGGGAAAGTTTGTCCTTATATTTAGGCCACATCATTCTATTTTACAGAAAGCAGGGGATGCAGATTAGTTTTCTGGCATTTTATCTATCACTTGCCTCTAGAACACTCCCTAACAAAAGTGCGTTTTTGGCCGAGGGGATCTGTACTAGTGATTCTTTCCATATGCTGCCTAAGCCTGTTCCAGAACCGATTGAAATGATGTAATTAGAGGCACACATCATGTAGAAATAAGAGTCTAGTCGGATTTTATGTTTTGGGCAAAGAGATGATGCACTTTTTACTAAGCCTGTCTTATAAACAAATACCTTAGAAGTTCACAAATTTTTCAACCTTTTTTTTTTACAGTGGGAGAGATTTCCCCATTTAGGATTTCCAAAGAGCGGTGCCAGATTTCAGCACTTTTGCTGCTATTGTCACATGTAGTTCATGCATCACTTTTAAGCACAAACACTTTCCTACTGTAGAGTGAGGAGTAGGATCTGATGAAGGATCTGATTACTTCATGGGCTTCACGGGGGAGAGAATTGTTGTCAAGTATGTGCCAAGAAAATAGTAGTGAGTAAGAAGAAAATAACCTAAGCCTTTGGCATAACAAATCTGTGACCCTCTTAGTATTTCATATTTACCAGCAATCCTAATCCTTCCGCTAGGTTTTGTGTATTAGATGTATTGGTACATACTGCACAGCTGTTGCTGTTATGGCCAGAAAGTGCTCGGTGCTGAATAGTATATAGAGTTATGAGGTATAAATAATTGTTTGCATAAATGTATGAATAGAATAAATTCACATGTGTGAAGCTGAAATAGAGCAAGTCTCTGTGCTGATACCACAAATTTAGAGTATCCATTTACCTCACAAAAATCAACCATCAGTCCCATTCAGACAATCCTTGGTAGTGATTTATAGGGGTGTGCTATAGGAGCAAGTGTAAAGGAAACTTCAGGGAGATGCTGAGGTGGACTTCCTGTGGGGAAGAAAAAAAGAAAAGTGAGGGTAGGAGGATGAATTTGGTATCTGGAATGTATATTATGTTAGTAACTGAAATATCAAACCCTCATGTTGTTTTTATCTTTTTCATATGTTGCATTTAAAAATAGAAATTGTGCACCACTATTTGAAATTAAAATGGCTAGCTGAAGGGTGAAGAGTTTGTCTTATGCTTTCTTTTTTAATACATAGTTCCAAATCAATTTTCTAGGAGACAAACTGATTCTGAAGTACCATATAAATACAGCGAACTGACTTTGTGGTGTGCCTGGTATAAACATTTGCAATAAGGAGAACTAGTCAGTTGAAATAACAATATAAATAAATTTCCATCTGCTTTATATGACAAACTGCTAAAACAGGTTTGGTTCTTACTTTTCATGTAGCAACACAGAAGGATCATGAGGATACTAAGTAGCAGCCCAGTTGGAAAAGGACTGTTCTTGTGATCAAAGACAAAAATGAGAGAAAAGGATATGAAAGAAGTTTTAGAAGCAGTAGAATGATGAATATAGGTCTACGAGGAAAAAGAGAGAAAAAGAGAATAAGAAGTAGCTGTAAGTTTCCAAAAAAGGAGCAAAGTTTTAGTTGCCCCCCTCTACCTAAACTATATAGCCCTACTTTTATAATAGGCTCTTAAGCTTTCCAAAAAATACATCTTTCTTTCCAATATGAATTTAGCCCTTTACATTTAAAATACGACTTTCCCCATCTTCCTGTAAACTGAGTTGAAGTGAACATCAAGAGTGTGTCTGGTGACTATGGCTGAGACACAGCCAGTAAATGGACAGGAGCAGGTTTGTTATGTTTCACCTCAGACGCCTGGAAATATAAATCATCTTTTTTTTTCGAGGACATTTTTAATTTTTAAAATTTTTGCAGCAGTTGTTGCAAATGACCAACCACTTAGGTTATGCAGACAATGGGGCTTTTCTTTTGGCAGTCAACCAGAAAATTGCTGGCAAGGTGAAAGCTGAGAGATTGTTTTGGATCAAGCAGAATTTTTCAAGGATTTTTCTGCTTTCTCTCCGAAACAAAAAATGGAAGATACTGTTCCATTAGCCTCATATGAACACATGAAAATACTTTGTTTTGGAGACCTTGTAAGAAAAATGCTAAAAATCAACTCTAGATCAAAAAAATACATGTTGGTGATCTTATTCTCACCAGTGTGCATAGTTCCCTTTGGGATATGCATTCCTCCTGCACACAGGGCAGTATTTCTGCTGCCTGTGCTGTGACTGTGCCACAGCAATAGTATTTCTGGAGTGCTGGGACACTGCTGTGGTCAGCGGTAAGTCCATGCAATTCTGCAGTTAGTTCAGAATCAGGAGATGTCCAACAACATGCCATGTTTGCACCCACATTTGGCGTTTTGCATGCATTCGCCTCCACTAGGCTGTTAGTTAGCTTCCATATGGAAGCTGGAGAGTATCTAAATGCACTAGAAGTATGTTCTTTAACAAAATTTCACCTGTAAGCCTTCAGAATAGAGCTTTCATTCATTTCTTTTGGAATGAGAGTTTCAGGACTGAGTGTTGGCATGCTGCATCTCAACACTAACTTAATCTGCCCCCAGTTTATTCTGAGTTAGTTATTTGTCATAGGAAAGCTTAGGGTGTTAAGCTTCGGGATGTAGATTGCACACGTAATACATGTGTCAGGATATGCTTCATGTTTCATTTTACAGTCAGTGACAACATGTGTCTTATTGACATAGACTCTGGAAATCAGGTATCAAGGTGCCCGGGGGATATTCTGTTTGTCAGGTTAGACTGTTAGCTTCCTGCTTCCTTCAATGTGTGTATAAAAATTGAATGCAAATTGAAGAAAAGACAATTCTAAATATCCCATAAACTATGAGCAAGGAATTCACTGAAGGGAGAGTATGATTTAAACCCTGCCTTGAACTGGGCAGATAATGATTATTTCTCCTCCTCTTGCTACTACTCCTTTAAGAAAGCCACTCCTACAGAAAAATAAGAGAAAACTATTGAAAACTTTCTACTAAAGTATTAGTATTTTTCTCAAGAAAGATGTTGAGGTGAACTTACGACATATATATGCATTTGTGTGCGTGTGTCTGTGTGTGTATATATAACATATATATTGCTGTTTCAAGGAGACGGGCTATTGATCTTTCTATCTTTCTTCCTATGTATAGTGCATATACACTTATTTGGTTATTTACAGTTATATACTTATTAAAAGCATTCAATCCTATTAAAGTGTTTAGCAAAGGCAGCTATTTCAAAAGTGCTAAAAGATATTTTAAAAATTACAAAACCAGACATGCATTCCTATAGATGATGACAAAAATCCTATTAAAGTGTTTAAAAGTTAAAGTGGTATGTGCACAGAATTTTGGACAAGGCAGTACATTTGTTACATCACATAGTTATGACTGAAGAACTGATTCCCAACATACTCCCTGTTCGGATTCATCATTCAGAAAGTGGTAAATCCAAAACAGACACAATTTTTCACCATGTATATGAAGTGCAGGTATATATTTCACCAGGTATATGAAGTGTAAGTGAAGTGCAAGGTTGGGGGACTTTTTTTGTTTGTTTGTTTTTTGTGTTTTTTTTTTTTGATCATGATCTATGCATGTATTGTTTTTAGTTTTTAAAATATCTTTTAGCACTTTCGAAATAGCTACCTTTGCTAAAATTGTTTGAGCTTTTGACTAAATAGTTGATCTACACCAAACTTGTTATAGATATTTTTATTTATTTTGAATTCTTTTCTCTAATGCCTTGGATTCTTTTCTCTAATGTCTTGGATTCTCTTCTGTAACGTGATACATTCAGAAGAGAAAAGAGGTTATGCAGCATTGAGATAAAGCTCATTACTTGCACTCTTCAAACGTAGTTAATCACTAAGCTGAGGTGCGTGGTGTCTGATGCTCAGTTTTACTTTTGAAAAGATTAGAAAATTGCTGTTATCCATTGCAAATATTTGGCATATTTTTACTCATCTTTGTATAAATACACACTGACTTTTTTTAATATTTCAATGCAACACAGTAAATGGGTAGCCCTGAAAACTGTTTCTCCCCAGCTCCAGTGCAGGGCAGTCTATGGTGCAACCCATTCTCATGGTTTCCCAGCCAGACTCTTTACCAAAGCAGACCCTGGCCATCCATTTGAAAAATGAGTGCATAATTTTGATGGGAAAACAAGTATTTAATGCTTTTGCCACTTGACCGTTCTTCTTCTGGCTCATTTTACACACCATTCTCTGGACATTGCTTAGATCCTTTGAAATTGTAGTAATGGAGGCAGAGTGATTTATATCCGTTTAAGAGCTGTTCCTTTTGAGGGAATTTCATTTTAAGTGCAGCTGTTGGTTGGATTTTCTGTATGCTCACAAAACTGTGGTGCAGTTATTTCAAAAGTTCTAAAAGATATTTTAAAAATTACAAAACCATACATGCATCCCTATAGATGATGACAAAAATCCTATTAAAGAGTAATTATGATTTTTTTTTTGTATTTGTATTTCTACTGTGAAATTGCATGTAAGACTTAGTGTAATTGTAATTTGAGGGAAGTAATTACCAAGTTACATTGTGTAACCTGGGGCAGGTAACTCTGACAGTGTGTAGGCTTACGAAGCCTAAGCTCTTTTACACTGAATGTATTTTCTGCTGAAAAAGTAAATTTAAGTGAAGTCATAATTACTCAGTTTATTGCTTTCGGATTAGAGAAATGTTTTCTATTCTATTAGAAATGATAGACACAGAGATTTATATAATATCTTCCACTGTTGGGTTTATGTAGAATTTCATACAAAAACAAATGTGAAGTTAGCTTAACATTTTAACATCTTAACAATGAAATCACTCCAATGTCATATCCCATTTCAGCTGAACCAAGGTAAAAAACATCAATTCCAGTTAGCAACTTGTAATGTTCTTATAAGGTTACTCAAGTTTGAATTAAGTATTTTAAATTAACGCAAATTCAGTCATTGTTCTCTTTTTGTAAAATGTATAACGTAGCCTTAAGTACATTTTAGCTGTGCCAGACTAAGTGGCATGGTCCTTTAAAGTGAGATTCCCTGTACCCATTTGAATTGTATGTTTATGACTAATAACATGTTAAGAGCTTCTTCAATGTTAATCAAAGCAGAAAAAGCAAAAAGAGCTCCAGAGACTGACTTGCGATTGACAAATACCCAGTTAAATCAGTTTTGAATATTTGTGGTATGGTGATGCCTAGAGAATAGGAAGTTTCTTGCCTAGTTTACGTAGGTTTTCTTCACATTTATATGGAAATTTTTTGCCATTGTCAAATGGAAATATTGAGCTTCTATGTAAAGTATGTCAGTGTTTGGCTTACAGGCCTGTACTTTTTTTCCCACAACAGTTAACCCAAAATATGAATAAGAGGTTTTGCTCTACTCATCCAGAAGCCTTCACTGGTAAACTTAAGGATTGGATGGAAAAAAATAACAGAGAAATGTTTATAACAGAGGCCTCAGAGAATGTAATGAGAATTTGGGGATCAATAATAAATTTCTAGGACCCTTTTTCCCAAAACTTTGACAATTATTTGTTCATTCCCTTTCCCATTAATGTCTGTCATTGATCAATAAATAAGCAAAATGGTAAAAGGAAAATAATCTAGCTAGTAAAACCCCTGGTTCAGCAAAAGGTCACATCTTGCTGTGCAAGTAAATGCTATATTCACTCATGTGTTTAGCTTAAAACTGATGAGAACGAATGGAAATGAATACATAATTATTTCATTTAGCAAAAGGCTGACTTTAAGCTGAGAGAAGGTAAATGCTTCCAACTACTGGCAATGCAGCTAACCAGAAAGGCTACAGCAGCTTTCACTACATGCCAATGTGACATGCCAAGTTCATTTGAGTTCTTGCACTTAGATATGCTGACATAAAATGCCATTTTTCTCATTCATGTATCTTATATTTTACCATAGTTGCAGTGCACTAAGCTGATTCATAGTTTCTAAGAAATTCATTGACAACTTTTCAATGCAAGTAAATGACCACACTGCACATCAGGATTTCTTTTAAAAACTTAATTTCTATAATGAAAATGTGTGGCAAAGTGACTGAAGACTCAGTCATTGAATGAATGAAGAGACTAAGCATGAAAACACTTTTATTTGTTCTGTGAAATTGAGATTTTTTCAGTATATATTCCTTCACATTTTCTATTTCATAGAACTATGGCCTGTGTATGCTCTCAGTGGTGCAAAATTAAAAGCTTCGACACTCAATATTTTCTTAGTTTAGAGATATATTTGTTCTGTGGGGCTACTTGCCCCACTCAATAGGAATTTTCTTATTATAAATTCACTATTTCGCTAAGCACATCTTAATCTTCTGACACAAGCAGGTAGTTCTTAGAAAATAATTTTGCGTGGCAGTCTTTTATCTCTTTTTATGGCAATGCTGTTTTTAATTCTATTAAGTATGTAAATTTGAACTGGACTTATGAAAATAAATTTTATCATTTCCAATTCTACTCTTGAATGTATTTGTGAAATTAAGAAACATCATTGGAAACTATTTTATTAAATTTTCTTTAAGGAAAATTTACTATAGTCACCACTCAGGATGTTTTTATCAAATTAAGCTCCTCTGGAAAAAAAAGTTTGTTTTTTTTTTTGGAGGCACATAAATTATGAATTATTGCTTTCTCACAAAAATGATGTTAATCTTGCTTTAGATAAATAGATTTCTAGATTCCTTTTTTTCCATATTTATTTCTCCCAGTGAAAGCTAGAATAACACAAACACTGTTTTAATATTTAAAGACTTAGTCTAATGAAACTAATGAGCTTTGAAAGGTAAAAGTTTCCATGCTTGGGAAAGAATAAAATTGTCTCCCACACTTAAGTAGCTCACTCCTATGTTAAAATTCAGGATGAGTTGCCTAATGTCCGAGACATTAAGTTATACACAAAACTTACTCACAGGATGGTAAGAGAGAGAGATGGTAAGAAAGAAAAGTGGAGCTCGATTAACTGTTATCTTTCTTTATTGACAGGCTAGTGAAGGATGCCCCCTGGGATGAGGTTCCTCTTGCTCACTCCTTAGTTGGCTTTGCCACTGCTTATGACTTCTTGTACAGCTATCTCAGCAAGACTCAACAGGAGAGATTTCTCGAGGTGATTGCCAACGCCTCCGGGTACATGTATGAAACATCGTACAGACGCGGATGGGGTTTCCAGTACCTCCACAACCACCAGCCAACCAACTGCGTGGCCCTGCTGGCTGGGAGCCTGATTCTGATGAACCAAGGTAGGTGCTAATCCATAGTCAGGTTTTTCTAACGTGTGACTTTAGGAATGACTGAATCAGACATTTACGCAATGAAGCTCAGCAGCCGATACAAATGATTTTTTCTATGTTTTCTGCATTAGGCTATGATCCTGTGCTGCATCAGCATCTGATGCAGCCATCTGTAAAGGTGTGCTGCTTTGCGTGCAGCAAGCACAGCTGCATTGGGTTTGCTCCTGTGCCACCTAGAAAAACATAAAATATAAAACACATAAAAATATAATATACACATAAAATATACACATAACATATACACATAAAATATAAAATAGATACAGATAAAATAATTTTTCTTTCCTCAAATTTCTTTCCTGAAAAAAAATGCAAATCCAGTAACACTTGAGCAATTTTTAATTAATACTGATATTTTATATGAAAATAGGCTCCAACTTCCAGATTGTATGTTTCCAACTGAAAATCCAATTGTTTTCATTTTAGAGCAACTTTATTAAAAAAAAAAGAAACAGTAGGAAGATGATAGTCAAAGATGCCTGTTGTGGTTTTTAATTCACAAGGGAAAAACGTGATGGAGTATTTGGACTTGTATTCAGAAGAAGCCACCTCTGTCAGTGTGGTGAGGAATTGCTAAGTTAGCTGTAGATAGCAGTAGCACTAGCTGCTCCCATTGCTCAAGCCTTCCCGATCATGGCACTCTCTTCAGGCAATAGAGTTGTCTGTTTGACTTGGGCTTTGCAATTTTTTTCTCTCCTTTAACTGAGCACAATTTGGCAGGCTCGACTAGTGGGAAGTTGGATTTGCTCATTGCTCTACTGAGCATAAATGCAGTAACTGGGCAATAGAACAAAACACTCATAGTAGCAGGTCTGAATGTTCTCTGAGTCTGGCATATGCACTTCTTCAGCAGGCACTGTTTCACCAAACGGTGGGATGTGATATAAACTAAGCTGAGCTCCCAGATATGGTGCAAATCAGGCCAGTTACATCTGTGCCCATAAATTTCGACTTGGGTAGACACTAGGTAGCCATAAAAAAGTGTGAGCTAGTTGTTCTCTGCTTAGTCCTACCTCTCTTGCCAGTGAGAGGCAAGAAGAGAAATTAAGAAAAGGTACATGGCCTAGCGTTAGCTGGTGTGGATCTGTGTGCTTCCTTCAATATAGACATCCTTCTGCTATTGCACGTAAATGCATTGTTGATATTCTGGTTCTTCTGCTTGTTATTTGTTAAAAGCCATCCCAGTTCTTGACTTGTGCAGACAGACCTTACCAAGTAATGAGATCTCTGAATGGCTTTTCTATATTAGGCTTAAACTTAATGTAGTTGGAAGAGTAACTAAGCTAATCATTCCTACTCGCAAATCTAGAAAGGAAAGTAACTGTGCACATATTTTCCAAAATAATTTCAGTTGAAGATAACGCTTTTGATTGTACAACACTTTGAACAAGACATATCAGTTACCTTGAGTTGAAATGCGAACTTTTTTTTTGTTTTTATACTGAGGGCCTCTTTACAACATGCTGATGAAGAACAACTGCTTAGAATAGTTGCATTATTGGAGCCCTCTAGTGGGGATTGTAAACTTAACAAGTTTGCAATAAATCATACTGTAAGCTTGTAAGGCAATAAACAATTTTGGTGTGCATCTTTCTGCATGGTCTGGATATATTATGGAAAGTTTCCTTTTGAAAGGGAAGGCATAATTTCAGTCTTTGCTCAGTTAACCTTGCTTTACTGTGTTTAAATATACAACTTTATTTTTTGCTCTAGAGCTGCAGAGTCATTGGAGCAATAGCTGTAGTTTAGAGCCCAGACAGCCACCCTTGTGGATTCCTGGCTGTAAAGGATCCAGCGTAGGAGTACAGATAATGTAATTCGTACTCTGTGGGGGTATAAGATGGCGAATTGTCATTATCATTTTCTTTCAGGCTACCTTCAGGAAGCCTATTTGTGGACCAAGCAAGTGCTGGCAATCATGGAGAAGTCAGTAGTCCTGCTCCAGGAGGTCACAGATGGCTCCCTCTATGAAGGGGTGGCTTACGGCAGCTACACAACCAGATCTCTGTTTCAGTACATGTTTTTTGTCCAAAGGCACTTTGATATCAATCACTTCAGCCACCCTTGGCTCAAAGAGCACTTTGCATTCATGTATAGGACTGTCCTGCCAGGTAAGTCATTTGGATCAATAAGGATATAATTCCTAAAGCAGCATTAAATTTCATACTTGGAATAGGTCATTTTTCAGTCATCTTTCACTTGTATTTTGCTGTACTATCATCATCCTTCAAAACAGTGTTATCCTTGTTTATCACCTTTTAGTAAACATCAGTGATACTTAAGCTCTGGCTTTTAGAACCAGTCAAAAGATCACAGAATGACACAGAATCACAGAATGGCTGAGGTTGGAAGGGACCTCTAGAGATCATCTAGTCCAACCCCTCTGCTCCAGCAGGGACAC
>JAUBNY010000267.1:5585444-5597198 GCA_032275445.1 Crypturellus soui | reverse complement strand
TGGCCGTTGGCGGCGGCGCGCGGCCATGACCGACTACAGCGAGGAGCAGCGCAACGAGCTGGAGGCCCTCGAGTCCATCTACCCGGACTCCTTCACGGGTGAGCCCCGCCACGCTCCGCTCCGCTCCGTCCCGCCCCGCTCCGCCGCGCGGGCCCGGCCCGCGGCGGCAGCCCTGGGCGCCGCGCCTCGGGCAGGGCCCGTGGCCGAGCCGCTTCCCCGGCTCCTGCCTCCCTGCCCTTAATTTCCTTTCCGTTTCTCCCCACTTTCTTTCTTTCTTTTTTAATTTTTTTCCCAAGGTTTCTCTGCCGGGCAGATTTTGTGCCTTCCCTCCGGTTGTCCCTGGCTGCAGTTTTCTATAGTGAGATGGGAAGGGAGAGCCCATGAGACTCCCTTTCTGCATCCGTGTGCTCGGGGCAGGGATACTCTGTGGAGAAACTCGGGAAAAGTCTTTAAAGGGGAATTCTGGCTTTGACTCGTGTGTCCGCCAGCCTTCTCCCTGTTGCGAAGTGTGGGATGTTTTAGGATACTTAAAAGATACAGTTTTCTTTGTAAGTGTACCCTGAGTATCCACTTGGCTGTTGTACAGGCCTTTGGTGAGCAAAGGCAAGGTTTCCTTCCCACCTGTAGTACCTTATGCCGCAAAAACCTGTATGCGATGCGTTTGTATGCTCTGCAGTGTTTGCTTAGATACTAGCAAGCTCCTAGGGATATTTGCCACGCTAGCAAACCCGCAGTGATTTACAGTGGTCGACGTCCTGGGAACTTTACAGTGAGGAAACTGTCTTGCGTTTCTGTACCTGCCTGCATAGTGCCTAATGCACTGCGTCCCACCATCTCTTACTCAGCAGTAACTTCTTCGTGAAGGCTGTACCCACAGAGTTTTCTGTCACCCAGCATTCTGCCAGGGTTTCTCAGTTTTGTGTGGAAGGTATACGAGTTCATCACTGGTGACTAAGGATGCTGAATCACTGATTTTTTTTTTTTCTTTTTCCTAACAGTATTGTCAGAAAAGCCTACGACTTTCACAATCACAGTCACATCTGAAGCAGGTGAAAATGATGAAAGTAAGTTGACCGTGGTTTAACTTTCAAAATTATAATCACTATTTTGAAATATATGTGTGCTGTTTTCTGAAGTATACCTCCACCTGAAATATCTTGTATTTATTGTATTTATTTTGCTGTAGGAAATCCTTATGCTGTCTTGAAGCACTGGATAAATTTCTTCCTTTTGTTTATAGAGGTACAGATCAGGGACACAATGTTTTTCAGATAACAAGGAGTGGTGTTAGAAACCTACCCTAAATGTTCAAACTGCCTCCAGAACTATTGGTCTCTGTTTCATCCTTGTTCTTTCCAAGTTGATCTGTAGTTGTTGCTGTATGCTGTTGATTTTATTAGAGATGTGGACAAGTTTCTGAAAGCTAAAACAACTGTTCAGAGCTATTAAGCTATGCTAACCAGTGTGTTGTGATTGATTCATTATGGTAGTTTCTTACAATGAAGTTTAAAAGCATGTTATTTCTGTAGGGAGATACATATAGAAAACGGAATAGGTGTTATATTGTAAAAGATGGTGTTACTCTCTTTATCATCAAGTGATAGATGTGTTCAACATATCTTTTGCTTACAGACTGGCTGACTGTAATTCACTCTGTCCCTATAATGCTGCTGTTGGGGGCCATCAGCACCCAGTGCTATATGTTTAGAAAAGCTCTACCCTGAAAATACGTCTGGTAGTCTGATGTGTTCAAATATGCTTTAGCTCTTAAGACAGAAGACAGGTGTGTTCAGAGTCTTAATCCTTTAGACAAGCAAATTAAGCTGGTAGCTGAACTCCTTACATGTCTTCCTGCTGAACCTTGTAGTTCACTGTGTTCATATGTGCGTTTGTAACTAGGATGGTCTCAGCTGTGATAGAGCTGAATAGCCGTCTACCTAGTTTCTGCATAAGCCTAATTTCTGTAACCAAGAATTAGCTGAGTCTCTACTTAAGCCCTTTGACAGACATGATTCAGCAGGCATTCCCCAGAAAATAATCACTCTGATGGTCTGTGTTCATTTTGCAAAAGTGTTGTTGCAAATACCTGAGCTCTGCTCTGTGAGGTTGTGTTCTTTCTTGCTGCTTCTGATTTCTAATATGCTCAATCTCAAATTCTTTACAGTGAAGCTTCAAAAAGAATAGTTGTCAACATCCTGTAGTATCTTGTAGTCGTGTCATTAGGTGATCTTTTAGCAATTTCATGTACAGCAACCATGTGAGGGAGCTGAATCATGTAATTGTGCTTGGGCAAATCAGTATCTCCTAAGGAACAGTTCCTGAATGAAGAACTATAGGTCCCAAGTTCCTTTCTAAGCATTTGGTATCTTTGTACCTATTTAAAATAATTATATGGGCTTGTTTTAAGCAAACATCACTCCAGGTAAGTTTGAGAGCTGCTGTTCTGAATTACCATTAAAAGGAAGAAACTGCCACTGTCTAATTCTTTTTTAAAAGAAACAGCCCTGCTCAGAACTGATGTCTGCTTTGAGTAGACTGTTGGACAGCTCAAACTGTAAGTCCTGAGCTGAAGGAGATCTTCTCCTTGGTATTCTAGGCAGGACACGTGAAGGGATGGAATATGATTATTTTTGATGTTGCTTCCCTGTTATCCTAGCATTGGGTGGCTTCACGTTGAGTGTGTTCTTAGGCAGTTCTCACTACTTAATAGCAATTAGTGGATACATATGCTGTATGTGAAGACCTGGTACCTGACAGGGTGGTTGATACTCCAGTCAGACGCCCACATTTTAAAGCATTAATATGCTGAAGTTTTTTCCAGATCTGTTTGATAGGACTCTGCCTTCTTTTGAGCCTTAAGTGGGGTGAGGAATGCAAAGAGATTATTACTGAAGGACCCACCATGCCACATAGTTTCCCAGATTTTTTAAAGTCCTTTCAGAGATGAATAGATAGTAAAGTTTTCCCTTAAAGTATCTTAATTTCTCAGTGCTGTTGCATCATGTTCAAATCAGTTCATGTAGTTTTAACCTTTGTGTAAGATATCTGTTGCTTTAAGACATTATTTAGTTCTATATTAAAATCTTTTGTTTGTTGTTAGGCTGATGATACACTAGAAAAAATAGTTAAAATTATGAAGTTTTCTTAAGAATGTCTGTTTTTTTTTGTCCTGTAGCTGTTCAGACCACTCTTAAATTTACCTATAGAGAAAAATATCCTGATGAAACTCCACTTTATGAAATAGTCTCCCAGGAGAATCTTGAAGATAATGATGTCACGAGTATAATAAAACTACTAGAACAACAGGTAAGGAAAATGAAGTATTTCAGTTCTTCCCGATATCATTTCATTGTTCAGGATTTATCCCTGTAGTCTGTTATTTTCTGAGATATGTCCTACAGATTTGAAATCTATTCCTTACTGGAGGCACTCATCTTGATTTTTGAGCTTGCTAAGTGACAGTCAAAATTCAGATCTGCTTTTGGAATTGTTGTGCTTCAGGCACCTCTGGGCATTATTTGGTCCAACCTCCCCATTCAACCAGGGTCAGCTAGAGTGGGTTGCCTGGGACCACGTGCAGCAGGGTTTTGAACATCTCTAGGGGTGAGGGATCCATATCCTCTCTGGGCAACTTACACCCATGATAAACCACCATCATAGTAAACGAGAGTTTTCTAGTGTTTCATTGCCTTTCATCTTGTCATTGAGTACCACTGTGAAGAGTCTGGCCCCTGACCCTGTTTATACCCTTCCTTCAGATACTTACACGCATTGATCAGATCCCCCTTAAGTCTTCACTTCTCCAGGCTCCCATACTCATCTTTGCTGCCCTTTGTCTTTTTTTACTACTGGGAGGCTCAGCACTAGACACCCATCTTCCCTGTAGCAGAGGAGAAGGATTTCCTCTCCCTCAGCCTGCTAGCAATGTTATGCCCGGTGCAGTACCGTTGATCTTTTTTTTTTCTTTTCTTTTTTTTTTCCCTCCTGCAAGAGCACATTGCTGGCTCATGGTCAATGAGTTGTCCACCAGGACCTCAAGGTCCTCCTCTGCAAAGCTGCTCTCCAGCTGGTCAGCCCACAGCCTGTACTGGTGCCTGGGGTTATTCATCTCCAGGTACAGGACTTTGCAATCCCCTTTGTTGAACTGCATGAGGTTCCTCTCTGCTCCATCTCTGCAGCCTAACAAGGTCTTTCCAAATGGCAGTATATACCAGCCACTCCTTGCAGTTTTGTTTTATCAGCAACCTTGATGAGAATGCATTCAATCTGATCATCCTGAGCACTAATGAAGAGGTAGGTTAGACCTCTTCAACCCAGTGGTATCAAACAGTGGGGCACACCAGTGGCAGCTGGGCACTAGCTGCACTTCATGCTGCTGCTGACAGCCATGGAATCCCAACAATTCAGCCATTTTTGAGTCCATCTTTCTGAGCAGGTATCTAGCTTGTATTTCATCAGCCTCTCTGACGATGTTATGGGAGCCTTACTAAGGTCTGGATAAACAATATTTGCTGCTCTCCCTTCATCCATCAAAAGTCTTCTCCACAGAAGTCTATCAGGCTGGTTAAGGATAATTTCCCCGTTTTAAATCTAGAATGATTGCTTCCAGTCACCTTCCTGTCTTTCATGTGTCTGGAAATAGTATCCAGGATTAGCTGCTCCATCACCATCCTAGAGATCAAGGTAAGGCTGACTGGCTTGTAGTTTCTTGTGTCTTCCTCCCTGAAGATAGGAATGGTGTTTATTTTCTTCCAGTTTCCCTTTAGAAGGATGAATTAATGAGATAAAATAGAGATAATTCAGGATGCACAGATACAGGGATGAAAGAAAAGAGCTCTGGGGCTTCCCCTCTTTTGCAGTTCTAGCTTAACACAAATTTATTCAGCTGTGTTACAGTATTTGTAGAAATCTGGACTAGTGAGTGTGCATTGTGACGGAATATGTAGGAAACATCTGTTTGGATTCAGGAATTCTTTAGAAGTCATCTCTGCCTCAAAATTGGCACATCGTGTTCTACAGATGTTTCAGGTTTTCAATTTACAATGTTTTCTATAACCTTCTTTCGAACAACTACTTTTTTTGTCTCTTTTCCACTGGAAACCATTCCACTTCAAAGAGACATGAATTTGGGATTAAAGCGTAAGCTATTAAAAAGAAGGGAGACTCTGAGTTTCGTCTCTCTCTAAAATCTATGGTATTCAGTTTTTGGGGTTGTGATCCTACTGTAGAGTCTTGTTTTATCCATGGAAAAAATCTTGAAGTCCAGAAGATGTTTATATCTGAACGCAGAGATCATTGTTAGTGCTTTGCTGCCTACCCATTTCAGGCTCATTTTAACTTAGATTTGACAGTGGGCTTTTGAAACTGGAGTAGAGTGCCTCAGTTGTATTATTTACATTGGTGCTTCATGCTTTCCAAATAGATGTATGCATTCAGTAATTGAAGGCTTGACTCTCTGCTCCTGTTTGAGACTTCTTTCTTTATGTTGCAGGCAGAAGAAAATTTGGGAATGGTAATGATCTTCACTCTAGTCTCAGCAGTACAGGAGAAATTAAATGAAATAGTGGATCAAATAAAAACACGAAGAGAAGAGGAAAAGAAACAGAAAGAACTAGAAGCAGAAGAAGAAGAAAAAGTATGTAAAATACTGTTTTCAACTAAAAAATTCCTACTTCTTGCTGCACAAGTTTGATGCAGGAGCAGCTCTGAGCTGCACTGAGAGGAAAAACAAGCCCAAAGTTAATATAATTAGAAGCTGAGAATGTGAAGATTCTCTACTGCACTTAAGTGATTTTTTTTTTTTTTAAACATTCTGGAGCAATCTCTTCGGAGCCTAACTGCGTATTCACAATCGCTTCTAGCATTCAAAAAAACTTGGGTCAGGGATATCCCAGTAAAAGTGGAGTTGCTGTAGTTAGTCCATCATTTGAAGTGCCAAGAGGGTTTGGGGAGCAGAAAGGGATAGAATATGCAGTGCAAGGGCTGCTTTTGGTCTGCGAAAGCCTCTCTGCCTTGTTGACTGACTGGACAGGGTGGAAACAGGTCCCACTGCTTGTCCATCTGCTACAATCTGAGGACCTGATGTTCTTACTCGCCACAATGGTTTTCAATCCATGGCGTTGTAATGTTGTAAATAGAACTACTGAGTCTTCATTTTTCTTCCTCAAAAATAGCAAGAAGTTGGTGGAACTTGCAAGGTTCACATTTCTAAAAATGGCAGAGAAGTAGAATAAAACCCAACCAAATGAAGCCTTTCTTTTCTCTGCTAACAAGACAGAAATATTGAAGTACTTTGATAGAAAGTGTTTCAGTTCAGGTCATGCATATGAGCTGCTAAGAAATGCTGCCTGTCTATGGATAACCTATGTTAGTGATATGTTAGCACTGGAGGTCCAAAAGTAGTAATCAGGACTTTTTAAATAATCATTTCCACCTAGGCCTCATGATTAAAAAAAAAAAAAGTTAAAAAATATATACTTTTTGTATGTTGTCTTGTGGTGTGGAATAATTTATAAGAGCAATTCAGAGCAAACAATACTTCTACAGCATTGTGACTTCATGAACAGAATGTCATCTTTCCTTGTAACTTTGCCTGATGATTTTTCTTCTTTTTAGCAACGATTTCATGGCACTCCTGTTACAATAGAGAATTTCCTAAATTGGAAAGCAAAATTTGATGCAGAACTTCTAGAAATAAAAAGGAAAAAAATGAAAGAAGAAGAACAAGCCGGCAAAAATAAATTAAGTGGTAAGACTTAGAACTTCTGCTGAAGTTTTGCAGTGCTATCAGACTATAATGACTTTCACACTTTAAGATGGTAATAGTAAGTAAATTTTAATGGATTGTTGTCCTTGTATCTCATACTGAAACCTTTAGTACTGATATTGGATTAAGTACAAAGCCGTTACATTGAAGATTTCTGCTGAAAGTTCCTAAAAGCTTCTTTACTCATTTGCGGCACTGTGAACCACTTTGACCTACTGCTGCTAACTCACCATTTGGTGAGTTTATGATAAATCTAGTGAGAAAAGGAGCCTCCGCTCTCTTCTTTTGGAGAAGAGTGGTCATTGCTGTGGTTTAAGAAATGCTGCACTCTGCAAATCTGAGTTTGTTCAGCAGAAAGTAAACTCTCAAACTAGTGGGCAAAATATGGGGAAATTTCTTTTGAGAACCTGCTTATAAGAAAAGAATCTTGGGTGGTATCCCCTGGACTCCCCGCTGTTTAACTTTGGCGTACGGCTCTCTTGTGACCTTGGAGCTTTTTTTTTTAAATCCAATTAATTGAAGAAACCAAATTTGTATTATCATGTTTTATTGCTGTTATCTCATCCTTTTTCCCAATAGGTTTTCAAACCTGTGGCCAATTTTGATCAAATTTGACAGAAAGATAAAAGTCTTAAAGATAGTAATTGTCAGTAGTTTCATTAAGAAGCTGTACAGAATAAAGGAGATGTTTGGTACTGTTCTAAAGGAAATACATTCAGGCATCTACAAAGATGGGATGGTAGAAATTAGACTTCCTCTAGCTTCTATGCTCTTAAGATTGTTAAAGTGCTTCCAATATTTATCAGTCTAGTTCATAGAATGACTTGTTTTTACAAAACTAAAAATGGGCTTAATTTCAGGTGTTTTTTGTGCAACTCTAGTAAATGTAAAAAATGTCGTACAAGTTTTCCTGTGCATGCATTCTTGTTAGCAGCAGCTGGCCTTAGTGATGCAGATGCTTACTATTACTTTTTTGGAAAATGGATGATTTATTTGGAAAAAGTTGTGAGAATTTCCTCCCCACCTCCTGATTAGGAAAGTTTCACTTCATCTTTTGCAATGTTTTCTTTCACAGATGTAGGATCGTGTGACATTGTTGCCTTATGTTGGGCATATTAGTTATCTCAAAAACCTGCTTGCTAATATTTTTCAATTTGCAATTTCTAGGAAAACAGCTATTTGAAATGGATCACAATCTTGACACATCTGACATCCAGTTCTTGGAAGAAGGTAAATATGTGTTTGTAACACAGGTTAAACTCTCACTACTTTAAAATACCCGAGTGAAAACAGCTGTTCATTGAATTTTTAGCTTACTCAAGGGAGGAACAGACCTCTGTGTTTTGGTTGTGTACTTGCATCTTTTATATGACTTTCAGATGGTTTAGTGTATTAACTTTAATCCTGTTACTAATATATTAACTTTAATTCCATTGATATCGGTGGTAAAAGTCCTGTTTGTTTGCTGGTTTGCTTTCTAGCAACCGATTTTTGCAATTATTATTTTTGGCAGCTGACATAACATAATGTCCATTATCTTTTAGATGGAAATGGTTTTAAAAAAAGGCCCTTTCAGAAACAGAGCAAAACAATTTTCTCAGTGGCCAGAAGATGTCGTTATTGTCATGCACAAATCAATCAACAATAAGCCCTGAAGTTTTACCCTTGCTTAATTTTCATATTTTCCAAAGAAAATGTGAAAGAACACAAAAAGCTTTAGCTTATTTTGCAGATTTTCAGCCTGAATAGAAATCTGAAATCTCTTCTTCTGGAAATATTAGTGTTTGTCTTCAGTAGATGTCTTCCCTTCCACTTTGCTTAGGAAGAAAATGCATTGTAAAGAATAATTCTATCTGCTTGGTATTCCTTAACTTGCTCTTGAATGCATTTATATACATAAATCTTTGTATTCAGAGCTGTTTGGGAAAAGTTGCTTTAAGAATATATTAATACTTATTTTTGTGCACAAAATCAGTAACATTGAGGTGTGTATGGGAAAACTGCTTCCTAAGAACTGAACAATACGAGCTGAATATATGCAAGAGGTTAAAAAAATGAAATTGGAAGTTAAGCAAGATTGGAGAAACTTAGACTGGGCTGTAGCAGAGGAGAAGATTGAAAAACTATGAAAAGCCTAGCATACATCTAATGTTCTCTTTGGAGCTGGCCAGATGTTCTTGTATATAGTAATTAGAACCTTGAACAGTTATCAGATGTTAACAGAACAGTTTAACAGTTAATGACTGCTTTAATTATTATTTAATGATTACAATCTAAATATTTTTTATTAAATGTTAGACTATATAATGGTATATGATATTTAAACAAAAATTAAGCTGTTTAGAAAGCCAGAGAGCGAGATGTATGCACACATCAATGTATATAAATGATGCATAACTTTTTTAATAAACCATAAAAGTTTCTGTGATTTTGATGGTTATAACTATTCTGGGTTTGAGCTCTCACTTTGAAAACAAGTAGGAGAAAGGATTTCTGTTTCTGGGATCTAAGATTGTTAATTTTCATTTTTCCATGGACTCTGAGGTCCTGTGTCACAATTCTCTTTACTGGGTTTTTGGTATGAGGGAAAAGCTTCACTTTAACTGTAAAAAGTTAAAATATAATTTTTCTTTTTCCATACCTGTTAGGCATATAAAAAGCCAAGTAATTTAACAGATATGTGCATTGAATAATTAATATAGGACACTGTTGTGATTTTGTTGTTGTTGCTCAGGTACTTTGTTCTCCTGCTTGTATGAAAAATAAATTATTTTCTCTTCTTTGCAGCTGGAAACAGTGTGGAGGTTGATGAGTCTTTATTCCAAGAAATGGACGATTTAGAGTTGGAAGATGAAGAGGATGACCCTGACTACAATCCTGTTAATTTAGATAGTGATTAGACTTTATTTGAACTGGATGTGTCCTTGGTATGGACATATGTAAAGAAGAGAGGCAGACAGCAAAGCCACAGCATCTGTGGTTGTACCTTGAATGCATTAGATTTCTTTCTTTTCTTTTTTCTTTTTTTTTTTTTTCTCAAAGGAAAAATATTTTAAATGCAGGAGAATGCTCTTCTGATGACTTTCATCATAAATAAATTGACTTTAATATTTCAAATGAAAAAATCGAGGTATGTTGATCTGTCTGAAAATGCACACTTCTATTTCCTCCTCTTTATTTTGTCCTTCCCACTTCAGTAACTGTCCTTTGAAGAAACATGACAACAAGCAAGATGGAAAGATATTAGAGCAAGCACTAAACACCTGCAGTTGAAGACCGAGCAGCTTCTCTGCTAGCTGCTTTGTTCCACCTAGGATGTATATAGGTGGTTACAGTGAATAAAAGGAATCGTAACGCATGCAATTATTTTTTTTTTTTTTTCTGTGTAGAATTTTATAATGCTTCTGGAAAAGGTCAGTTTTGAGCCCCAACCTGTCAAATTCATGAGCAGCTACAAATGGGCAGCAATTGTCACCTTTTAATAAGGTCACAGCCTTGTTAAATTACATGGCATCCATTTGCCTATTATTAGAGTAAAATCTCTGCCATGGCACTAATGTAATTTTGTAGGGAAAAAAAATTCTGAATGAAATGAAATGCTTATAAAAGTTTGGTTGATTGAGGTAGAAAGAATATCTTTGTTTTCTTCATTGAAACTTGTGCATCAATTAATTTTGATTCAAAAAGCCTATGACTTTACTTTTGGCTTTAATAAGACTTTGCCTGAGAACAAACTATGTAAACACGCTGAATGGTGTGTAAGATTTTGGTATTATTCAGCAGTGAAAGTGAAAATCCATAATATCATATCAAGTCTAATACATGTAGGTTTGAACGTAAAGGAGTTGTTTTAGAAAAATGTTGGCAGCTTGTGAAAGCCTTCATGTGACATAAAGTAAAGGTACAAATCAACTTATGACTGTTAACCCTTCTGATAACCATTCTACAGAGTTGCCTATGAAGCTAATAGTTTGCTTTTGCTTTCCCCACCCTTGCCACCGCAAAAAGAAAAAAAAGAAAAAAAAAAAACCCACACCTTGCCAGAAGTGCATTGGTGATTACACGGGCTGTGGTTGGGAGAACAGTGATACATCAGCTAGAAGGATGATAATATGGATGAAGAGTTCAAAAAACATCTCTCCAAACAGAGAGCCAGCAAGCAAATCTGTGATAGAAAAAGCTGTATGCCTAATTTTAAAATGCTTTAGTATGGTTGTCTTAAGTGCTTAGGATTGAGCCTGTGAAAAGAGGGTTGCACTAAAGCAGCAAAGTGCTTGCAGGGAAAAGAGGTTTATGAACTTCAGCATTTGGAATTCCCATATTGAAGATGACTTTCATTCTAGAAGTAATGATTTATAACATTTTTTTTTTCTGCTCATATAGCTCTGGAAATTGTACACTTAGAATCATCACATTCAATATATTTCAATAACCTTTTTAAAGAAGAATAAATATAAATTTCTAGTAGATAAAGCAGCCTGTAAACAGTTTTACAAAATAGCCATGTGTCTGTTCCTGATCTCCTCTATTTGATCTTTTAAATTTTAGCTACTAAGAACTTTAGACAAGAATTGAGATTTTAACGATAATATATGTTTACAGAGCAATGAGCAGAATCTCTGCTCCAACAGAGCTATGATGTATATTTAAAAGCTTGTGAGCTAATGTAAGATGAAACCTGACTTTTCTAAAGACACTGATTTAAACTTAGATTGAAAGTTTCAGGGTGCCTATATCCAGCTTCTTCTCCAGTTGCTAATACACTTTTAAATGATATTTGGCCCCAGATAATAGCTTTAATTTGAGAAGTCTTAGTTTGGTTGCACAAAATAATTTCTAAGGTTGTTTAGCTTTGTCAACCATATATGTTTAAATCTGCCATTTTTTCATGAAAGCAGTGAATTAGTTCACTTTAAATATGTATGGAAAACAAGACTCTAATTGCAAAAAAAAAAAAAAAAAAAAGAAAAGGTCATCTGAAAGTGTCA
>JAUBNY010000267.1:5476986-5496548 GCA_032275445.1 Crypturellus soui | reverse complement strand
GATTTGATCTTCCAATCCTTTTAAATACTTAGCTTTACACTGTGGAGAGACCATATCCTAACATCAAACACCATGAATGTAGGGAGCAGTGTGAGAAGTGCAGTTTTAACTAGTGATGAGGCTTTGGAGAACCAGTGTTAGCAGAGGCTGCCTATATTTTTGCTGTAAATTAATGTCCTCTTGCTACTCAGTCCATGGTCCATAACAAACGCATCTCGCTGTGAAGCCAATTAGCTCTATGTTATAATCACTGATTTACACCTTTTCTCTTGCTCATCTGTCAGCATACAAGGGAAGTCTATATGCTAGGCTTGTGCCAAGTCTTGTGCCAAGAGCTGTCACTTGCCTGTGCCCGGTCTGGGCAGCCAGAATTTCATAACCACTCTGCCACCAGATTTCTTTCCTGACAGCAAAGCATCTCATCAGCATGAAATCATAATAGTGCTGCTAATAATTAAAACACTTCATATTGCCCACAGAGTCTTATCACTTGGCAGCAAGCAGAACAGGAAATATCAATAATCAAACAAGCTGTAATTAAATTACATTGTTATCATTTTACTGATCCATATAAAACAATATCCTTACAGATTCTCTTGTTGAATAGTTATAATTTAAAATGCGGGTTTTCTAGTTTCTGCACTGCAGAGTTAACTTGTAATCCAGTGACTTCATTGTGGATCTTTGCTGTGGCCCACTGTCAGGACACTGAAAAACATTTCCATCTGTTAATGAAACTTTTGTCTTCGAAGTGCATTTCACCTGCATCAAAATAATGTTATGGTTAAAGGAACTGGAAAAACATTTTTCTTCCTTCATATTCCTCAAAATGGGAGATTCTAGATATATATTTTTTTTATTCTGAATTTACTCTGCCAGATCTAAAACATTATGGATTTCCCGGTAAAGACCTCATGGACTTGCATCCATGCAACCCTTTCGACATTTATGAAATTATAGTTTCAAAGAGAAAAATGAAACTGAATTTAATACTTTACTACTTGGTCAGTGAATCTAAATTTTCTTTTTTTAGAAGTCATTTTGAGTAGGTTCCCTGCTATCCACAGGCAGTGGCAATTTAATTGAAATAGTTAAGAAAAAAAGACTGATTTTTATTATAATTTGGAGGGGCATGTGGTTATTTTTGTGCTCTGTTTTATAAATATATATGTGTATGTATTAATTATAATATATATGTAATTACATGTATTAAATATAGTTTGTTATGTTATTAGATATTAGATTATATTTGATATATTTTATTTTATATAAATTAAAATGCCTTGCTTATGAAAAAATAAACAAATGTTTATTTTCAAAGATTCTCTGGAAGCAAGTTGAAGAATGAGGTAAGTGCTTTAGTCTGCTTCTTTTCATTTCTGCTATAATCGAAATAGTATTTGTGACCTCTGGTTTTCTTCATACTCCTTTATTTTAAAATTGCATTATTATTTTGCATTAAAAATCAAACTGTATAATCTTTCTTTGTCATGCTGACTATTTGCTCCTCTAAACAGTCAAAAGAGCAGAAGGCTGGAAAACATCTTCTGGGATCCATTTTCTAGTCTAATTCCACATAAATGCAGAGTCTTGTAAGAACCTCTTAATACAAAGATCAAGTTCTAGCTTGTTAATTTTTTGCATCCATTACTTCTATAGAAGTAGATTTTTTCAGACTCTCATTTCTCTGTTTGGAAGCCAGAAGATTAATTTTTTGCTTGCTCAGCATTGTCTTTCTATATATATATTTTTCTCTTTTCATGGCATTTTCCTACATATCTTTTCTCTGCCTTTGCTTGCTAGATTGAACAAACAGCAGCTCTTTCAGTCACTTCTGAGCAGCCTTATGACCTCTCACTGTATTTTCTCCAAGTTGAGAAAGTTCTTTTCTACAAAGGTTTTACAAAAGTTTTGTAAATGGCATGTCTCCAATTTTTATAGGAATTACCCTCTCTGAGGATAATTCTCTAGGACTGTGTTTGTCTCTTTCATATTTTGACAGCAGTACTATTTCTAATTGTTATTCTGCTCACATCTACACTAAAAAACTATGAATTGTTTTGCTAATAGAGGGTTAAAAATTTCTCCTAGGATTGTTTTTTGACACTTGAGTTCAACTGTCAAGGGATAGCCTGCATCCATATTATTAAACACCCTAGTCTTATATAATAAGATAGGCACATCTAAACCAAGAAGGAAAGTCCTTGGCATGCAGTAACAAACTGTTGAATTATGACCACCAATTTTGGTGGAGATTGCTAACTGGCATGTTGCGACCCATTTTGAATAAAAATATTTAATTTCCTGGGTATGTTTCCTGATGCCATTTAATTTACCAGTCTAAATATAGCTTCTGTGATCTGCTGACATACAACAGGTCATACTCCTTCTTTTTCAGTTTCAGATAAGCAGTTCTTAGCTGATAGCAGAAAAATTCTTACTGGTCCCTGGGAGCTCAGTTTTGTACTATTGATTTTTATCCCCTTTATTACCATTATCTTTGAGCCATCCAGATTTTCTGTGACCTTTTGGTCTTCCTCTTTATTGATGATTTCATTAACCTAGGTCAGCCAATATCATCTATGAAATGCTCAGTAAGATGGTCCTAAGTCTCATCTTTGAGTATTTTCACTCCAATCCCTTTTCAACACAGTAGTTTCCTTGTCAACACAGCTTGCTATCGTTCCATCTGGAGCCATTTCCTTAAACATTTTACATTCTTGTACTAATCCCCATTCTCACCAAAATAACTAGTCGTTTCCCATGCTGACACCACATCAAATGTTTTACTGAAGTTCAGACAGATTAGATCCTCTGCCCAGATAATCAGTTGTCTTGTCATAAAAAGATTAGTGCTATGCTGTGGGATATCCCCAACATATTCAAAGATTCATCAGCACTATTACAGCATCGATTCTCTAAGAGTTTTAGTTGGGAAATTACTAGTTCCTTTGACTTAAATGAATGCATAATTTACTTCTATCTCAGACCTGGAATTCCCTGTATCTGTCTTGTTCCTGCCTCAGAGTTCAATATCTTGGTCCTCCCAGAAAAATAATTCCAGAGATGTCAATGGAAATAAGCAGGAAAGGATGCCTCATTATGCAGTTCCTATTGCCTAGATTTGTCTTGTCTAAAAGGCAGATCTTAAATCAAAAACTGGATTTCATGATCTAAATTGAATTTTAACAATTTCACTTTACTGAAAGTTTCTATTAAAGTGAACAGATGATGTATCATTCTTCACTTGCTTAAAAATATATGTAATTAGTTATTCCAGAAAGATTTACAGTGAATTACACATAAGGTGTAATTGTCAGTAGAAACGTAAAGACATTGAAAAGATGTTAAAGCACTGATTGTCTAAATATACTGAGCAAATGGCATTTGAATGAACACTTATTGAGTGCCAGGGACACTGTTTACTTCTGGTATGTTTTATCACGTTTTTTAGTATTCTCTCTGTAGGGGGAGATACCAGCAAATTCTTTTATCTAAACCAGTTAGTGCACCATTAGAGTCTACATGGTTAATTAGGCAGATAATATTACTGTCATTATCTTAATGTTAAATGGCCATTAGAAACAGATGGCATTAAATTGAAAGGGCAAGAGGTAGTGGGTTAAAATATTAAACCTAGAACTGAGGCACAGTCATATAAGTCCATTAGCAAGCTAAAAAACATTGCAAATGATCTTTTCTTAAACCTCCCATGAACATCACTGCTTTCTTTTAAATGAACTAATTCCTTTTAATCAGAGCTTTTAATATATTTCATGGGTAATTGCATAATGAAGCCATCTAGATTACTCCTGTTGTTAAGGGGGAAAAAAAGTGACTTCTTATACAAATGTAAAATTGCAGAAATATTGACACAAAGAAGTATTAATGCATCCAAATCTCTGTAATTTCTTTGACTTGGAGCTTTTTATGTATTTGAATAATAAGTAATGTAGATAAATGTTGTTTACATAATGCTCTAAAAATGTTCACAGAGACAAATCTACAAATCTAGTCGCACTGAGGTGAAAGGCCAAACTTTGAGTCATTTCAAGAGAGTAGGAAGGAGGCAGCTAGAATCAGTGGCATGCTCCCGGTGGGCATGAAACTCAGTATCCTTCCTTTTTTTTTTTTTTTTTTTTTCCTTTCCTTTTTTTTTTCCGTTAAAATCTCTTGGAACGTTTGTTTATATGTACATTTATTTCGACACAGGAGATCACAGAAACAGGGGACTCGATTTTCCGGGGCATTATGTCAAATCTTCCTCAATCACAGACAACTATATAATAAATCCATAGTCCAGAAGTGACTACAGACCCTATATTACATCACACCCATAATGCCATAATATATTCTTAGTCTTATTGTGAACTAAAATAATAAAGCATGTGAAGCAATGTAGTAAAACACTATTGCATGAAAACAGCAGAATTGTCTACTGTAGAGCTATTAGAGCAAGAACGGAACAGAGGACCTGGTGTTAGAAAGATACAGATTAACTAAAACTTAGGGTTATCCTAAAAATGTCATCATCCATACTGCAGAAGAGAGCAAAAGATTATATTCTACTTTATTTTTTGAACACTGGATTTCAAGCTAGAAGAATTCCATGAAGTCATTTGGCTTAAGGGTTGTATCATTCTGAGAACAGTGTTTGATGAAGTTTAGCTCTAGGCACATATTTAGCTACTTCATGGAGCTGGAATACAGATCTGCATATAAGTATTAATATTTTGAAGGGATGATCTGGATGTAAATATTCTGGAACTTTGAGAGTCCCATGAAATAAATACTGCTTTAGTGTGAATCGTTGTTGGTTTTGGTTAAATCTGTATTTCAATGTTACTGTTTTTCTCCTCACTTTTCAGGGTGGTTTCACTCGGAAATATTCTTTGAGTTCCAAAACTGGAACTCTCCTTCCAGAATTTCCAAGTGCTCAACACCTTTTGCTTCAAGGGTGCATTTCTAAAGACAAGGTAAAATGTGAGCTATTTCTCTCCTGACTTTCAGATGAAAATTTGCTACAGAATGTTTCTTCATATCTTAGCCTTTGAGGTATTGACATGAAAGAGCCAGAAATGTCCATAATCAAACAGAGGTGACTGATTTATAGAGGGGGCAAACCTTTACTAACACCGATTAACTGGCTCTCCACTGGAAAGGTGGTTGAATTATTTACCTATTAACTGACCTAGCATTTTACAAACTGATGGTATGTAAGACGAGGAGAGCAAAACAAACAAATAGCTGAGAGCTGTATTCATTCCAAATGCCTTTGGATGTAAGGTAAATTTTCTTCTGATTAGATTGGATTGGAGCATATAACTCACAACAAATAATTAGCTGAATTTTACTTCTTGTTCATTATTTGGCTAAAAGGAGACAGAAAATCTGGAGTATATGGTTTACTTAAAATCTGTTATAAATACCTTTGACATATCATTTAGGCTGGATATTATTTGAGTGGGGTATTGTGGAGTGCATATTCAAGTAAAAATATTGACAGCACATGTTCAGTGTTGTGTATCAGTTATCAAAAAACAGAACAATACTGTTAGACATGCAGAGTATTCTCATAAATTGTACTTTACAAAGCAATACAATATTGCTCATTCTAAGTTTAGCTGTTCAGCAGGAAGGACTGCTGGTGTTGTGTCTTTGACTACTTGCCTCTCTGTTATATCTGTGCTATGGGTTACACCTGTTGTATTTGTTATATTAGAGTTCTGATCCCTTCACAAGATCTCAGGTGGTTGCATCTCTGAGGTGTGCTAGGTACCTTTTTGGTACAAATTGTGAACTATCCAGTTTAGTCTCCAGTATGAGTCATGATATTGGCTTGGTTGAGATCTGTTGCTCTAATATTTTGTTTGCTTGTTTGTTCATTTGCTGATTTTTTTTTATTAGTCCTTCCTCTTATGTTTGCTCTGTGAAAGTAGTGAAGACTAGGATTCCTATTGTGAAAAGCTAGACAAAAAGGAGTCACTTGTAGTGCATAAATCTTGGCAGCAAATTTTACATGTCCTAAGGAAAACGAAAGAGCAGGTGTACTCAGCAGCGTATGACCTGCTGTTACAGTGCCCCATAGTAAATCTTCTTACACCTAAGTGTGAAAAGTATTAGGGGTTCCCTGCAGAACAAAAAAAGCAGTGTAAGCAAAACTGAATTTTACCTCTCCAACAACAGAGAAAATGATGCAGTCCATTTTCTCCTCATTCTTGGGTCAGCAACATTTTTTTTTTTTTTTTGATCCTAAGGAAGGAGATAGAAGGGCCCACACAGAGGGTGACCTGGTCTGGGAACAGACTCTGTCTGTCTCTTCCTTTTCTTGCTACTTTTCTATTCTTATTCCTTTTCCTTATTTCTTGTTTTCTTTCCTTACTGTTTTCGCCTATCTTATCTAACCAACAGATATTGGACTGTCCTGCAGCCCACACTCATGCCTGTGGCTGTGCACACCCACCAGCTGTGCAATAGTCCAATTAATCTCCATAAGCCCCACAGGAGCTGTCCACACATCAACCTCTCTCTGTGGTAGCCACACAGGTTTTCTAGAGCTGTAGGATAAACAAAACACTGTAACAGCTATTTTGCAGTATTTGTCAGTCTTCCTATTTAAGGACTTGTCTGTGTAGCCTACTGTCTATTTAGCAACTGTATGTCATGATCTGGATGTTTTGACAGAGATTTACAATGTGGTACATCACGGCCTCATCCTTGGAAACCAAGAAGCATCCAAAAAATATGATGATTATGACATTTTTTTCTACCTCTAACAGAGAATAAAACTGAAATTAGCTTTCCAGGTCTTTAAAATAGAGGAAACTGGAGATTGCATAGATATAGCAGTCTGCACTAAAATTGATTGAGAATTTCTTTTTTTTTTAAGTTTCTGAAGAAAATTCACCCAAACTTTAAATTTCCATCTACACCTTAAAAAAACTCTTTTGAAACCTTCCTGAATTTCATGCTTCCACACAATTTTTCAAAAATATGCAGTTACAGAAGCAGTTCTGTGAAAGTCAAAAAGGATCATTTCCAAAGAAATATATACGCTAAACTAATGGGAAACTCTGTTGAAATAAAATTGTACCAGGTTCATACAAAACATTATGTTGGCTTGCAGAAAAGTACACAAGCCATAACAAACTTTCTGTGCTTCTAGATTATGAGACAAGTTTTCCTAGCATACAGCATTCTTTCTCTGGAATAATTTAAAAAAAAAATCTTGTTACAATTTACAGTCATTTTTTACAAAGTCTTGTAATACCTCTGCACAGTTATTGAAATAAAGGAACACTCCAGTGAGATAAATTAGCTTGATGAGATGAAAGGGAGCTTTGCTTTGTAAAGCTCAGTTCTTGTAAGGCAGTGATTAAACTTTGACCAAATGACTGGTAGCTATTTTCTCATTTGTCCAACTAGATGATGTCTCAGAACACTCATAGACGCCCATAGTAGCCTAATCATTAACTTGCACTACTCTTTGGGATTAATTCTAGCTTCAGAAGGATGAATTTACTATCTGCCTGGCTAATCTAGCTTCTGTCTTATTTGGATATCTGCGTTTTTGCAATATATAAAACATCTAATTACAGCACTGAGATTTAAAGATGGTGGTTAAAAATAGAGACAAGTGGCCTCTTACCACCTTCGGATATAGAAACACATTTTAAAATATATGTTGCAATATAATTTATGCTTCATACTTAATAACTACAGAAAGAAGAAACCTAAATTACTATAGCAGTAAAGGTGAGAACTAAGAAACTCCATTTAATCTGTCTTTCTCCCTAAATAGGTAGATACCCTTATCATGATGTACAAAACACACTGTCAGTGTGTCCTTGACAATGCAATTAATGGGAACTTTGAAGAGGTAAGGTTGTTTGAACACACATTCTTTGTATATATGCACAGGAAGCCAAGAAAGCATTATTTATGTGCATGGTTTTGATTCTTACTCCTTCAGATTCAGCATTTCTTATTACATTTTTGGCAAGGAATGCCTGACCATCTTCTTCCCCTGCTTGAAAATCCCATCATCGTTGATATTTTCTGCGTTTGTGATTCAATACTGTATAAGGTAAGTTAAGCACTTAGCTAAATGGATAATTTTTGACACATTAAAGATTCTGCTTGTGTAAAGACAGTGCTGAGGTTAAGTCTGGAGGAAAAACAGGATCCCATGGCTGTTTTCTGCCTCTCACTTTTGTAAATCAGCATGAATTTCATTGAAATCAAGAACATAAAAATGACATACATGAGAGAACTCTAGTCACAGTTCTGCTGCCTACCTGATATGTGACTACAAGTAACTCACTAATGGGGAAATCCTGATCTGTTTGGATTTGACTAAAGGAAATAAATGCCTGTGAGCTTGACTGTTAAGACTGAATTAAGTCTGAATGAAAAATGAAGCCTTTTTTTCCTTTTTTTTTAAAAATTAAAATAGGCATTGTAGTTTCTACAAACAAAAGGAGATCAGCAAGGTATTTCATTTACATATGCTATACAATATCTTTCATAAACTTATCTTTCATAAGTCTTATGTTAAAATGATCATGACTTTTTCTTTACACAACTGCTCTTGAAAACGCTAAATAACACAGTAATGGGAGTAACTATTGCAGTATGCATATCCATTTAGGTGTGAATAAGGTTCTGCCAGAACAAAACGACTAGTACATACTCGTTTTTTTTTTTTTTTTTCCTGTTATCTAATTTGATCTGTCTGTCGTAACAAGGTTTTTATGACAGGTACTTAAGGATTTTTTTAAGAGTCTCTTTAATTGAAATTGTTAATTCTGTAGAAAAGCTGGGGGTACAGAATCAGGCATCTGGTCTCACTCCCGCACTTGTGAGTCTGCTACTTGCAAGTTATGTCAGACCACAGTTTCTTGTTACAGAGAACTGGAACCATACTAACCTACCATATTCCTGCCTCTCCTGCCTTCATTTCTGTTTCCATGGCCTTAGATATACCAGCAAAACAGTTTATAGGGCTGCACTCTGAATGAGTACAGGTTTGAGAAAAAAAAAATCTGAGAAACATTTGTTTTGCAGTGTTTTTGTGCCCTGTCATGTCTTTGAACCAGTTCACAGCATGATCATACAAATATTTATGCTGGTAAAGCTGAGGAGTACTGGAAAGTCAGGATTCAGGGGCAGAATCAGGGAAAAATCAGACTAAGGAAGTAAATGCCAGCAACATTTTCTGAGGTTTCTATTTGGAAAATCAGATCAGATCCTTAATTAATAGCTGTAAAGTAGTTCAACTCCTCTGATAAGATATTTCATATAACTAGAAAAGGACCGTCATCTCTCTCTCTGACACATTTCACAACTACATATTGATAAGAGGAAATAACTACTGGCATATTAGCAAATGTAAGGTAGGTAAAGGGGGAGACCTGCAGCTGTTAACACTGAATGTCTTACTGTCATCTATTTGTAATAATTTACTGTAAAGAAAGTATTCCAAAAATCCCAAAGGAAGAAAATATGTATTTCTCAAATTCATATCAAGCTGTAAAGTAAGAAGATATATTTTAGTTAGCAGAGGGAAATGAGTGTGTTTAGCCTAGCTGAAATATTAAGCCTCATTTACTTGTATAGGTTATACTGTACCTTGCATTTATGAGGTTTTTATTCACTAAACTTGCTTTTACAATAGATCCAATATTAACTTTATCTGTAATAAATATTTGCCATGACAAAAGAAGAAGAAATACGTAAGGAGCATTTAATTAGAAATTTGATAAGGCAGAAATTCTTAGAGGTTCATAAATATACTATTGTGTCTTTTCTCTGTCTCCTTCATCATTTCTCACTTCTAATCACATTAGACGTTCTTGGCAGCACAGATGCCAGAGAAATACTATGTTGTCACATCATCCACATTATGAGTGGAAAAAAAAAGAATTTTTGAATATCTGATATCTAATAAAGTCAGCATTTACCTAACTTCACTGTTCGCAGTAGAATCCCCCAGAAAGTGTGAAAGTTAGCAGAAATTTGTCAAACTCCGTTCTAAACCCTGAGCACAGTCACATGCACAGCATGTCAGAAAGGAGAGTCAAGTAGCTAAGAGCACTCGCAAGGATGTGGGAAACACTTGAGTTTCTGCTGCACTAAGATTCTGTGAGATGCTAGGAAAGCCAAAGAGTTTAAGCACCTCGCTTCTAATGATTTATCTATTATAAGACAAGAGTGGTACCACTTTCTTGTTTTAGGGGCATGCTGCAAGGAGGAATACATTATGCATGGGAAAAGTGTTCATATCATACAGGCTATGAATGGCTTTATACAGGGTAAATTCTATTTCATCCCTTCTTGATCTAAGTAGACAGGCATGATATGATTGAATAAATGGCCAATGGAAGCCTGATATGGCAAATGGAAACCTGATACTATTTTCTGTTGCCTTTTTGAAGGTTCTTACAGATGTGCTCATTCCTGCAACAATGCAAGAAATGCCAGAAAGGTAGGTATTTTAAAATAAGTAATGCTACATTCTGATTGTTAGGCATATTCCAGGAAACAACAAACAAACAACAATAACAACAGTAAAACCAGCAGATGTTGCTTCAGATAATCTATATCCTAGAGACTTTTTCTCATGGTATGTATGTTCATTTTTGGAAAACTAGAGTAAACATGGCAAAATACCATCAATTCTGAGGGCAGCTACAGAAGTAGAACAGCCTTAACATATTCCACAATATTCCAATATCTGGTTTGGCTGGCTTACTGGTTATCTGGAATTTTTTTTTCACACTGAAACCTTAAGAGATTAAAAAAGAAACATATATACTTTTGCTGTTCAAGAAAAAGAAATTTTATCTGTTTTTCAGAATATTGTTGAGGTGTGTATACTATGCATTACCAAAATATATAAGCATTTTTTTTCCAACAAAACATTGCAAAGACGATTTCTTTTAAGTTACCTCTGAATCTTCTCACCCTTCCTTTCTCTTGGAGGGTATCTTGTTTGGGTTTTTATAAAGAGCATTGAGCTTTAGGTATCTCTTATTGTCCTTGGATTTATTATTGTTCATTCTTAAAGCTAGTGAGTTCAACCAATTTCTTTCTTTTTTCTTTTTTTTTTCCAGAGGACATATAGATCAACTTACAGTCAATTTTAGTGTTCTCATAATAGGATCAATATTTCCTATTTCCTTTTGGGGACACCTGAGGAATAATCCACAGATCTGCCCGAGAGTACATGAATCATAGACTGAAACTCAGCTAAGAAAACTAATGAAATACAAATTCATTGATGTTCCTCTGAAACACAAATTTCTGTATTTCTTTTTACTGTAGTTTATTGGCAGATATAAGAAATTTTGCAAAAAACTGGGAACAATGGGTTGTTTCCTCTCTGGAAAATCTACCAGAAATCCTGACAGATAAGAAGCTGCCTATTGCACGAAGATTTGTTTCTTCCTTGAAACGACAGACATCATTCTTACACCTAGCCCAGGTGAGCAGAAACGGATTATACATTAAAAAAATAATAAATTAAATTTGGTACAGCTTTCTGATCATAAGATATAATGGATTTTTTTTTTTTAAGTTTCAATTTCAGTTGTGGAAGACTTAGATCATGCAGTTTTCACCATGCAAGAAGGAAGAGGTCGTAAATTGATTGATCCAAACATTTTGAACTTCAGGATTTTGTAGTAGAAAAGAAGATCACACTCATAATGAACTCATAATGAATATGTCATAGGAACTGTAAATATGACATATCAAATGAGCCTTCTTGCCTGGCATAGGTTCACTATCTTGCATCCTTTATGTCAAATTCAGTGAGTTTATTTCTTCCTGAATTTGACTGAAGTGAATACATGAGAGTGACAGGCAGCTGAGGGCTCCAAGGCTGTGGTGGAAACAGGTATTTGCAGTTAGGAGATACCTCCATATTATAGTTTGATAGATTATACGAAAGGATGCATTTCTTCTCTGGGAACCTGTACTGCAATTTGGAGATTTAATGTTCCTTTAGATGTGCTATTTCAAAAATTTCCATCAACCCTGGCAGCATTATAACATTAAAACCTTTAAAACTTGTCCCTGCTTGAGCAGGGGGGTTGAACTAGATGATCTCTAGAGGCCCCTTCCAACCTCAACCATTCTGTGAGTCTGTGAGCTTAAAGGCCAAGAGCTTGGGCTCTGAGGACTCACATGCCAAACTGTAGGTGTATTGTATAATTATCTTGACTTAGTTTTCCCTTTCATAAATTAAGAGAGCAGTACCATGCAGGTGACACTGTGATAAAGATCTGGTAGGAAGGCACATTAGTAATCTAATGGAAGGGAAAAATTGCCTTAATCTGATTTATGAAACATCAAGTTATTAAAAGAAAATTAACCAGCACATGTTTCTTCTCAGAATTATTCATTTGGTCCCATGGTATGAGCATTAGCTTTTTAACTTACCTTCTCTTTACCTGCCTGATTAACATTTTACTTTACATTCTCTTACAGATTGCCCGGCCAGCCCTTTTTGATCAACATGTGGTGAATTCTATGGTGTCTGATATTGAGAAGGTAGATTTGAATAGTATTGGCTCTCAGGCACTCCTTGCAGTCTCGGGCAGCACAGACTCTGATGGGGAGGTCTACACTGAATGTAAGTCCTTGGTGATATGTTTGTAACATTAAAAGAAGTCTTGTGTTCCATTCCTCACTAGTCTACTTGGAGATGGACTGAGAAAAGACAGACATAGGCACTTCATTCTCTAATCTAGCTCAATGTTAACTTCAGTTGTTTAAGAAAATCAGTTTCTTTCCCCAGCACATTCTTCAAAATCAGGAACTTGTACTAATCATCCCAGAGGGATGACTGTTAAATGACTACTGAAAAATTGTGCCCATCCACTGGTTTTTATAAAATCCTTTTTAAAGTTTTGTCCTTCTGATACAAGTATTAGCATTGATCAACTCTTGAAAAAGTCTCAAAAGATTTGTAGTTTTAGCTTAGTTTAATGGATAGTTGGCATAATTTACTTTTTATATAAAGATATTTTAGCTGAAAAAAAAATTTTAAATGTTGATCTTTTAAAAAATGTAATTTTTAATGTGATGTAATATTGCTTTTCATAAGCAAAATTCAGAATGTATCAAACTACAAATTTTAGAGAATTTTAACTTTTTTGCCTTACTGTCCATATCTGTTGTTGAAAACTATCTTTGTTAAAAAGGTAGCTTTTGTCATAGGAAGCATGTTGAACATAGTTTGGGGAGGTAAAGGATAGCAACAGCAACTTGTTGTCTTTTAAATATTGTTACTTTGATCATGAAAGTTTGTTCTCTTAAATAACAGATTCAGTCCTGTTCACATTTTCATATTAGTTGCTATTTTCTTATTTTTACTATAACTGTTTTTGATTTTTCTTTCTCATCTTTTGCACCAGTTTAGGGGAAAAAAAAAAGAGTAAAAGAAATAACCTACCAGACATTTTCTAGAAAATAGGAAATATTAGTAATTTACTTTTATGTTATATTATGAGAACCTGGAAAGACATAAGGAAAACTTAAGGTGGTATACAGGTCACTTATTTCTGCCACTTTTCAGATAAAAAAACCCTGTTCTACTAGCCCTGGTTGTAGACAGTATTACAGGGTTGAATCTCAAAAGGGAGAACACTGTCTTTATTTTTTTTCTTGTAAAACTTCACTGTCTTACAGGCTGCAGAACTATGATAGTAAAGTAACTAAAGTGGGTCTATGATGAATTTGTTTCTTCTTACTTTGCTGAAGAATTTCTCATTTCTTCTGCTCTAATTCTTTGCCTTTCCTTTCCATGCTACAATATTGTCATATGGCTGGTGAGTGGCTTTTTCTCACATTCAGAATAGCATGCAATGATGTGTTTTCCTTTTTACATGGTAGATGACTCTATTACAGTGTTCCAAGAACTGAAAGACCTTCTAAAGAAGAATGCCACTGTGGAATCGTTTATTGAATGGTTGGATACTGTGGTTGAGCAAAGGGTTATCAAGGTACCTTTTAAATATTCTGCCTGATTCAGGACCAAATCCTACTCTCCTTTACTCATGGATGCAGTCCCATTAACTTTCCAAATGGGATTCTGCCTTGTGTTCCTATTTCCCTTTTTTAACAGGAGAGTTCTTCATTTAGTATGAAAAGCTGGATTAGTTCTAATTAATCTCATGCCAAGTGCTGTTGAAGAGTCTTATGTGCATGAAAAACTAAGCAGTAACTTAACTATAACATTGAAATCCGCACTATTATAAAACTGAACATGAAAAAAACTCACCCATCCATCACTATCTGTATGCAAAAGGTTTTATAATCACAAGTATTTTTTTATGTATGTAGTATTACACTGTAGTTCCAGAACAAAATAACAGAAATATAGACCTTCACATCTGTGCTTGGATTTATGAGTTACAGCTCAACAAAGATATATTAACCCAGCTTATGGTTTCGATGAATGAAAACTAGCAGAAATAAATGTTTTGTGTGGTATTTGTTGGCAGAAGTTCTGAACAATGGATTTCTCACCAGGTTTTGCCTTGTTTGGAAATGCTTTGATGTGCCACTGGTGGAATGATGGGGTTTCTTACCCATCATTTTAAGGAGCACATCAGTGCAAGAGAGGTAGTGCTGTTAGCTTTGATTTGCTCAGGAAAATGTGGCTCTGTCACAGAATAACCATTGGCAGGTCATTTTCCCTGCATTCAGCTTTGTTTTCCTAGTTTTAAATGGAGACAGTGATAATTCCTTTGTTTCTAAAGCACTTTGGGTTTACTAACATTTACTGTCATATGTGAGTAGCACAATGAGGTGCCTTGATGAATCAGGGCAGCAGAATCAAAGTGCTTCCCATCTGCTCAGACACAAAACTCCTACCAATTTAACAGAAGATGAACAATTCCAGCTCAGGGTAGAACTGAATGGCTATGGTCCAGAACTGATTCCACAGTTTCAAAAGAAAATCCGTGATAAAAAAGGCTCCTCAGAAACGATAAATCGATCTCCTATTCAGCATCTGCTATGTAGCACTGTATTAAAGCTAGCACTTATGGTTTCAAACACTGTTTCCCATGGTTAGGGGTAAGAAATGCCAACAAGTCCTGATATCAGTTAGGATCAGCTAAGTAGGAGCTAATCATTTACAGAACAGGTAATCCCTCCATTGCGCTCTACCTTCTGTTCATGCTAAAGTGCGGTTACTGTCAAACTTCCTTACACAACAGCTTCTTTCTGCTTGCTGTTTGAGAAAGCTACATGGTACACTTACTACATGAACAACGTACTGACAGAGCTAAGTGACAGTATGAAGTGAGTGGTATTAAAAGCCTAAGCATTAAAATCCTTACAATAGGAAACTTATGATTTTGTAAGAGGAAGAGTCTGGCAAATACTATGGAGATTACACTAAGGTACAGAGACTAATTCCTGCTCCTTATTTATGTGGAATAGCATACTGCCAAGAGATTTTTTGTTTCTCTCTGTACTGTATATTTACAGAACAATATGGCACACCTTTAAGACTAGAACATAAGCTAATTTAAACCCCATTAGGGCACTGCAGAGCTGAAGCGGCTAGAGCTCTACATGGTTGCACTGAAAGAAAATGTTTCTCTTCTTTATCACTTTAAGGACATGTGTTATGAAGTGTGTTTGCATCAGGCAGCTTACCACCCTGCCACATTAGTCTGAGTCAAAGACACTATGAATTCTCATGCATACACAGTCCTCATTTCTTATATTCTGTGTGCTGAAAGCAAATTAGCATACTGACAGAAGTTTTTACTACTTTTCTCTTCTAGGCAAGCAAGCAAAATGGGAGATCATTAAAGAAGAGAGCTCAAGACTTCCTTCTCAAATGGAGTTTCTTTGGTGCTCGAGTGATGCATAATCTCACCCTAAACAACGCATCAAGTTTTGGTACCCTGGGCTTTGTAAAGGCTCTCCTGTTTGGACCTCACGTGCTGGCTTTAATGTCACCTTTCCACCACTTCCTCAGCAGAGGAACCTGTCCTGTTCTAAATATTATTTTAATCAAAGTCACAAATATTGTGTAATGTGCTTTTCAAATTAATGTTTCACAGAAAATGCTATCAATAATTTGTTGGTGACCTCCATTACACTTATTTTCCCAGGGTATTTTTCTTCTGAAATGCTGTTTGCTACTACTTTGCCATTTAACAGCTAGAAACCATGCTTATTTTTATATGGCAATGAAACTATAATTATATATCTCAATATATGAGACAGAAGATCTAAATTATTGCCTTTACATGTGGATCGGTTTGATAAAAAAAGTGCTATAGAGAATGTTTTGTGATGTATGTTTCATAATAGCAAAAGGGATTTGACAGGTCATCACTGTTGCCTAATTCTTGAACGAAGAGGCATTCAATCTGGTAGTGTGTCCAGGACATTTAAATATTTAGATTCACACACCCATCTTTAGAAATATATATATATATATATATAGGGCAATGCCAGAAAGAACATCCTTAGAAAATTGGTATATGTTAGAGCAAATGAAATTCACTTTAAATCCAGTATATTATTTCCCAAATTAGCTCAATAGTTGTAGGTACATTGTTATCACAAATTCAGAGGCCATTTGAAATGGCTGTAAGAAGAGACACATTTTAAATGTGATATTCCCTTGAAATAAAGCCAAAGGCTTCACTAGTTATTGTCTGGTTATTTAGCACAAGACAAACAGAAATAGAGCAGAGGCATTCTAGCAGACTTCGGCCTTATCTAGCTCCACTGTGTGCCCTCTTCAAGTATAAAGCATGTCTCACTTTCATCAGTATTTTTCTTTGATGTAATTAGTGGTCAAATAGCCTACAGGACAGTAAACAATTGAGCTAGGTGGGCCAGTGCAAAGAGAGATTAGAGCCAGAAGTTAGGCACTATTCCTTGTTGGTCTTGCCAGGTCATTCAAAGTCCACAATTATTTGTTTGTTTCACTTGCTTCTTGTAGAGTGGTGAGAGATGGTCACAAAGATAACTCAGCTACTCTCTCTCTTTCTCCTCCAAAAGGTTCTTTTCATTTGATCCGCATGCTACTAGATGAGTACATCCTGCTTGCCATGGAGACCCAGTTCAACAATGACAAAGAACAAGAACTGCAGAATCTACTGGACAAATACATGAAGAATTTAGGTAACTGGAGCTTGGTTCAT
Organism: Crypturellus soui; assembly: GCA_032275445.1. NCBI lineage: Eukaryota > Metazoa > Chordata > Aves > Tinamiformes > Tinamidae > Crypturellus > Crypturellus soui. The sequence continues at coordinate 5,479,365 of JAUBNY010000267.1, read as the reverse complement.
TTGAAGTATTCCTTAATTTTTCAAACTTTGCATACATCAGAAGCAGGCTTACTGCTGAATGCTGAAGCAGGCATTCTGCTGAATATATAATTACATACAATATTGTCAAATCCATCGGACAAGCTTATGAGCATCAGCCATTCATTCTCACTTTCCTAACATAGTTCATCTATAACATTTTGTGGGAAATGACATGAGATGCAACAAACATTGTGTTGATGCAACTGAAGAGCCACAAATTGCAGTGTGAAAAGAGGAAGGGGTAGATAGTTTGATGTCATACATTACAGGTTCTTCATGTTAAAATGAATGAATTCATTAAAATTAATTTTTTGAGTGTTCCTACTCTAAACCTGCCCTTTGCTACAATAAACTTGCACTGAAATTGTTTGAGAGTAGACGCTGTGCTTTTTTTCTAACTTCAGGAAAAGTCTTGTCCTATGCAGCAGTTGCTTTTTCCTTAGACACTTAGATGAAGTACTTGAAACCATAAGGTGTATTCATGATTCCACTGAAGAATAGCAAATCTTCCACTGACATTATCAATCTTTCGCAGAAAACTGAAGCAGTACTTTTTTCTAGGTATCAATATAAAAATAAATAGACTTTAAGCATTCTAAAGCCATCACTGTCAGTTTTCTAGGGTGAATGTCTTAAGTCTAATTCACTCAGTGCAATTTAGCGGACTTCATTGTTGATGTTTACTTCAGTTGAATATCTGAACCCCCTATGTTCTCTTCAGTAAGGAGGTGCTTTTATGCGTATAGACCTGTGGTCAGAGAGAATGATAAAAACAATTATACTGGAAATATTAAGGCTAGCACAAAATTTGTGTTCACAAATACAAAATTCGGAGGCTTTACATTTTTTTTTTTACAATAAGTAACCAAAGATACGAGCAAAACAGGAAGCTCATGAGCTGTATGTATGCTAATGGTGAATTTATGTGCAATGAACACACACAACAGCCACCAAATGTTTTCGCTTACTTTTCCAGATGCAAGCAAAGCCACCTTTACTGCATCACCAAGCTCTTGCTTCCTAGCAAATCGTAACAAAGCTGCTCCTCTGCCCAGCGACACTTCAGTCAAAAATGAGTGTTTAGCAGAGCAAACCTATGTGGCCTTGTCAGCAAGTCAGCCTAGCAGTGTACCTTCTGATCTGAACCCCTTCTCCACAGGAGACGGTGAGAATATGCAATTGACAGGTATGTACCAGCTCTTCTATTCTAGCCTTCTCTATAAGCGATAGAACTATCCTTGTACCTCGGCTCCGAATAATCTTCCACTGTAAGAAATGAACAGTAAGATCTTGAGTGCACGAGCCTAGTAATTATTGGAATTTTCTGCTGAATGTGGCAATCTCCAAGATGTAGAATGAAACTGGGAACTTTTATGTCCAGCAACCATTGATTAGAGAAACTTTTGTTGCTAGATGGAAGTCCATGCACATTCTTTGTAAAGCTTGCAAGTGATAATGCAGAATTCACATAGAGGGTTAGTGTCTTAACAGCGTACACTGTATTCAGCAGTGTGAATGCTGACCACAACTAATGTTTATTTATTCCAGGTCAGATGGAACTCTCTCAAAGCGCTGGCCACTTGATGACTCCACCAATATCACCAGCCATGGTCAGCCGAGGAAGTGTTATCAACCAGGGGCCAATGGCTGTGAGACCTCCAAGTGTAGGCCCAGTGTTATCCACACATTCACAGTGCTCTTCCTACTCAGAACCCCTTTATCAGACTTTATCACAAACTAATCAGAATTATTATGGAACCAATTCCAATTACCAAGCCGTGTTCAGAACTCAGGCCCATTCGGCTCCAGGAGTTTATCACCACAGAGCAGAGCACAACCGATTCAACACCTTGAATGAACAGCAGTTCTCCAGAGACTACTTTAGCAACAGTTGTGCAGTATCTCCATACAATGCGAGGTCCCCTTCCAGCTACGGTCCTTCATCCATGACTCAGGATACACACAATATGCAGTTTCTGAATACTGGGAGCTTCAATTTCTTGACCAACTCGGTCTCTTCTTGTCCTGGAGCAACCTATCCCCCTAATGCTTCCAATGGTATTAATATATTTTCTTTTTCTCTTCTGTTTCTCTTTCCTTGTCAGAGTGAGCCATTCTTTCTCTACTTTTTCCAATGGACGATTTGTTTATACCTGTTGTGTTTACTTCTTGGATGACACATATAGATTGTAAAGCATCCTAACAAACTACTTCAGAATTGATTTTCACCTGAGGAATCCTCAGTTGACCTCAGATGCCACTGTTGCACCTGCCCTAACATTTCTCTGGGATCATCACCCTGTCCTGCACAATAGAAGCAAAATTAGGATGCCTGTGATTTAGCAATTCCTCAGAAAG